>VXAC01002707.1:40977-229069 GCA_013399225.1 Rhipidura dahli | reverse complement strand
AAAAAAAAAAAAAGGCAGCCCAATAGCAGCTTCTGAAAAAAAACAACAAAAAAAGGGACACCAACAAACAGCATCAACATTCCCAGCCAGCTCAACCCCCCTCACAGCCGGACTGTTTGTCTGACCTGGGAGGCAGCATTTTATCACTTAGAGATTGCAAGTTCGATTGCAAAGCCTAGGCTGATGGCTGGCTGGATAATTTGTCTCTCAGCTCCGAGAGAAATGATGGAAGTCAATTTGACAGCTGCGAGGCTCCCTAAGGATTCCAGACCCAAAAGTGCACGGAGCAGTGACAGACACGCTGATGCGCTGAATATCAATGAAGCTCTGCCTGGGAATAATGCTGAGGCAATACAAATTGCACATGTTCAGCTGGAAGGTTATCACTATCATTAGAGTTATTAATTATTGTTATTATTATTTCTATTATTGAGACATAACAGAAGCCAAAAGCTCCTTGTGGTCTTGTAGAAAGCAGATGAGTTCCCAGCTCTGACCGACACGCTGCTCTCTAGGTCATGCAGCCACATTGATGGAATCATGGAATCACTGACCTTGGGAAAGACCTCCAAGACCATCGAGTCCAGCCTTTGACCCATCCCCACCTTGTCACCAGCCCAGAGCCCTCAGTGCCACATCCAGGCCTTCCCTGGACACCCCCAGGGATGGGCACTCCAAACCTCCCTGGACAGCTCCTGTCAAGGCCTGAGCACCCTTTCCATGGGGAAATTCCTCCTGATGTCCAACCTGAACCTGCCCTGGCCCAGCTTCAGGCTGTTTCCCTTTGTCCTGTCCTTTCTTCCCTGGGAACAGAGCCTGACCCCCCACCTGGCTACACCCTCCTGCCAGGGAGTTGTGGAGTGCAAGGAAGTGGAGCTACAGAGGGTTAAGAAGATCCTGCACCAGAAACAGCCACAGAGCTTTCCACCAGCTGGAGAAGCAATAGTCCTTGGTCTGGGGTCAGGCAAGAAATGGACTCATTTGGGCCCAACTTTCCTGGGAGTGGAAACTCCATTGCCTTCTCTTCTCACGGTGCAGGGAGCTGCCCTGCGGATCTGGGAATGATCAGGCAGGATGCACAGCCAGCAAAGTCAGAACCAAAGGGCAAGGACAAAACTGCTCACGGTTCTGGTGCGTTTTTAAACCAACAACACAAACCTACTGAGCTGGGAACTGCAGGACTTGGCCATCAGGACCCATCAGACTGCACTTTATAAGCTGAAAATAATAACCCTCAAGCTCCTGTCGCTTGGTTTCTGGGATGGGTGGCAGTAAAACTGAACAACCTTTGCTGTCACTTGCAAACACAGGTGTTCTCATGTGAAAGCCAACTTAGACTCTTTGCTTATTCTAACTTCTCAGGCTCCCTTGGCAAGCCCTGGGCAGTTGGCTTAAAGATTTTTAAATCTGAAGTCAAATGCAGCATTAAAATAAAAGAAGGAAAGAAAAAGAACCCCCACCTCTAAGCAAAATGGCTTTTGTGCTCATATTCAAAACCATCCCTTTTTTTTTGCCACTAGAGGAAGAGGGGTCAATTAAAGCAATATACTATAACCTGCTTACATAGCAAATTTATTCCTGAAAAACAGATTTACAAGGGAAACTCAGCTCAGTGGCAACACCATCAATTCAGTCTGAAGCAGCACGATTGTTTGGCTAAAACTATGGCAACTGCACAGACACTAACATGCAATCCTGCTTTATTAAATCAAACCTCCAGTGAATCTGTTATCACCATAGTAACACTTAGTTATTACATGGAAACATGTGGAACTACAGTTGGATATTAGCATCTGGTTAGCATCTGCACAGTCTCTTATTCACATTACTAAAATTATAACCCAGGCAGTGAAAAACTTCAGTAAAACTATAGCTTTAAAGCCAAGTCCTGGTCTCAGGTGCATTATATTTAATGTACAGGTCCATGGTACATACCCTGTATCTGGGTTTATAATCAGGGGTTTGGGGTGGTATTTCGAGGTTAGTTTATGTATCTCCTAGGATGTAAATGCACACAGTGTTGGTTGTTATAACATCCATGCAAAAAAATGGCAAAACCATACGATAATTGCAGCTGACCTTCCCCCAAGTGCTCTCCCAAGCAGGTTTGCAGGGCCTGCTCGGAGCATTCCCGAGCTCAGAGCACTTCCAAGCAGAGCTCGTTTGAGGCTTATTTCTTTTAAGCCACCTGCCACAACATTTTTCCTGTCTTCTTCCTCCCACATGAAGTGTGGCACTTTGTATTCAGGCCAGTGCCATTTTGTGAATAAAGCTCAGGATTCTGCAGGCTGAGAGAAGGGGTAGGTAAAAGGCCCAAAGATCTGCACATGGTCGGGATGAGAAGTGGCTGAGTTGTATCACTAGAAAGAGAAATTCCTGGGCTAAAAAAAAAAATAGGAATTAAAAAGGAAAACTAGTGGTTTTCTTCTGGGCTAATAGTAGACTGTGATACACTTTTTCCCCCCTCTGCCACTGAAGCCCACATACTTCGACTTTCAGCAATCAAGTTTCTAGATTTATAGAGAGAAGGTGGAAACTAGTAAATATTTTCTGTTATTTAAACATAATTTCTCTCTCTTTTTCTTTCAAGATGTAGCACATAGAAAATATAAGATGGAACAAAGTGTTGCACACTTCAAAATATGCCTGTCCTTGCCTGAGCAAAGTTTGTCATGCCAAAGGAAGGAACAGTTTCAAGCACACTTAAATTTTAAGGAAGTCAGTAAATTGAGACATGCATATTCATGATGAGCCTTTAACTGCTACTACAGAAAGTTTGATGGAGGTTTTGGGAGGCAAAAAGACAGAAGAACACTTGAATCCATGAAATCCAGAGCCTCCTGCTCTTTCCAGGTGTCCCCACACAGCCTGAAAAAAACCATCACAGCCCAAAGTGCTGTGGCAGCCCCAGAGAACTCAGGGGCTTTGCAGGTTCACAGATGACCAACCCAGAGAGCCTCTTCCAAGGCATTTCCTCCTCTTTCCTCCACAACCCAGGTGGAACAGCTCCCTCAGTCATTAATTAGAGCCAGTGGAGTAAAGACTCTCCCCAGCTGGGTGAGGGGAACCAGCCACGCTTGGTGGAAACCACATGGGGGAAGTCTGAATGGCAGCAGTACCAGAGCAGGTGACCAATGCTGGCCCTATTTGGGGATGAGATTAACATCAGTGGTGTTGTACATACACTTACTTTCTTCAGTCTACAAGAAAAAGCACTATTTTGGCTCAAAGTACTGCTCGAAACTGGAGTTCAGAGCAACAGGCCCTCCAAGAGCCAGGTGCAGGCACAGAGCTGCACTCATTGCACCCTGCAACTGCATTTTGGTTAAATAAAAGTACACAATTAAACAGTAGCACAACACACACCACCACCGAGGGCAGACAACAGAAATAACAATGACTGAGACAGGGATTAAATTAAAATGTGCAGCTTTTTTTATGCTTTTAGTCACATGCCAGGTTCATAGATGCTTTTTGTCTTTTAATATAAGTTCTATAACTCCCTCCTGACTCCCACATAAAGCAACAGGCTACAGACAATTAAAGACATGATCCTTCTCTGGATTAAGAAGCAGCTTTAGCAACCCCAAAGTTGCACCTGAGAACAGTTGCACCAGCCAGAACAGGTCAGACCCTGCGTGTTACTCAGGAGTCCTTGTGAAACTCAAGCCCCGCTGACCCAAGGCACACAGACTCTGCAGGGAGAGCACAGGGAACCCCCGGGGCTGCTGCAGCCTCCGTGGCAGAGCTCAGCTGCTGTGTGTTCCCTGGGTTTCCTCAGCACAGCTCTCACACAGTGGCCATTTTAAAGTCACTTCTTGCTTGCTCTTTTTTAATTCCCCCCCCCCNTTTTAAAGAGCAAAAGAAGCCCAACAAGGACCCACACCAAGCAACCCCAGGCCTAAAAATAAAAACCTACTTGGTACATACCCTTCCTAAAGCCAAAAGCAGCACCACAGCAGAACTGATCCTCCTCTGGCTCTAATCTTTGGTGCTCCCTTCCCCACTATTCAGTTCACCTTCCAGGAGAACCTGCTGCTTCCAAATGGCAATTTTGTAAGCACCTGTGAGAGAACTTAATTGGAACTAATTATCTGTTGGTTGTCTGGGACCTGAGGAGTCACAGCAATTTCTTCAGTCAAGAAACAACCTGGGGGAGGGCCTTACTTCTCTTCAGAAAAATGAACTGAGCTACTCCCTGAAGTAAAGTTCTTAAAGAGATGGAACCTGTCAAATGCAAGTTAAATACAAGTCAGTGAAACCACACCAACCAGTGATTTATTATTGCCATTAATAAACACATCTCTAACAGGAATCCGTATATGCTCATCAAAAATAGGTTTATTCCTGCCAGGTTTGATGTGATTACAGAATTGTTTATTATCAAGGCAGACACTGCCATGAAGATACATAAACCAAGGGAAAAAGATGATGAGCAACCTGGTGTGTTTGGGCAATGGTCTAACTGGGACTTGCTTATCTCCACAGAGAAAAAAAGAAAGGCAGAAGTGAGCAGTTAAAGAAGGAAGGAAGCTCAGCAGAAAAGGCTGTGAGTTGGAAGAAACAGTTATGAGCCTAAAGCAGAAAGAATTCAATGAAAACTGCAGAAAATTCTCTGGTGATTTATAACTGTAGAGTTCTCATTCTATGAAATAATGATAACTGAAATTAAGTCCTCTTTCAACACTACAGGACATTTCCTTTGTGATGGAGATGAATCCCGTTAGAGCCTCAGTGAAATATTGCAGTGTTGGCCAAGGGAGAGCAACAGCAACTCTGCAATATCTGTTTGCCTGTGTAGCACAGGTGCATTTTAACCAAGTCTCCCTGGAGATTTGCCTAAGGCCAGACTATTGCTGTAGAAAAAGACTAGAAAAGAAATATGTTTAAGTCAAAGCAAAGGTAAATTTGGCTGGACTGCTGCCTAATGGGAGGAAGAAGGAATAACACAACTCTTTAAAAGCAGCTCTCCAGTGGTTAGATTTCCCTGCAGCACATGTGCTTGGGAAGATACAAGCCAGGTATTTACTTTCAGTTTTGTTGAAATGCAAAACCAAAAAGAAGATGGCCCCTCCTGGAAGCATAAATAACAAATCCAGGACAAAGAAGGAAAGTTTTCAGAATACCCATCTTCAGGAGCAGCCAAGGTGGAGGCTGTAAATGATATCAAGAAGCATTAATGCAGTATTTACACATTCTTAAACCAGTTTATCTCTGACTTCAGTGTCTGTGGAATCAAGTAGAGGGTGACCAAAGAAGGAGACAATGATGGTATCCAGTGGTGGGGAAACCATGCCAGGGAAAGGATTAAAACTGTGGTTCCATTTTTAGGGCAGGACTCGTTTTGGTGGAGAGTGCCTGTGTCAGTGTTGGTTATGGCTGGATGACAACAAGACAGGATTCTCTTCAGGTGCAAAATATGATTAAATTTTCTCAGAAATCAGCGGCATCTCCTTGACAGCAACTCTGGGCACTTCATGAGCTCTTACTCCCAGTGAAGAAAGCAGAGGGTCTCACCTTCCCTCTTCCTTTCCTGGGGGAAATCATTCTGCACCAGCCAACACTTCAGAAAACTTGGATTTTGCAGGTAGCTGGGAGAATCTTGCTGGATAAGACCCTACATGCGTGAAATCAAAAAGCACGGCTGTGTTTCATGGTCGGCTGCATCCGTAAAATTTTTTATCATGTCTCTCTGTCTGTTGAGTAATCTCCATTAATCTCGATAAAAACTTTTGATAAAATCCACCCAGAGAGCAAGGAACAATGAGGAGGAGGAGAAGAGGCCAGTTTTAACAGCTTCTATATGACTTTCCATAAAATCCATGGTTTTCCTTTCTGCATAATTTACACAAAGACCTTGAAGATGATAAATCAGGGGAGAGGGAATAAAAGTTTATTTGCATAAAATGGAAACAGAAGAAATAGAATTACACAGAACACATTATGTTCTACTCCAAGGAAAGTCACAGACCCGTTTCTATAAGCTTGGGAAGGAAGCCAAAAGGACTGGAAATACACAGAAAACTTTAAACAATTGATCTTCCTGGGAGGTTACGCTTGTACCTTTTATCCTCCTGGTATCCAGATGTTTCAGAAAACACCCAAAAGTGAAACACTTGAAGGTTTCTAGGGAATAAATTGCAGAATCATTCCCTTCTCCCCCTCCCGGGCTCTCCCTGGGCACTGCAGGAGCAGCCCCAGAGGCTGCCTCTGCCCTTCCCAAGGGTGGGTGGAGCTGCGAGCTGAGAGGAGCATCCCGAGGGGCAACTGGCAGTTCTGGGGGGCCCAGGGGCTGCCGGGCACTGCTGGGGGCTCAGAGAAGGGCAGAGGGAGCATTTCCTAATCTGCCCCGTTAATTCTGTGATAGTCCCTTTAATACCTTGATGCACCTTTTAATTCAGAGCTGCTGGAAATGGCTGGGCTGGAGTGAGGGCTGAGTTAAACAGAGTTAAACCCCGGGCTTCGATTCCATGTGGAACATCCTCGCTCCCGCTTTGCCCTGGGAGGTGCCCCCAGTGCTGCAGCTCCAGCTCTGCAGGGCTTTGCACAACACCCCAAGATGTCATTTAACTCCAGCTGCCGGGAGGTCAGAGGGACCCTCCCCTATGCACCGCAGCCTGATGTGCCTCCCCGAGACAGATTTCAAGGGAGAAAAAATCCTCTTGACAACCCCCACCCCCTGCCAACATGAAAACTGGAGCATGCCTCTTTAAAACTAGCCTATTTAGGCCACAGATGCTAAATGAATTCAGCAGACAGACGGAGTAATGGAATGTCAGTGTTCCAGTCTGCTGCCTTGAAGCAATAGGGGTTTTTTATTATTAATTTCTCCTCTCATTTTCCAATGCTGCCTCTGGGCTCCATGCTTTAGATGCAGTATTCTTGTCAGTCTTGCTAACCCAATTTGGATATAATTAAATTTTAAAATATTAAAGGGATTATAAATACTTCCCACCCCACTTCCCCCGCCCCATTCCCTTTTATGCTGTCCCTCTAAAACGGCTGAATTTTGCTTCAGGACTTAAAATGTGGTGCTGCAGAATCTGATTTGTTGCTGCAGTTTCCTTTGCAAAGGCTGGAGAATATCTGAAGGGGAAAAGCCCCAGAGGTAATTCCAGTAAAAGGTGCCCAGGAGCTTTATGAGATAAAGAGCTTTCTGCCTCCCTGACATCTTGGAACTTGATCTTGCTCTTGCTTAAATTAATGTTAAAGCTCTCAAATTCTTAGAATGGAAGAATTTTTGAGTCACTACAAGTCCTCATAATGACACCAACAAGGATGGAGTTTATCACAGAATCCCTGAGGTTGGGATCTCCTGGTCCAATGCCCTGCTCAGGCAGGGTCAGGGCTTTGCTCAGTGCCGTGTCCAGTTGGATTTTGGGCCTATCCAAGGATGGGGACTCCACAATCTGCCTGAGAAACCTATTCCAGTGTTTGACCAGCCTGCAGTAAAAAGTTGAATTGAATTAGGTGTGGTGAACTTTGGCATGTAGTGGTGATGCCAACATTTTCAAGCTTAGCACCTACACCATGAAGCAGAATCCAAGCCTCTGCTTTCTTTTTAACACCTGTGAGAAGCATCCAGATTTTCCAAAGTTCAAAATCAAGGATCTCTCATTGAGAAACACACATGATATTCCCTTGTTACACCCTCATTTCCCTGTTTCTCTCCTGCTAATGGGTGAAGGCTGGGGCTTCTGGTTTCTGAATATCTGGACACTTACAGAGAATTATTGATTTTATAACTAGGAAGAACAGTGTCTCTTTTGAAGCCCATTTCAGATATTAACATCAGGTATTTTCTTCTTTCTATATGCCCCAGAAATAGATGATAAAGGTATTTATTAGTCCTGAAATGGCAGCTGAATTATTCCGGTAAGAGGCCTCCAGGCCTGACTGTTTGCATCTTTAAAAGGCAATTCTCCAGCTTTAGGAAGACAAAGTCCCACCAGGAGTCTCAGAGTAAATGAAGGTTTCCTAACTCTCAGCCCTGCCCTTTTGTGGGTCCAACATGCTGCTGTTATTTTAAAGCTCCATCTGGAATGGAGCCTACAAAAGAAAAGATGAGGCCATTACCAACTCATCTCTGCCATCTTTGTCCCACATTTCCATCTTGAAAGGATTCTGTTTAGCTTCAGATCTTTCGGGGTCACCAGTGCTTTGTTTCAACAACTGTACTCCAGACCTCAGGGAGACTCAACCAGTCGTTTTTGTTTATGGCTTCTATTTCCTGTATATTCTTCCCACTGATTGTGTTTCCCAGTTCACTCCATGTCTCAGATGGAAAATCAAAAGTTGGGGGAAACAAAGGGAATCCAGTGTGTCACACACATCAGAGCTTAACCAGAGCACGAGAATGGCTGTTGAGGAGCTTGGACTTGGCTTTGCCTGGGAAGGAGTCAGCAGAATCCAGTCAAACCCAGGCTTGCCTTATGATTTAGATGCAAAGTCCTGATGCCATTGAGGAAAAATAAAACCCAAGCAGCAAACAAACAAGGTCCCTGGACAACTTGAGAGACTCTTGGGACACATTAAAGAGGGCAGATTTGTGGGTTTTCATATCCAGAAAATGAAGTTATAGAACGTGGAAATAGTTCTATGTTCAACATGGCCAGGGCATAGTGACTTGGGTGCTTCAGTCAAGATATAAGTCAAAATGTCCCTGGGAAATGATACATGGAAAGATGTGTGCAGGATAATTTTATCTGACCCTGAGTTACAGTGAATTACAGCTTGTATTTTATACTGGGGCGAGACCTATTTGACTTTTCTCCTCTGTTTTACAACATTGAATGAAGTAGTTTGATTTGGGCACCAGAACTCAGAAGGGAATAGTTCTGATCCTTATTCAAGCAAAATCAGAAGGTGCTATTGGACAAGTAACATTATCCTGCACTGCTGGAAAAGCCAGGCAGGTTTTTGGTTTCCACCCTGTAATAGCTGGAAATGTCAATCCAGCTTTTCTGAGGATGGTGCCTCTCTAAGCCCATTTATCAAATCCCTGGGGCTTTGTGAGGGGACACAGAGATACCTCCTTTAGATTCTTTGAATTTCTCTGTTCCCTTTGAATCAGTGACTGTATGAGCCACTCACTAAACTGAATATTTAGGTCAGACAGAAACATGCAAAGTAGCAACACGGTCTGGAAAACCGGGGCCATTCTACCAATTTCCCTGTGGCAGGAAGACTGCTCCTCACTCTCGTGGGATTATACAGTTGTAAAAGCATGAGTGAGTCTGCCTCGAGCACAGGAACTCCCAGCTCCCCGTCCCTGGTTGGGTGGGTGACAGGGCCCCGGTTTTTCTGCATCAGGCAGAGAAGGGATCCATAACACGCTGAGCTATACTTGGGCTGAAGAAAAAAAGCTCTTAAAAGATAGCAAGTGATGCCATACGTTTTCATTATGGAGCATGCTATGCAAAGATCTGGGTAGTCAGCTCCCACCAACCATCTGGAGAGAGAAGTCACTCAAATCGAAGTGCTGAACCTGCTGTGGTAGACAATCGGTGCCAGTGAACCACTCACTACTCTCCCCCTGTCTGTTTTCCTGCCTTTTGCTGCAATAGAGCCTTAAAATAAAATAATCTGGCTACCACTTTCCAAACACCCGCTTCCAAACACCCCAGCTCCCATCTGCAGAGTGCACTTCATTCATTGGGCAAAGTGGGCCACTTCCACAGAAAAAGCTCTACTGAAGCTCTGACCAAAAGGGAAATGCATGGAAGGGAAATAACACATGGAAAAATTGCCTTTTCTTTACTGAGCCCCCCACGGCCCTGTGTTAAACCCTAATTTCTGTTTTATGTCTCCCTGATTCCTCCCCAGTGCTTAATGTCTCTTTTGACTCCTCTTAAAGGCTTCCTGGGGCTGAGATCTTGGGAACCCAGCAAGCTCACTGGCTTTGCCTTATGAAAAGTGACTTTAAGTGCCAGGGAGGGTTTAGCAGCTTTGAAATAAAAGGAACTTTCAACCACGTTGCCATGAATCGCTTTGTTGCCTGTAGTCAGAAAGAATCAGTTTGAAGATTTCTGGAGCCTGAGGGTATCAATTGCTTTGTTTTTTGCCTCTATCAAATCTATCCTCCAGTGACTTGTGTTACACTGCAGGCTGCTCCGGGATGCTCAGCAGATGCTAAATGGGGCACAAGAGACATATCAAGCCCCTTGGCATGTATATATTTTTAAATCAAATAGGCAGACATGGGCAAAAGAATCTGTGATGGTGAATCAAATGTTCCTGGCTTGCTCTGGTGTACACAGTCATCCCTCCTCCCTGTAGGACCAGACAGCAACTGAGTGACTAAAGTCTAAATAGCTTGGGATCAAGTGCTCTAAGCCTTACTCATGCAAGCACCAGTTCCAGTGGGCTCACTGGGACAGCTGGTGTTATAGCAGGTCATTTCATGGTTGAAGACATATGAAGAATATTTGTGGGTGGGAATAATCTAGTGAGAACAGAATACAGATTATCTCAATTACAGGAACAATTGGGTGCACATCAGCTGTGAAGAAAAGACAAGTAGGATATGGAGTGTTCTTTCCACAATGGCAGCTCCTAAACAGAAGAAAGAATACTGAGCATTTTAATAACACTGGGAGGCCCCTGCAGACAAATCATCTGCCTAGAACTCCTCTGAAGTCTGAACAGCTTTAGGAAAAAGCTACGCTGAAAAGACCAGTTCTTAGCAAATAAATTCCTGCCTGGAACAACTTTGTGACAGTTGTTCCTTGTTCAGTTCCATCACATCCTCATGGCAGGGCAGCGAGTGGCCCGTGGTAAATCACTGCCTGACAGCAGCCAGGAGCCAGCCCCTGCAGTGTCTGCCTGGCTCCACAGCTCAGGAACATGTGCAGCTCCTATTAATAAAGCAGTGTGTGCTGGTGGAATGATGCCAAATTGCTCCCATCTCCGCGCTTCCTAATTTCTCCCGTAGCCCTCGCCCTCCAAACAGGAACAAAGATCTCCCCTGTCTGGCATTGCTGGCTGTGGAAAGGGGCTGTTAATTACTCAGCAGGTCCCTCTGATGAAGGCAGCATGTTGGGAAGACTCTTGCATGACCACTAACCCAGCCCTTCCTCTTCCTCCCTCTCCCTGTTCCCCAGGCACACACACAGGATATTCCTGCAGGCGGTGTCTCCGGCACTGGGAACAGCCTTGGCTCTGGTGTGCACCCAGAATGAGCCGAGCTGACAGCCACAGGTGCTGGTTTCCTGCAGACAGGTCTAGGGCAGCAGTTTCCCTCGGCCCCGGGAGCACAGGGCCACATGGATGCTCAGGAAAAGGAGCTGCAGCTCCACACTGGGATCTGTGCTGCTGTCACGTACCCAGTTCTGAGTGCTGGACCTTGACTCTTTAGAACATGGAAAATTTAAGTGGAAAGAGACGCTCTGAAAAGTTTACAGGAAATGGGAGCATGGGGATGTTTAGTGATTAGGGAGGAATGAGCTGGGAAAGTCCAGAAACTTCAAGTCATGGACAATTAAAACCCGATTTAGGCTTCTCTCACTGTTTGCTCAGGCAAATGTCCCAGGGAAGTCAAGGCAATTCTGCCTTAGTAAAGAAGAAAACACTGCACTTTTGACAAATGGTGACACTACCCTTTGGCAGGGACTTTTCCTGGAGGAGAAAAACTAGCACAATAATCAAATCAGGGCTTGCAGTTAATCTCATTCCAGTGCCAGCCTTAGTGGCTCTTGGTGCCTCCCACTCGCAGCAGTCGGACATGAGGATTCAATCCCAGCCACCTTCAGAGCCTTGGGGGCCATCCCTGGCAGTTCTGGGAGAGAAAATGCACGGTGCAGCCGGTGTTCCAGTCTCATTTCCCTCCTTTGCTGACAGAAGCATCAAGTGCACTTGTGCTCTGAGGTCTGTGCTATATAAATATCCCCAGGAAATAAATAAATGCCAGTGCACTCGTGCATTTCCCTCAGATATTCTTCTCCCCAGCTGCTGTGCTGACAGTACTTACTAGGAATCAGGCATCTCATTCTGGCTTGCTCTTCTGCTGGAGAGAGATGGGAACAAGATGCTCCTGAGGCAGGGAAGGGGAGGGTACAATTCAGTTACCAGAGTATTGGTTTGTTTATTTATAGCTGCACACACACACAGACCTATGCAGGAAACTAATTTCATACCCTGCAACTGAAGGGGAGAGCTGAAAACTGAAATCCTGTGCAGGGGAAGAACTGGAGGAGAGTAGTGGGGAGAGTTTAGGACCAGCGTTTTAATTAAATGGGTGCTGAAACTGAATACCTCTTGTGAGGGGCAAAGTAGAAGGGCTTTGCCTCAGTGGGAGTTTTCCAGCAGTTCTGGCCACAGGCCATCTGGCAGGGACTGGCTTGGGTCCCCCAGGACACTGCAGATGACAGTGTCCCCAGGACAGGTGCCAGCAGAAACGGGAGCCGAGGCACTGGGGGACTGAAGGATTGTAAGTGCTGAGCTCAGAGGCTGCTGTGCCCACCAAAGCCAGGCTTAGAGACACCTCTACTCCCCAGCCACCCCGAGCCAACAGAATGCACAGGAGAAAAGAGACAAACAAAAAGGAGGGTTTGAGAGGGAAGCTGAGAAGCCGTGTGGTCCTGGCTGGACACCCAGGGAAGCCTGGTTCCATCTCCCTGGGGGCAGGGTTGGAACATCTGTGTCTTCCCTACCCTCTGTCTCATCCTGTACATTTATTTCAGCTGCAAATCTGGTTGTTTTAGCACCTAACAGCACAGCACTCTTGACATTTTTTGGATTCTTAGTTTCTATTCTAGTATTGCTAACAATGAAGTGAAACCTATAGAATGGAATTGACTCCATTATTCTGTTCTATCAGTCTGTGCATTCATGTCTGTCATGTGTGATCCCCTGCCCCACTGACTGTCACACCCAGAACGCTCCAGAACTAAATACACAACATCTGCTTGGCTGTGTTAACCTGCAGAGTAACCAAGTTCTTGAGGCCTGATCCAGAGCTCTACAAATGCCATTAAACTCATAATTAGTTGAATAGGTCTTTTTGATCATCACCACAAGACATAAAATCAGGCTTCTATTCCATACTTTATGTCTTTGGTAAACTGTGTCACCTCTGGATGCCCTGGTGACCTACCTAGAGAATAAGAATGCTCACCTAGCCTTGTGGAGATTATGAATTAAATATTGAAATGCAGTGGGTTCTTCTGAGTCCTTTGCAGCAGACACAGAGAACAGAAACATCAGGTATTGGAATCCTGGGTTTTAAGGTTTTTTTTCTGTTTCGTCCATGAAACTCATCCAGACTTGTAATGAAGGGGTGCACAGACACCAGGTTATGGACACAGGAGATTCCTGTAGTTGCTCAGGACTTGATGGAACCAGCCCACACCTCCTGCATCAACCTCATGCTGTCCCATCCACTCATAATGGCTCACAAAGCATTCAGATGGAGCACCAGAACCTCTCTTTGGATTTCTTTTCATATGTTGTCTTAAATGAATGAAAAGTGTGGTATAGAATGCTTGGGAAGATCCTCTGTGATGTGATACAAATCCATAACATTTCCTTGACCTGATAATAGGATTTTCACCAGACAATCCCACTCCAGCACCAGAACTGCAGCACAAGATTCTCTTCCCTTTTTTTCGTGATCCTTTCCCCCAAACCCAGTCCTGTCCTTCTCACTTAAGGGCTGACCCCGGCTCAAGGACTGAGCGCTGCAATGAGCGAAGCCCTGCGCCGCTGACCTCTCCGTGAGCCCGAGCCTGGCTTTGCGCAGGGATCTGTGTGTTTTGTCTGGTGCTAACGAGCCGGCCTGTGTTATCTCTAATGTCATTTTAAAATTAAATTAACCCCAGACTGTGGGGGTGTGTTTGCATGGCGAGGGTGATACGCTGGGAAGGAGGATGCCTTGGGCGCACACACGGAACCTGCAAAGCTTCTCCGGCGGCTTTGGCTGCTGTGCTGGCTGGCACCACCCCAGGGGAGAGTGTGCCCATGCATCACAAATTTGCTTTTTGGTTCCCCTTCCACCCACCCCTGAGCTGAGCTCTCTGCCAACTCAGCTTCTGTATAAATCAAAGGGAAATATTCTCCCCCTCCTGTTTTTTTCTTTTCCTGAACAGATTGGATGTCATTATGTGCAGCTGAGCTCGCTGAGGCTGGCGGGGGAGGAGGGACGGGAGGAGGGATGGAGAGAAGAGACGGTTTTAGACAAAATGCTCACAGTCCATCAGAGGGGGAAAACAGCCTCCAGCTACAAGTAACCAGCACTTCACACACACGCTGATTTACTGGGGAAACCCAGAGAGCTTTAATATTTAAAAATAAAGTAGAGAGTGAGGAAAAAAAAAAAAAGGGACTAGGAGAGAAGGATGTTATCTCAGTGGATGGAGCAATGAGCCAGGCATCACAGGGCTGGGATGGAGGAGCTGGATGGTACAACACCTTCTCCAGTGGGCATTTATAGACCCTGAAATCCTGCAGATATCAGTCCACAGACTGATGCAGTGAATAGTCTTGACCACCCTGGAGAGAGGTTTCCAGCTCATCTTTTAGGGAGTGAAAAGCTCCCTCTTCCTTCTCCCAGCCAAGTTGTTCACTGTGCAGTGCAGTTTTCCATCAGTACTGGGGGGATCGCTGGGTGAGAAAGAGGGAAAAGAAAGGGAGAGGGAGAGGGGACAGGAGAGGAACAGAGAAGGAGAGAGGAGAGAAGGAGGAAAAAGGGGGAAGGGGCAGGAAAGAGAGAAGGGAGAAAATGAAGAGTAAGAGGGGGAGAAAGAGGGAGAGAAAGAGCAGGGAAAGGGAGGGAAGGGAGGGGAAAAAGAGGAAGAGAGAGAGAGACAGACAGAAAGGAAAGGAGGAGTGTGAGCCAAATGCATGGCATTCAAAAGAAGCAGCTTTCAAAAGCTTTGGCTGGGATGCAGATTTGCAGAATCTCTGGACCCATAATTCCCTGGCACACAAAGCTTGCTGGAGGCATCAATGTGCCCAAAAGGGGCTTGCAGAATAAACAGCAGATAAAAAAAACTAACACCCACAACAAGCCTATGAATTAAAAATGAAGGCGAGGGGAACAGCTGTACTTCCAAGCTGCAGGTGACCTCATTGTGGAAGCTGCGCCTCAGCGAGGCACGTCCATGTCCAGTGGTTCTGAAATAATAGGTATGGACAATAATAGCTGGGAGGGAGAATGCACTCCCTGTCTGTATTAAAGAGTAGGTAATTGCCCATCTCTCCTGCCAGCTATATTTTGATCCAGAGCTAAATTACTCTGAGCATTCTTATAAACTTCTATGTTACAGCATCTCCTAAAGCCTCTGTTGACACTACCAGGCCCCCACTTCTCCTTCTCCCTGATGTCTGCAATAAAAATTACACATGAGCTGGAGGATCTAAACTGAAACATTTAAACTTTCCACTCAAAGGGCTCTGAGATGTTTTACAGGTTGCTGAGCCCACCCTGGGAGACAGAAGGGGAAATTATACAGGAACTGCCACTTCTCCAGAGGTGTAGGTAACAGACAGTTAGAGTAAATTCTACTATTTGAAAACTTGGGAAATGATTCCTCAGTGAACTAACATGGATCAGGGATAGCAGCAGCCTGCACCCTTGTGAGGTGGCTGCACTGCACAGAACTGCTGTGGGGACACAGCAGTGGGTGGTGGAAGGGGAGCAGACCTGTGGCAGTAAATTTCCAACTGTTCATCCTGGCTGGGTATTGGAGTGTCTCAAAATGCACCAGTGTTCAATAATTACCATCTTCCCAAACACATCCCATGCCATGAGCAGCTCTGCAATGAAATAAAGCAGGTTTTTAGGAAGCTGGTTCCTTCAGGATGCAGAGCAACGGAGGATCAAAGTCTGCTTGATTTTTAGAGAAGAAAATGACAAAGAATAAAAACCCCATATGGGAATATGAAACAAAAGCAGTCATTAAACATCGCTTCTGAATTGGCAGTTTTTTGTTAGAGAGAGATAATTCCAGAGCTATTTGAAATAAATCAATTCCAACTGCAGTTGGTGTTTGTTGTGCAGAGAATGGGAATGGTCTGGCTATAAAAGGGGCCTGGGTTCCTTCCCAAAATGACCGTACAAGTCCAGGGGAAAGCTCTGCAGCTCTGCCACAGGGGCTTAAAAATAGTCAGAGATCACGTACACCAAGTCACAGTAATTTGCTCCTACCAAAATAGTTTACAGTATTTAAAAAAAGCTTAATCTAGAGATCATTCTCTTGGCAGCAAAAATCTTCCCTGTGCCAAGAGAAAAATAATTTGCATCCTTGGTGTCAATGGTAATACTACCACGTTGCCTCAACGCCCCGGGAGAGGCAGCCAGCCCAGCACCGCTTTCAGGGAGAAAATCTCTGAAAATAACATGGAGAAGAAAAGAAATTCACATTGCAACTGCATCAGAAATGAATGTGACATCAGCAGGTGGTGAATCATTCCTTAGTTGAAGCATTTATCTAATGAAACACAATGCTGGGTTTGGGATTGGGCTCTTTTCCCCTTCATTTTGATCTCTTGAGGACAGGCCCCAAAGAGTTAAGTTTGCAGGAATATGGTTGCTTTGGTATTATGCTCTCAGCTGTGATCAGCAATATGTAACAAAAAAACAGTACTTAAGTGGATTCTTTTAAAGTATTCCCCACTGCAAATGTGTAATTAATTAGCCTTCCCCTTCCCCCTTGCTCGCACATCCAGCCCCATGGGGACCCTCCCCTTTCCATCCTATCAAATTCAGACAGTGACTGGGATCTGAATTATTCATTCAGATGTAGGTGTAACACAGCCATTTAAGTGATTTAAAGTTCATGCAGTCTTGCTGCTGTTCAGCAACAACAGGAAAAAAAAAAGTTTAAAGAGAAAAGTAGAGCCAGGATTCTTTCTTTTTCTTAACCCACTTGTTTGGTTACACAAACAGGGCACGGTTTTGTGAATCAACCTATTGAATGAAAAAGAGATTTGTGAGAATGTCACGTCAACCGGAGCACCTGTCACTCATTAAGAAAATACCACAATTATAGGCATCAGTTAAAGCTTTTGTTCCAATATGTCTCGTTGAATATTCTCTGCTGTGATAGTTAATTTTATGCACACTTTGCTGGAAATAGATGGCAAGTGAAGTTCATACCGACAATCACAGAAATCACATTAAGATCCCTGTTTAGTCCTCATTATCATTGTATCAGAGAACCTCATGCTAAAAATTACGTACAGCCGGAGAACAAATTAACCATAATTAACGACACTTTGTAGCACTTCTGATTAGATCTCAAACTGCTTCAAAGTCTTTTAATTTTCTGAACATTTCTGTGATACGAGGCACTGCTTTCTCTCCTATTTTAAAGCTGGGGCTGTGAAGAACAGTACCTGAATCTGTTTAATTCTGGGGAATTCGGTAAAGTTCCTTCCTGCCCCTGACAGGCAGGAGAGCTGGAGATAGAGCCCAGTGTGTCCATAACCCTGATCTAGAACCAGGATGTTGCTCCCAGTGTTCTGCTGTGGAGGCTGGACATTGATTTCTCTCAAGGCAACACCAAGAGCCTGTTGATGCCTTAAGAGGCCTCCTAGAAACAGAGCCCAGACAGGAGTAAAGGGAATAAAGGTGGGGATTTGTTGGAAAGGCCTCCAAAGGTACCCCTGGGGAGCCAGAGGTGCTGCCCAGATGGGCCCCGAGATGGACCCTGAGAGGCCACGAGTTCTTCCCACTTTTATAGCTTTGGTTCATTTGCATCTCAGGGTTCATTCTCCAATTAAAGCTTCAGTTTAATGATGGAATTTCCCCTCAGCTTGCCCCCCTCTCAGAGGCTTTTGGTTGATACTTTTTGGGCCCAGGATGGGTTGGGTGTCCTTGGAGAGCAGCCTGGAGAGGCTTTGTTGTGTGTGCCCAGCACAGAGAGCAGCACTGAACAGGGAACAGGGAACTCCAGAGTCACACACTGGGCACTGCAGGGTTTGGAAAATATAAAAGTTCAAACCTCAGGCATCACTGACAAAAAGAAAAGCCAGATCCAAACTGGAGCCTGGTGTCACCATCCCTGAGTGGCCACCAGGTCCTAAACTGGCTCGTTTGAGATGTGCTGGATGGAGTGGGATGGATCAGTCCAAAGGAATTCCTCTGGTGAGCACAAATCCCAAGGACTGTGATTACATGAAGTGCTGTGTTGCCAGTACTTACAATTTTATTAGCAATACCCTAATATGTGCTATTTCTCTTGAAGATGCAGCTGCTTGAATGTCATCTGAATACCTCAGCCTTTATGAAAAAGTGTTCTATTTTTACAGTCATAATTATGCCACTCAGGATTCTGAAGTACAGGCTTATGCCTTTATTAGTATAAGACTGGCAATACTGAACTTAAAAAAAGACCAAATCCTGAAATACCTGGAGGTATTTTAAGCAAAGGGAAAGCTTGAAAGAAAGGGGTGTCAGGATTCTTCCCCTGACTCTTGCACTGCAGTGTCCTTCGCTCACAGATTCAGGAATGCAGCCACAGGCTCACAAGGGAGGGGATATCAAAATTAAACAAATATTCAAGGCTACTCAAAGAGGTGCTCTGGGTTGTAGAACGCAGGATGGATCAGAAAATTGATTTAAATGAGTGCATTCCCTCCATTTTTTAAGAGCAGTGGAGGTTGCAAAGTGCTAAACCACATCAGCCAGGAGCCCATAAACCTGTGCAAGGGCTGGCACTGGCAGCACAGCTCCATTCTGGTTTAAATCACCTCCCTGCCTTTGGGATTCCACCCTGGCATTGCTCCTACCCACACAAACTTCACTGTGGAAAGAGTCTTTTATTTCTGTGACTCCTTTCTGATCTAGATTTGAGTGGCACCATCTCTTGATTAGAAGCCCCACTTGCTTAGAGCGGAGTTTTCCTGATAGTTTTCTTTCTATGAATTGCTCCATCACAGGACTGTCATAACAGACTGTTTGCCAATTTGAAATCCAACAGTTTGTCTGGTGTAAGTGTTAAAAATGTTGTCTTGGCAGTTGGGTTTTTTTTTTTTAGATTTTTTTGGATTTTTTTCCTTTGCATTAAGTGACTTGAGTTTTTTTCCTATTTGCTTCTACAGTATGTCAGGGAAAATGGATCGTTTTGGTAGCCTGCTTTCTTTCTTTCACTTCAAATAAAACTCAGCACTTAACCTATGAATTCAGGGAGTGATTTTATTTTAACTATATAAACTCTGCAAAACTCAGCATGTTTTTTTGCGTGAACTCATAGTCATGGCTGGTAAAATATAGTAAATTGTTTGAAAGTGGGATTAAAACCAAAAGCAAGATAGACACATGTTGTATTTACTGAGAATGAAAGATTTGAGGCGAAGACTTCCCCATGACTTCAGTCTGTGGGATAAAGGTCCTCTCTGATGACTCAAGTTGGGTTCTTTTGAAATGTTCTTTTGCCAGTTTTCATTTTCACCCATTGCAATAACTGAATGACTAAAGCTTTACAATCTATTTATGATGCAGGGATACTCACATTGTGCTTGTGATCTAAACCCTCTGAAAACCACTGACCTGGCAGTCTCTGATGGCCCAGACTGTTCCTAACTATGAGTCATAATTTCAATGGTACATTCATCACTTCTGGTGGAAGAGCCCCGTGAGGACAATGAGTATTTCTGCAGAGTTCAGCATGGTCTGAATTTTATGAAATTCACAATTTGTTCAGTGCCCGAGAAAATTTCAAACAAGCTGCAACAGAAACTCAAAATTAGTAATTGGAATTAACCCCCTGCTAATAAAGAGGAAAAATGCTTTACAATCTCCTGCAAAGTCTGAGTAATTCAGCATCCAGGAGGAGGCACTCATGTGAGAAGAAAGACAAAGGATCCCTGCCTCAGCTGCCATACTGGGAACAGGACCTCCAGGACGTACTTCAGGACAAAAAACCAAATCCAGAAACCCAGACTTTCAAGAACTTTGAATTCTTTCCTTAAGGATAGATGAAAGAATTACCTTTTAATATCCTGAGCTTTCAAAAGAAGAGACTGACAGAAGCACTGATTTCAGTGACCCATTTTTATCAGGACTCACTCTTTCATCCAGCCCAGAGAACAATGACACACAATCATCTAAAGGCACCAGGAGAAAAACTCACTGGTTCAAAACCAGGGCAATATGGGACAACAGCAATTCCTCTGAGAGCAAGCAGAGGAGAGAAGAGAAAGAGAAAACTTCTGGCCCTGTGTTGTCATCTGTGTTGTCATTCTGTGATCTGTTAGGATCACAGAATCTCCTGAGTTGCAGGGGACCCATTAGGATCATCCAGCTCCTGCACAGGACAGCCCCAAGGATCCCAACATGTGCCTGAGAGTGTTGTCCAGATACTTCTGGAATGATTATCAGCAAAGAAGTGCAGGGAGCAATGAGACCCCCGATGTTCAGTGCAAATCACTGAAGCCACACCAGTGCAAAACTCATGGGAGTGAAGGAAGAATCAGGCCTCAGAGGAAATGCAAAGGAGAGACAAAACATTGCCAAAAGCGAGTTCTCTCCATCTCCCACGGTGTGGGTGGCTCTGGCACCAGCCTGTGGCAGCAGAGCAGTGCAGCTCTCTGTGTCCATGGGTTGTACCTGCCCAAACCCCACATCTGTGAGAAATTAATCAAATATGTCATGGAAGCCCTAATTTCAAGTTAGGAGGATGGTTTGTGAGAGAAAGTGCCCGTCTCAGCTCCCAAATGCAGGTGCCACCCCTCTGCCCCCACCCTGGGCCGTGGCACTGTCCCCTCACCCGCTGGCAGCCCTCCCAACAACACTCCCACCCCTCTCACAGTGGGCTCTGTGTGCACCGGTTCTTTTTAAATGATTCATGACTCCCACTTCTCACTTCATCTGCCTTTGTTTTGCTCTGCAGTGAATGTGTCTGGTACATGGCAAAACGTGCTGTGCTCACGCCAGCGCCGCCAGCGGCTCTGCCAATGTCAAGGTAACGACGTCTGCAGACACAGCCCCATGATGCAAATGGGCTGCAGAGGCTTTGGGTTCCACTTCTTTGGCCTTGTAAAATTAAACAGAACAGAAATACAAGCACTCTCCCCACAGAATCATTTTTCTTTGGTGCATACTTTTTTTTCTTTCAGTACTGTCCTCCTGTACTCATCTTTAGCAAAAAAACCCCTTCCTAGTGCTTCCCCAAGTGCCTCCTTCTTGTGACAGTAAAATGCAGATGTCAACCAGTATTTCTCTACACCAGCTCTCATGTGTCTTTACAAAGAATCAGTGTCACTCTGTAAGGATGGAAAAACTGAAGCACAGAATCAGAAAGTACCTTGGCTGAAAGCACTCAGCAGGCTGCTGGAAGAGCTAAGAATAAAATTATGATTTCCTGATGTTTAGTCTGATCCTCTGTGAATGGGACTGCTCACGCTGAGGAGGTGCTCGGCGATTAACTTTATTTATATATTTACTATTCAAACATGCCATGTTCTCACATCTTTTTATTTTCATGTTAATCATGTTGTGGATCTTCTCCGCCCACCTCCCATTTCCTTTGGTACATTTGTTCTGTAGCTATTTGTGTAGAAACCAAGCAATTTCTGCTCCACCTGCTCATAAACACAATGAGAGAGAGAGAACACTGTGTTACAGCACAGCCACTGCCTTAGCAACAGATTACAGCATCCCTGGGAAGGAACAGGGACCTTCTGGAGACGAGAAGTGCCCTTTATCTCCCTGAAAAGCTACCCACAGGCAGGTTCTGCCTTTAATGACATTTCTGGTGAGCCCCTCCTCAGCTTTAAGCAATCAGTAGTTGTTAAGAAAGAACACAAGAACTGAGCAGAGTTTGCTCCTCGCGCGTGGAAAAGCCGAAGTGGGGCTGCTGAAAGCTCAAATATGAGCAGGCTGGCTCCAAGAGAACGTGCCAGGCACATATTTGAGCACTCAGTCATGGCTGGTGTCAATAATTCATTCTGCTGAGATCCCAGCCCCCTGGTAGCTCCATGTCTGGCAGGACGGCTCTCCTAGGGATGTACAAAAGGCAATTCAGCACAGCCCACAGCCCTGTCAGACTACCAGCAGCTCTTGTATCTGGGAAAATCAAAATCAGGAACCCTCTATGCTACGAAAAGATGCTGAAAAGCATCAGGCAGAAGTTATTTGTCATAATGGGATGTGCAAGGGCTGATCTGGCAGGGGATATCTGACGTGCAGCTCACCCCTGATACATCCTGTCAGAAAATTAATCACAGCTTGACAGACCAGTGATCTTAGTGCCACCTGAAAGTATTTTTAGAAAGGCAAATATCTGTGTAAGAGCAAAGCTATTTGATTTTAGCCTTCTCCCAGTCAGTTGCAGGAGGGTCACACGTTTTACACTGAGAGCTGAGGGTGATGTTGCTGTGTTTGCATTAACACAGTCCTGAACCTGGAAGAGGTCTCTAGATGATATAACGCAGCCTTATAGTAATAATTTATGGGTATAGGAGGAAAGCATTGGCACTGATTTGTTAAAAGGATGAGATTTGGGCCACTTGACCCATAAGGGAGATGAAAATCAGAGAACCACATCTTCCACGCTGGATCCGGAGCTCTGAACGAACACACAAGAGTGGTGATATAATGGTGAATTATATAAAAGGTCACTAGTGACATATAACAAAAAAACAGACAAAAAAAATCTTATTTTTCATTGTCTGGGGATTAGCTGTTTCATTAAGCTGTCTGCCCATATTAGAGAATTAAGCCTATTATCTGTTGAAGGATTTTGATGCCTAAGAAAAAGAGGTCTGGGCTTACAGCTCATCTAATCTTTTTATGACTGGAAATATGAAGCAAAATAAGGGGTGAGGTAGGAGGTAATACAGAAAACCCCTAGCCTGAAGGCAAGAGTGAAAAGGTTGTGGGAGAGCAGCAAACTTGGATTTGGTGTTTAATGCTCTCGTTGTATCTCTGACCCAACAGAGTCCCTGCAGCTGCAAAATACCAAACCAAAGGCTTCGGGAGCTCTGGCCACACCACCTTTTACTGTCACCTGAAGATGCAACACACAGAGCAGGGACAGGGACCCAGCTGGGACCCCTTGACCCGTCCCACCGTGTCCCACTGAGAGCTGTGGGGCACCCAGCTGCAGCAGGAACATCCTTGCAAAGCTGCCACGGGAAGCCCGGTTTGTGTGCAGCCCCTGGCGCCCGTTGCTCTCGCTGGGCTGCGAGTGGCACCGTGCCGGCTCACAGGGACATCAGGGCTGTCTCACAAGGAGAGAGGTGTCACACGGGGAAGGATTTGCATGGGCAGCCCACAGAACTCAGCAAGTGCCATCTTTCTGGAGGAAGTCCCTCCTCTGACGCACTGACACCACCTGTCTCTTTACACTCGATGGCATCTGTTGGCATTTTTCATGTGCCAAGGCATTAATATCAGAGCAGAGCAGGGAAGGAAGATACCGAGCTCTTGGGGACTTGGAGATGGCAAACACCTCGGCTGTGCCACATCCGGGCACGGGGCTGTCCATGGGGTCACCCACAGGAGCAAATCCCAGGGGACAGCAACTCGGGGGTTTGTCTCCACTAAGTGCCACTCAAACAGAAATGAATGGCAGGGGATTAAAATGTTTTGCCATGGAGGAGTGGGGGAGGAAGACAAATTATCTGAGCAATAATGAAGATTATAATGTCAGGATCAGGTGCCAGATGGGTAGTAGAGAAATCCTTGACTTGTCCCCAAGAAAGGTAAAGCAGACAAGCTTTGCTGATATTGCTCAGTCAGCCATAAGGAGCCACCAAGAAGAGGCAGATGGTCATCCCATCTCTGAAACTATCAGGTCCTTGGCCTCTGCTGGGAATATTTGTTGAGGTGCCAATTACCAGCACTTTGAATAGTGCCTTTTGTGAGCCAGCCATTAGTTTAATACTGTACCAAGATCATAAAACTCAAAGAATGGTAAAAAAGGCAAGAGACCAACAGGTTTTGATAAACATCCAAAATAAATAGCTACAAACCCAGCCAAAGGCATCAAAAATAAATCAAGAAAAAAAAAAGTGGAACAAATTGGTGCCATATAGCAGACAAGCAGTTCCAATGAAGATCACACGAGTCTTCTTTTAATAAGAGGAAACAGTTCAGAAACCCCTAATGAACCTCTAATCAGAGAAAATAATTTGAAGAGACAACTGTGTTCTCACTCCCTCGAAACATCCTAGAGAAGAGAGAATGCTTTTCAGCCAGGACAATTAGCAGGCAGGTAAGCACTGCCCCTTCCCTTGGATATTTTACAGACAAATGCAAGAGTGCAGCCTCTTGTCAATATGGTTCCTTTCAAAATCCACTAAAGTTTGCAAAAGATTAATGAAAGAATCTGAAACAGACCTCACATTCTGGTGCCACCTGTCAAGCCTGTCCTTGTGTGAAACTGCTGAATAAGTCAGCACTCCCTGGTTTTTCCTTTGACAGAGAGGCATATTGCAGTGTGCTGTGCTGGGGGCTGCACCCCAAATCTCCCTGGGAGCTGAGGCTGGTCCAGAACAGGGTGCCTGTGTGGGAATGGGTTCCCAGCACTCCAACATCCATGCTGGCACCCTGTGGATTTCTACCTGGGGTGTGACGATTTGAGAGCGTGCAGAAAATCCTCCTGTCCTTTTCCTGGAGAAATCCTGTCTCTTCCTATGGGGGTGTCACTGCCTGGGAGGAGCCATCCTCTCCCAAGGTCCAGGAATAGGCCTTACATGATCCATTCTGCAGTAGCAGACCAAGGTTTAACTCATCCTAAGGTGCAGCAGAGTGGAAGAGCAAGCAGCACTGCTGTGCCCTCACTGGTTTCTGTGCTTTGGGGCTCAGGAAAGGTTTATTAGCAGATACAACATGACTTCCCCAGTGGGATGTATTTCAAAAAACAGACAGGCTGATGCCTTTAGATAAAAGGAATCTAAATCCCAGTGCTCTGGGATTTTCATTGTCTACTTAAAGAACAAATAATGGCAAATAACAGCTTGTCTCCTGCTGGGTTTCCAGGTAGTTTTACACCAGGTTCAGTCTTGCAAGGATAAGCAACAGCACTTGGGAAGATGCAAACATTTCAGCTTCTGTGCAGAGTCACCATCTGACCACACCCCGGGGGCTCTGCTCAGGTTTTTACAGATCACATTCAAGTCTCTGTCACCGAATTCTCTCTGTGGCTGTTCTGTCTAGCTTGATTATTGCTGTTGTGGACTTGTGTATAACTCAGTTTTACCTGCCATGACAAACACCTCTTGATAATTAACTGAAAATGAATTGGTAATTCTGGTCTTTGTACAAGGTATTCTTCTGCTGGTAAAAAAGAATAAATGATAAAAAAGAATAAAATAGATTTATTGGTCAAGATTTTCCTCTCACTCATTCTGGAAATCCAGGAAGTAATAATGTCATGATGGGAGAATCTACTGTCATTAAGGGAGGAGTACAATCACATTAAAGTTCAGAGAGGCACAAAAATTCAGTAATACAGAGGGCACACTGACAGCAAAAGATTTGCAAGGAGAGTGGAGGAGAAAACCAACCTCATCTACCCTCAGTTATCAGACCCAGAGTGGCCATTAGAGCTATAATAGGAAAATCAAGTTGCTTTACAAAACAGCATAAATTCATTCTGAACAGGACCCTGTAACTTCTGAAAAGACACAGGGAATATATTAATTAATGGCTTTAGTCATAGTACTGTTGTTGGTAGGAGATGTTGAGACAAATGTGTAAACAGAGGAGCCTTGGGAATGTCACCATAATTTAAAGTACATAAACCTTCAAAGCACTGCCTTTGATAGAGTGATACATTGTCTTATAATTGGGCAATCGCTTTCATTCCATGATATAATTAGCACACAATTATGGTTATGTGAAAAATCGCTCCATCTCCCTCCCTTCCAATTTGTGCTGCTCAATCTAAGCAGAGGATGTCTCTTTTCTGCTGCGTTCCCAGCAGGTCGAGTCCATCCCCACTGCTCAGCTGCAGTGACAGGGCCTCTTGCCTGACCAAGGGAGGGATTATATATTCAGGAGAGGAACTGAAATCAAGCTTTTTGTTTAAAATATTTGCTCTTAATGTTTTTTTCCCCATCCTAAAGATGTACCTATGGCTGCAACAAGATGAAGTTCTGCCCCTCACAGCACAAACCCCAGAACTGCAGCTGGATTTCGGTGCCCCCCAGGCACTGCCTGTGCTCTCTGTTCAAGGCTGGGTTGTAAAGGCCACTTTTGGCTACAGCACCTTTTCTGAGGGCTGCTGTTCAGCAGCATCACGGAATCAATGAGGTTGGAAAAGGCCTCCAAGACCCTTGAATCCGATGTGTGATCCATCCCCACCTTGTCCAGTGCCCTGAGTGCCACCTCCAGGCCTTCCCTGGACACTTCCAGGGATGGGCACTCCAAACCTCCCTGGGCAGCCCCTGCCGAGGCCTGAGCACCCTTTTCATGGAGAAATTCCTGCTGATGTCCAACCTGCCCCTCCCCTGGCTGTTCCCTCTCCTCCTGTCCCTGTTCCCTGGGAGCAGAACCCAAACCTCACCTGGCTTCACCCTCCTGTCAGGGAGTTGTGCCGAGCCACAGGGTCCCCCCTGAGCCTCCTTTTTAGCATCAATGTGCTGGGAAGGAATGTGAAAACCTCTGCTCTGAATGGCAGAAATGCCATTAATGGGCTGATTTCACACTGGTGCTGTGTCAGTGGTGGAACACTGACAAGAGCTGCTCCTCTCTTGCCATCACATCTTCCCTCTCTGGTGAATGAAATACAAGGACAGGATGCATTTCTTCTGCAGCCTGATCCAGGACTAGAGGCAGCTCCTGCCAGAAGTGAAGTTGAAACTCAGAGCTCCTGGGTTCACTTTACAAGGTTATCTTTCCTACCGAATGCAAATTTTTTCATAAACCTTGTGAAAACCACGTTTTTAAATCAACACCCTATGCCCAAGCTACAACTCAGGTGTTCTACCCTTGCTTGTTCATAGACATATCCTGTTGGTACTCTTGACATAAGTTGTCTCTGCAAACTCTCACTTGATTCATTCCCTCAGAACACACTCTGGGTGAGGTTTCTGTGTTCCTGAGAGCAGCACAGGATCAGGGCTCTCTGGACATCTTGGACAGCACAGGCTGCAGAAAACAATCCTGAGCTTTAATGGAATTACCATCATTTCCTGCTGGAAGTCCTCCACTATGTGGAACTCACCACTGCAACTCTTCAGGAGGAGTTTTTATCTTTAGCAGAACTGCCAGGATTACTCTTAATCAAATCTTCAAACCCCAAAATTCCTGGTGTGCCTGTTTATCCTGCAGAAGAGATTAATGCTGCCTTCACACTGCTCATAGACACTGACAAGTCTTTTTCCACAGATATTCCCAAAACTATCCCTTCTCTCTGCAAACACATATGTACCTATCACCAGAACCTCCTTTTTTCCTTCCCACATGGATCTATAAAGAGGGGGCAGGCACATACAGAAATCTAAGGGGGGGAAATGCATTGCAGATGGAAAAAAACAACAACAACAACAACCTCTCACACTCTCTACAGTCAGTCCTGTGGGAGATATTTATCCATGGAAAAAGCTTTACAAATTCTAAGTAAACGGGAAAAAAAATGTATATTTTCATAACACTTGGGAGGAAATGCATCTTAATGGAAAATAGCTGGAGAAAAATA
Source organism: Rhipidura dahli (assembly GCA_013399225.1). Taxonomy (NCBI): domain Eukaryota; kingdom Metazoa; phylum Chordata; class Aves; order Passeriformes; family Rhipiduridae; genus Rhipidura; species Rhipidura dahli. The sequence goes on along the minus strand of VXAC01002707.1, from coordinate 201,482 downwards.
ATAGCAGCTAGTGAGCTGAAGGAACTATATTCTCCCTGACATGCAACAACAATAGCAGCTAATGCGAGTCATTTGCAGAAGGAAAAGTGAATAGCTGTGGCATATTTGCAAAGAATATATGGCAGTTTACCAAAGGCAAAGCTCCAAGGAATACCAGCTGGGACATAAGAAGGGAGCTATCAGAGGAGGAGGGAGGTGTAACAGCATCATGGGATGGTTGGCAGCAGCTCTCTGGAGCGCTTCATGGAGTGAGGCAGAGCGGGGTTGGTAAATCAAGGTGGGGGTGTCACTCCCAGGGGCTGCCACGGGGTGCTCCAGAGCCACATGGAGGCTTTCAGCATGTCTCAGGTTGGCAGATTTACAGGTTATTGAACCAAAGTCTGGAATCAGATTTTAGTAATAACGAGGCCCCTATTTTGATCAGAAAACATTTACTTCAAATAGTATTTAATCCTGATTAGAACACATGCCATTTGTGGGAAATCACATCCTGCTGGCTTTGTACTTTGACCTTATTATCTGGAGACCAGGATGGCCCATTGCTTTGAGCATCAGCCTTGCATCTTAGCAACACAAAGCTTAGTAAATGAGAAGGCATCCAAAATGCCATAGTAACATACCATTTATCTGGATGCTTCCAAAAAGTTGATTTCCATGTTTGGATTTGTCTAACTCAGGAAGCTGCCTCTGCAATAAAAGAACAGTGCACCCTAAAGTTTGGAAAAAAATGATAAACTCATTTCTAGTTGAATGAAGGTTTTAAGCAGCAAAAAACAAATTGTGCATGATTTCCACATCCCAAACAGCATTAATTTCCAATTCCTCAGTATTTTGTTTTCTCCATGAGATAACCATTGCAGTTATTAATAATTTAGACTTTGAAAAGGGAGCTGGCTGGATTTGCAAGGGAAATTTCTCCATCATTTATGCACAAAGTAAAATTGGGAGAATATACTGGATGAGAGTTCACAGGCAGGTGATTTCAAGTTTAGCTTCCCTTTGAAATGAAGAGGCTGTCCCAACTGTAGAGGGGCTCTTGGACTCCAGCCTCTACCCTTGGGGGCCACTTTGTTCAGATTTAATGCATCACCTGGAAAGAGAGAGGGGACTGGGGGACAGCTCTGAGGGGCTGATGGTGAAGAACCCCTGAATTAAATTTAGAGGCAGGAATGAGCTGTCTCACAGTCAATCCACTGCTCTCTGTCCTTCATGGCTGCACCTTCCCCACAGAGCAGCACAGAACCTGGCCCAGGGACAGCAGCTGCCAAAACTCCAATTATGACCCACTCAGATCCACTCTCAGGAGTTCTGAGGGTCTGGATTTTATACTCCAGGGTATTGGTGACAGTATATTTTGTCACTTCTTAAAGAACATTTGGCTACAGCTCCAGGATTCCTCTTTTTTAGCATTTCACCAAGGGGCTCAAAAATTGCAACAAATAGCTTCGAAGAGATAAAAAAGAATCCTGTCACTCTGCTGATTGTAGTTTTGGTGCAGTTCAGTGCAATGTGATAATTAGTCTCCTGGAAATCATTCCTCAAGTTCATACTGTGATATAGCATGAAATAAATCTGAGCCAACCATATAGTTGTAATTCCAGTGTGCTGCCATCAACTGGTACGTTAATTCCATTAAAATGAGCTTGTTGGTGAGAACAGAAGTTACACTGGTGGGAGGAAAGAGGAGGGGGTAAATTTCTAAGTATCAGTAGAATCCACTTCACACTCACATCTACAGCTCTCTAAATTACAGAGACAAGATCTTTGTTCAAATTACTGACAAGGTTACCAGCTGGAACTTTACACTCAATTCAATTATTTTATATTGTACCTTCAGGCTCCATTCCAAAGCGACTCTTAAAGAATAATCAGACTTATTCAATAGGCAATCAAAATGAAATTACTTTATGTAAGTACAACAAGGTTACACACTTGGTGCAGTCTGTAAGTTATGTGCTGCTAATTTGCAGTGCTCTAAAATTCTGACTCTGATTACCTGTGATGGGCAGGCAGCAGCCAGGACAGAATTTCCTCACCGTTTCAGTGTAATCTCTTTACCCTGCCACACCCTGGATAAATAGGTAGAAGCCAACAGTGAAAATAAACTACAAAACAGTTGAAAGTGTTGCTTTCTCTTGTAACTACTCTTAGAAGCAGCCCTTGTTGGACTGTTCTTCTCATGACAGGCATTACCTAAAACCTAACCTGTCATCTGCAAAACCACCTCAGAGTTATTGGTCTTTAGCTTAAACTTCCAGATACTGCAGTGATTTGTATAAAAATATAAAATTATACGCATTTTAATGCAAAATTAAGGTTCAAGCCTTCATGGCTTGATTTTGAGCCTTTTCAATGGGTGCCTATGGTAAAACTCCCAGAGAGACTGCTCAGGGGAATGTCCAGGAGCGCACAAATTGTTATATCTTGGTTATAAAAAAAATCCTAACATGATTTTATGCATTCATCCCCTTCTGCCTCTCTTTGAGACAATGGGAAGCCTTCAGATCTGCAATGAATTTGTGGCATTGAGAGAGAAAAGGGACGTTCAGCCATGCTGAGAATGGAGAATTCCCTCCACTTTCCTATCAAATGCTTCCAACCACGGCCACCAGAGCTGCTGAAGGCACTTGAGATGTGCCAGTAACACACGTGAGGGATGAGAGTGCTTCAAGTTCTCCCTGCTGCACTCTGTAGCCCAGGAATCTGTCTCTTGGAAACACAACAATCCCTAACACTGAGTTTCATGGACTATTCTGAAGCATTCCTAGGCCCTGAAACTGAACACTGAGTTATATTTGGTACGAATGGCAAATACCTCCCAATTCTCTGCAGTGTGCACTCCTCCCATCTAAAATAGCATCTTTCACATGAAATAACAAACATAAAACCCACACTCCTTTCTCAGATCCAGCCCCATCAGACTTTTTGCTGGTGACATGGATCTCCTCTTCTGTATAAACAGCCCAGCCTGTAAAATCACCTCATGGCAGGCAGAGACGGCCTCCATTAGCTTTTGTCGCAGGAATTTTCTTCCCGCCTCGGATGACTCCAATTCCAGATGACACCAATCTAAACTCCACGGCCTGACTTGAGCCCCATAAAACTCCAGAAGTCAGAAGGGTATCCAGACTTTGCCAGTGGAAAGGGGTGCTTGAGCTGGGAGCACCCGAGGAGCACAAGAGCATCCCCGGCGAGCGGGAACGGTCGGGAATTTCAGCCTTGTGGGATCTCACTCAGGCAGTGGCCCTGCAGCTTTTCCTTACAGGAATGTAAACAGCTCTCCTTGCAATGTCTCTGTTATGTCTCTGCTCCCTTACAATTTCCTGAGCGGGGCTGCTGCCAAGAGCACGGGAGTGGAGCCATGGGAGGAGCGGCTGCGTCCCTGGGATCTGGGATCGCCGAGGCTGCAGGACTGGAGCCATTCCTGGAGATACAACCGAGGTTATTTCCACTGCAGTTTATGTAAAAACTGAGAGGTTGGGCTCTCAGGCTGGTGATTCTTAAAGACATTCAGGAATGAGTTCAGATGAGACAGAGCATCCCTGTGGATGTACCCTGGCATCCCTGTTTATTCACCCTTCCCTGCCCACATCCCTCCCTGGCACTGGCCATGGACCAAAGCTGGATGGAATGAGCAGATCTGCTCTGCTGGGCCAGCACAAACAGGTGCTTGCACAGTGCTTGGTTGCACACTTTGTTTCCTCATTTTCAATTGCATGAAAGGGACATAGGAAATTAATAATAAAAATGAGAATTCGTGTTAGAAGTGGTATTTTGCATTTATTTTGACGAAAAAATGGGACTACACAAGATATGCTATTAAAAATGTTCTTCATTTTTGGATTAGTGGGATTAGAGGGCTGAATTTTTCAGAAACTTAGTGGTTTAAATGCACTGTAAAATTACAACATAACATTTGATTAAATCCATGAAGCTTTACTAAAGCTTTCATTGTCTCTGAGACTCAGCTATTGCTTTTGAAGGCCATGGGATGTGCAAACCCAGAGCTTGATGTGGTTATTAATTCCAACCAAACTATAAGGATAATGAAAAATTATCCTTTGAATTATTTATCCGTATCTTTAAAATTATTAATTGTGTATAGTTTTGATAAAAATTTATTAATCTGACTTTGACAGTGGCCATAAATAGGCTGAACAGTTTTCAAAGAATTTGCCTGTCCTCCTACACAGTGCTTTCCTTCATGACAGCAGCTGAAAAAACCAAACTCATTTTCTTAATACATTTAGACTTTGGAAATGCATTTTCAATTAAGGAACTCACTCTTCCTCTTGGTCCATTGGTAATCAGGTTTACTGGCAGTGAAGAATCCACTTTTCCATCCAAGTGGTTGCCTGCAAAGCCATGGATGGAGCTGGGTCAATGAGCTGGAGAATCCAATCCTCAGTTTTAGGGGGAAAAAGAGCATTTGCACAGGGCCTGACGGTGCAGGGGAGACTTGGTCGAGGTAAGGCTGAGTCTCTCATGGTTTCACTGGGGGAAGGGGAAAGGAATCATGCAATGACCTCTTCCCTCTGCCATGGTCCAGAGCACAGTTTGCAAAGCAACTGGGAATGAGCAGGGGGAAAACCACCTTAGGGCACTGGTTTTAATGGAAAGAAGAGGGAAAAGTATACAGTAATGAACAAAATTGGCTGAGATAAAACATCCTAGGGACTTCCTTCTCACCTCCATCTTGCTGTGCCTTCCTCGGCCTCACAAGGTTTATTCCAGCTTTATAGCACTTGGAGAAGTTGCTCAGGCTGTCATTTTTTCCCATTTGATACAAATAGAAATCAGTTCTCTATCCCTCTTGTACTGAATCACTTGACTGCTTCTCCTGGTTAGAATCCTAACTAAAGATGGAACTGGAGAGCTAAAAGGTAAATTCTCCTTAAGTTCTCACTTCTCTCTTTTAACAGCTACCTCAGAATTCAATCCTTTGCCATTTAGCTACCTCCACAAAACAAGAAGTTAATGGCAACAACTTTTAAAATTGTGGATTTTTTGGTTTTATGTATGCAAGCTGATTTAGCAGGAGAATAGCAACAAATGAGAAATGGCAATTAACACTCCCGGAGTAAAGCCTGTTATTTCTCCTGTTCCTCAGCCTTCCCTCACAAAATGCTTTCAGAAAGAAGGCAGCTGATTCTAGCAAGCAAGAATACACATTTCATAATTCCACTCCACTGCTTTTCCAAAAACAAAAATATGTAGGAAGAACATTTCAGTGGAACTGATTAGCAGGCTCTGTGTCCTCATCCTTGTTAATTCAAGGGACATCTCTAAAAGACTCCTGATCCAAGTCTACTTCAGGTAATAAAGTGACAATGTTTAAAAGATTAAATTGCAATTGTTTGGGTTTTTTTTTTCCACTAAATCAGAACCAAAATGATTCTGGAAAATGAGCATATGTAGGAAACGTGATTGTCTGAAACCATTTCCTTCCATAGAAGTCACAGAAATGATTACTTTTTCTTTATGTGCTAACTTGTTCTCCTCCTGCCCTGGCAGGGGGTTGAGGGCTCTCTTTGCTGTTTCAGTCATCTTTGGCTCCTGCTACAGATCTCCCATGTACAGAGAGTTTTGATAAGATCCAAAGAAGCTTCAGTGTTGTGGGAGTTCCTCCAAATCAATTATTTGGAAATTTCAAACCTTTTGAAATGGGTCCATCATTAATCTCTGAGATAACATGGCATGGAATAATATCTGCTTCACGTAGATCACACAAACAGGGGAAACATCTGTGGCCCTCTGCCTAAATAGTCTTTGTTCACTGCTACTTTGAACAGAGCCACGGACACATTTGGGTAGGGAAGAAGAGCTTAGCTTAAAAAAAAGGAAAATATTTGGTAATGCAGAGACTTTCTGTAAACTCCAAATCACAAGAGAGTTCTGGGGCCATTGCTGTTTACTATCAAACAAGCCAAATACTCATTTCTGCGTGCAGTTTATCCGTGCTATCATAGGCAGGCCAGCCACCAGATGCTCAGAAATACTCATTCCTCTGCAAATTAGTTCACCTCATTTTGTGGCCAAATCACTCGCTTGTCAATTCCCCCTTTGGCCTTTGCAGTTAATGGGATCTGCTCTTCGTCAGTCTTGGGGGATTTCTTACTCCCATTATGAAAAAAACCCCAACCACTCTGAATTCAAATGGAATTCATTTTCCTAAATATACAACCACAAGTTGCTGCTTCAGACTCATAGATTTGGGAGTGTTTTATGTTGATTACAAATGAAAGATGACTTTAAAACTCAGAATGAAAAATGTGCTGGGTTTCATTCAAGCACATCCTGAAATGAAACCCTTTCAGGCTTTTTCTCAGTATTTTTGCTTTTACCCCTTCTTTCTCTATCCAGGGTTAAAAAGGTGGGTTTATCCCTACACTTTAGGGATATTTTGCAGTTGGTAAATGCAAATGCAGGTTTGCAGTGTTTGTAGCAGGGCAAAGACAAACCTTAGCACTGGTGCAGCGTGTCCTTATCCTTTCCAAAACCAATGTATCCCCCCTCCCCTGAGCTGGGTGATGTGAGCCCAGAGCTCTGAGCCCCACACTTGGCACCATCAATGGGAAAAGGACCTTGAGGGAGTTACTTCCAAAGTATTGAAAGGTTCCTTCTCCTCCACTCTGCTGAGAAACTCTGCTGCAAGCCATGGCCAAGAGACCCCTCCTCTTTACCCTTTAAATCTGTGCTTTTGAACCCTTGGTGAATCAGGCCCAGTGTTTCATGCCAGGCGTCCTGCCATGTGCCTCATGGAGTTTATAGAAACCTCCAGGGCTGGCTTTCATCTGCTTTCCCAGAGTCCCTGGCTTTGGAAATGGATGTACCAGGAAGAAAGAGAAGGGAAGGGAAGAGAGACAAGAAATCAAAGCACAAAGTGAGTTCACTTAAAACCTCAGCCAGCCCTGATTTTGCTTTCAGGCCTCACCCCTTTACCTCAGGTGCTGGGATTAAGGGGGGACCGTTTTCCCCTCTGGATTGCGTAAATGAGGAAGCTGTTGACTCGCGTGGTCCTGGAAAGGCATATGTGCTTCATCATCTGGATTCCTTGTATTGTTTCAGCTTGTCGTTGCTGGCTGGGAACACGCAGCCTTGAGCTGTTCCCATTTTTAAAATGCACTTTTTTCTGCTGTGGATCCTTGCCAAGTGGAGATTTAAGTGCACTATTACTTTTATAGAGGACTATTAAGAGTTATTAGATCCCATTAGAGCAGACTATGCTCTTAAAAAAAAAAAAGAATACTTTCCTTTATTTTTGAACAACCACTTATATTCATTTAAATCTGACAGAATGTTTGTATCAATGCAAACACAGTTAATTGTATCTCAGATCTATGAGAACCTTTCTTGTTTATTTTTTTAAAATATTTTACTAGTCTCCCCCAAAGACTGGGTTTTACTTGTCTCCCCTAAAGACTGTGTTTTACTTGTGTGGCTTTAAAGCAAGTCTGAACCATCATGGCTGCGAGGTGCACTGGGTGTTCTGGCAGGGATGGCATGAGAGCACTTGGAGAAAAGTGATGGAAACTGGATCACAGGATGATCTGCATCCATGTTTCCACCAGGTCTGGATGAAGTTCTCAGCTCACAGGCACTAAGACATCAAGGGGAATCTTCCTATCAGTAGAAGCAAGATCAGACCCTACATTACAGAGGGAATATGACCTGATTTTATTGGTAGAAGTCACTGCCTATAAGAACTACACACATCCTGGGTGGTTGTGTGTTGGGAAGACTGGATGAATGCTTGGATTAATTGCTAGCCCCTTCCAAGTTTACTTCATGCCTTCTCCTTTTTTCACAGTTTACATCCATTTCTCCAGATTTTTCTGCATTACTACTTTGTCTCAAGTCATTTCAAATAAAATGAGTAAAAATTGTCTCAGAGGAGTAAAGAATTAGATGTGCTGACACTGTGTTTTCTGCAGAACGTCTGGAAGAGCAGCTCTGACGTTATCCCTTCCCTTATGGCAGCAGTTGCTGTGTGGAACATTCTCAGCAGCCCAGCCCCATGGGTTTGAGCTGCTTAAACTCTAATTTGTATAACCCACTTTGGGAAGAATGATATGTCTTCCTGGAAAACACTCCATTTCCCTTCCCTTCTCGAAGACACACTGTGAGGAGATGACTAAATGCTGCCACAGGAGGGAGAAAAACAAACAGGAAAGAATTAAAAGGGCCTCGAATAGGGCGTAAATTATTCAGCTTTTCCCCTCCCTGACCTCTGCTGCAGCCAGCACATGCACAGCACCTCCCCTCTGGATGAGGCTTTGGCATGAACAGCACATCACATCCACACTCCATCGTTCCCACTCGGCGATGATGCAGGATCCTCCCTCCAGAAAACTCCACAGGAACATGGCTGGACGAGGATGTGGAGGGCAGGGAGGGGGAGAAACACCCTGGTTCTCTGGGGAATCATGTTTGAAATGACTTATTGGAGTTTCAAGCAAGTCTAGGATTAGAAGGAATGGTTTAGAAATGTATTTGCTCCTGGACAGCCACCTGTAGAGTTTGTGCAGGGAGGAATGTGGTCCCTTTATTTTTATCTCCCTTTTGAAGGCTGGCTGAACAAACCAATCTGCCACACAAAACAGCAAAGAGCAGAATCCTCACATATGTTGTTTGAATTTTTTCATTATTCTTAAGACAAGGAAAGCAGTTTAAAACAGGGTAGTTTTGTCTGACTCACAGCAGTCCTGCCATAACTTGGGTCTGTCTTAACTTGGTCCCATCCTGCTTGGGTTTCAAAGTCCTTTGGTTTTGTCTAGAGTAGGAAAAGAGTGATTTTTTTTTTCCAAGAATTATAGCTGAATTGAACATGTTTAGCTAAAAAAACCCAGCCCTAGAACAGTGTTAGGATCATGGTTTAGCAGCTTTAGCTCAGTTCAACAGCTGGAGTAGAAACTAAATTAGGTCAACACAACAAACTCCCTCAACTTTGTCCTAATTAGGCAGGCTTTAAAAGTGACAGACTGAGCACCTTAGGAAATCTCTGAGCACAGACCAGGCTGAGCTTTTCCAGCTTCTTTCCACCTGGAAGAACAGGAGAAGGGAATCTTGACCTTAGTGGACCACTCAACCTTAATCTACCCAGCAATCTATTCAAAACTCATTTTTTATCTGGTATTTGGGCATTGCCTGGCTGAAAAGCCACAGAGGAAGTGATAATATTTTTCTGGATTCCAAAATATGGTGGTAACAGGGCTGGGACCCACTTGACTTCTGTTCTGCTGGAGCCCTGGATGAGTGAATCATTCCATTCTTCCCACAAGCAGGGACAGTGCCATAGGATTAGCCTTCCCTCCGCTGCTCATTTTTGTTTTGAAATCTTCTCCTCTCAGAAAACGTACAAAGTAGATGATAAATTATTCTTCCTACGCCAGGAATTTTCCATTTTGAGTTTTATCTGTTGCTGGGTTTTGGCACCATTAAACTGTTAAGGGTAAATTTAAAAATAATTGAGATTCTGGCTCCCTGGATTGTAGTTTGGGGCTTTCCTGCAGAACAAGAGAAGTTTTTGATTCAGGAAAGCTCTTTGATTTTTGATGGTGCTCACAAGAATGTGTTGTCCGTGCAGATAATTAACTCCACCTGGGTACTGATTGCCTTTCCTCTGCCTTTCCATCTCTGCATTCTGTGGATTTTCCAGTTAGACTGATTAGTTTCAGAAAGACAGAGAAGAATTAAGACAATATGGAAAACAGTTTGAGGAGAAGGAAACAAGCAAGGAGCTTTCAGTACTGTGCTGAAAATCCTGAAATTCATGTTAGGGATGCCAGAAGAAGACATGGAACAACCCAGAACAAGGATATAACACAGAGGTAAAGAAATAGATTTGGGAGTCACAAGACCTGGAAAGAATGTTGGATGAAGTGGAAAGCAATTTAAAAAAATATTTAATTCATATTTTAATGGAGTCTGGAAGTGAATATATCACTGTGTGTGATGATGTGCATATATATGACCAGGAAATTGGGTTTGCTTCAAAAAAATTAAAGAACTATCATCTAATATCAAAGGAGGACAAAATAATAATAATACCCATAATAATAATAATACCCAAGAGGACAAAATAAGCTAAAGTAGAAATCCAGCAGAAAATACCGTGGCTCTGAGGGAAGTCCCACTGCTTTCCTCTTCCCCCAGATTGTATAATGTAGATTTTTAAAGAGCTTAAACTTCATATCCTTTACTTTCCTGACTGCCCTGTGTGAGCTGAAAGGAACATCATCTGGACAGGTCAGTTCAGCAGGAGTGGTGATTTACAGAAACTGGTACAAATATTGGAATTATAGTTTTTATTTATTTTTTTTTCCCAAGGGAAGGAGAGGAATAGAAATGGAAAAAATGTCAGTGAAACAAACCATGCAGGGCCTGTACTTCAGAGCTGAGGAAGTCTGCAATGGAGAATGTAGTTGAGACAGCTGTGCTGAGGCTTACGTAACCCAGGGCTGCCCAAGTGACTTCCATGATGTCATTAAATGAGCTTGTTGCTCCAGTCCTTGCTCCTGACACCTATTAAATCTACAGAGTTTGAGTTTGGGGTTGTCAAGGTAGCCCTGCATGGGACACCAACAGAATCCATTTGGGGAATGAGACAGACCCTGCCCAGAGGCTCTTTGCTCTTTCCTTGGCTGCCTTTTTGGGATATTTTCTTCTCTGAATATCCCAGGATTGGTTTAGAGAACCAAAGGAATAATTTACTCTTTGTCCTCTGTATGTGCTATTTAATGCCAGATGAAACTAGAGCAGCTGGTTTCAGGGCTTGGGCCTAAACTTTCTGTCTGTCTTGTAGGAAATATTCCCCTTGAGTTCAAAAGAACAGAGAGAAAACCATTTCATTCTACAGTGTTTGTATTAGTAAAAGGCCACATCAAGGATTCATCCATGTTTACAGTTGTCAGAAGACCTTGCAGGTATTTGGTGTCTTGTCCCAAAGGAACCCAAAGTTTCCTGCTCCACTGTAGATAACAGTGATCTTATACAATATTGTGAATTTCAAGCTACTTGCAAGCCAAAGCACTTCCTGGATACAGGTCCCACCTCCTTTCTTGCAGCAGGCAATTGGAGGATCTTCTAAAGGATGCCAGAACCCTCTCAATGACAGGTCCACACTGTCCTGTCAACTTCAAAGAGACTGTTCCCAGGGAACAGATGAGTCAAGAGCGCCAGTGATGCAACCTTCCTTTCAAATGAATCCAAAATGGATCGTCCAGTGCAGACTCCTGGCTTTTATTTTGATTACCCTCAACAAAGTTTTCTTTGGGATGTCCTGTGAATGTCTCTGAATGTCTCTTATTTCTGTCCTCTAGAGAACAGCTTCCCACTCCCTTCTGTTTATTGCCTCCCACAAAACTGAGCTAAAGGTGGAGCATGTGTCCCACACCTTTCCTCCTCAGCCTCCAATCCTAAAGTCCCAGCAGCTGTTTCCAGTGGCACATCCAGAAAGTGCATCCTGCTCCTCTGTGTGGCTGGAGAGGAGATGGCTACAGGGATGTAGCCTTGCAATGGTCATTCTTCTTGACAAAGGTCAATTATTTTGAGGAAGCCTTTTGATGGAATAAAAGCTGACTAGCAACTTGGAGACTGACTAATAAGCTGCTTCTCACTTCCACCAGGAGCCTTGAAATGCAGGACAGAATCCAGGAAAGATTTTCTGGAAAACTAAGAGAGGCCCAATAAAGTCTCTAAGCCTGGGCAAGTCAATAAACTGTCACAGTTGCCCAGAAGGAATTGGCTTGTCTTAGATAAACTTACAAAAGGTCCTGAAAAAACAGAACTTTTTTTAATGGCAGAGATTAATTTTCTGACTTCAAAGTAGTATTAATGCAGAGTTTGGCTGAGGTTTCCTGTGCAAGCAGTTTCCCCCCAAGCAGTGATTTCAGAATCCGCCTTGTTTTAAGGCTGGCATTTGCTGCAGCTGCAGACCTGGAGTATTTTCGATCCCCTCTGAGTGCTGGAACGCCATCCAACAATTAAACCGCAACCCAAAAACAATCAAACATCTGTTTGGAGGCTGCTCAGTGACTGACGTTCTCCTGCCAGCATAAACACTGGAGCTGCTGAGTGATTCCTGTCTTGTGCGTGTGTATGTGCTGCTTGTGTGGGTTTTTGTTCTCCCAAGCAGGAGGATTCTGTGTGTGTAAATAAGCTGAGGAGCATTTCCACTGCGATGCAGGAGCTTGCCCAGATCGTTTATTTCTGGGAGTGTTTTTGTTGACGTGAGCACACAGGTTTGAATATCAGCTTGAGATTGGGGTGCTGGAGGTGGCTTTGGAGGAAGCACAGGAGGATGTGGACTGTGAGCCTGGGATCAGGTGTGTGGTTATGCAGTGCTGTGGGTGCTGGTGGGTGCTTATTTATAGGTAGGGGTTTGTTTTTGTTTGGGGGGAAAATGGGCATTATGGCTGCATGGTTTTAGGTAGAGACGAGGATTTTGAAGAGTGTGCATGAGTGTGTGGAATGTAGATTGGTCTGTCTGTACAACTGTGGGACTGTTTGTGCTTTTTGATGGATTCTCCATTTGACCTTTCAGTTCTGCTGTGGAGCTGATCAGCTCCAGGGGCCAGGGGAGCTGATGTCCTTTGCTGCAGGCCCAGGAAGGGAGATAAACTGCTGGCAGCAGTTCACATCTGGTTCAAGAGAACAGCGAGGTCTGGCCCTGATGTGATCTCAGACTCTCTAAATCAAACCCTCCCTGATTTCAAGAACTCTCTTGGGACTAAGGCAGAGAATCTGAGGATGAATTGACTCCAAGGCTTTGGGAACAGGGATGGGGTGATGAATTCTCGTGTTAGGCCTGCCTGCCTAGAGAACAAATTACTCTCCTTCCTAAAAGCACTTACAGTCTCCATGCAGGTTGCTGCTTTTGTCCTTTTTTATTTATAGTCTTCAAATAACCACGGGCTGTTGATGATCAGGGGAAAGCACCATGCAAATGGCATTCAATCCCAACAGGAACTCCCTCCCTATAAAACCAAGACCTGCTTTTGGAAAACACAATTGTTCCCACTCTGAGCCAGATGACAGTGTCACTCCTACCAGCTCTCCCCAAAGCCCCAGGGTCTCCAGGCTGCTCCTTGTCATTTGTGGTGTCCCTCTGTCCCTCACAGGCCCTGAGTCACCCTAGTGGGAGAGGGAGAACATCAGCACCACGAGTGACAGACTCTGGGCCACCCACTGCCTGTGCTCTGGGAGCATTCTGCTGGCCAGGACAGAGCAGCTGGAGCTTTTTGCTTCAGCCCATTTCTCAAATATCCTATTGCTGAAGTATAAGAACAGGCTGTTACAGGAAAGGAGGATTTGATGATCTTCCCACTGTGAGCCCCACAGCTTAACTTATTGTTCTAATCACCTATTCTTTTGCAGCAGTATTATTTTTCTGTTTGCCAGTTTAATCTGAGAAAGTTCACTCAGAAATAGCTTTGTCTTAGAAAGTTCTATTGCTTGGAGGGGGCAGAGCACAGAGGGCAGCAGCAAAGCACAGGGAATCTGTAGTTTTCTTTCATGGCTGCTGCCTGGGTGCTGTGGAACAAAAACCCCAATTTTTCTTTGGTGAATAAAATATTGGCATCTGTCAGATGGGGAAAGGGCTTAGTGTGGTGGGAGGGAGACTTGTGCAATGTCATGTTTTCTACTTTGAGAGAGTTGAACTCCAAAAAGCTGCAGAAGAGCTCTATTGCTACTGCACACTGTCCTGCCTTCAGTGCATGTCTACATCTGGAGCAGAGAAAGCAGGTGCTGACCTCCACAGGACATGGAACCACAAAACTTCCAGGATTCACCTCTGACACCCCAATGAGCGTCCTCCATGCTTTAGACAGAACCATTAAGACTCTTTCAAGTCTGGAACTTGTGGTTAGCCACAGTCTGGAGCTGTGCCCCTGTGTGGTCACTGCGCTGGGAAGCTCCTGCAGGTGAAGGAAGGTGTGACACTCTCCAGCCACCTCTGTAACACGGGGTGGGATTCTCACTCCTCCTTCTTCCAAAACAAGACCCCTCAACAGGGTATAAGGTGATGATCATGACAAAAGGCCCCTCATCAACATCATCAGCTGCTCAATTTCCAACTCTTGTTTTCCCACAAACTCCAGCTCCAAAAAAATATGAAGTGCAACTTAAGGAAGCTCTCAGCTGTCTACCACTATGTTCATTTCCATAACAGATGTGAAATAAATTTTGGTCGCTCTTCTATTCCTATCTTGTCTGTCTCTAAATTTTGAGACCATGGAACTTTGAACTGTTCCCTTAAAATTTATTCATTATTTGGTGCAAGAGTTTTGAGTGACATTTGAAGCTCTTTTACTTTGTAGATTAACATAGTTACCCTTCCACTAATTAGTCCAAACCTCAGAGAGCCTCAAGTTTTAACTTTCAATTCAGTATTCAGCCAACCAATAAATAATGTGAGAATGTGAAAACAAACAGTAAGACAAACTTACAAAGTGTGTGATGTCTTAAAAATAAAGGAGTGGTACTGCTCAGTGAAAATACAACAGGATAAATTGAGGAGCAGTGAAATAAAACAAAGCAATAGGAACTGTCAGTGTGGGAATGATGTATTTGAAGCTTGTGGAACAGTCTGCCATTGGAAAGGAAAAGAACGGAAGGAAACACTTGCACAGCTTTGGACAAACTAATAAATGCTGGGAATGATGTAGTTATGTGAAGAAGTTACTTTCATAAACACAGGCTGGACTTGCAGCTCCCACAGTCCCAAAAATCAGGTAGAAATTCCATGTGCTGCCAGCCCTTTGCTTCTCAGCCCCCTGGTCTGTGCACACATCCTCAGCCACACTGTTGGCACTACCCTGTCCATGCTGTATAAAATTCCTCTGGTTAGTAATAACCTGGATTGACAATTCTGGCGATTTCTTTTGGGAATAACTTGTGTAAAAGAGCACCTGACCACCTGCTGGAGAAAGTGCAGGTTATTCAGACCCAGAAAGGTATTTGCCCTGTGAAGGCTCATGGAGGCTGAGAAAGCAGCTTCCCCTCCTGAGTGCTGGGGGGAGCAGGGGGTGTCAGATCCTCACATCTGCCACCCTCGTGCACAGCTGGGAGTTGTTCAGGGAGAGCCATCCCTGCTGGCCCAGCTGCCCTTCCATTCACTGTCACTCAACAAGGAACTATTTCACAGTCCTCACTGCAAACAATAGGACCTTTCAGGAATGAAATCAGATCTTGACTCTGATAGGAAGGCAGCTGGGAGACACACGAAAGCTTCTGCTTACTGTCTCTTCCTTGTCTCCCAAGGTTTGGATTCAAGGAATCCCAGTAAAACACCCCCAGCCCCTTCAGAGAGGCCAGCGTTGCAAAGGAGCCTCGGAGTGCTCAGTACCCTGCAGGAGGATGTGCAGCAGGCTGATAAACAGCTCACACCTCGGATGGGTGGAGGAGGGGGTGAGTGTGCATGGAAACAGATCACAGAATAGCAAAGGAAAGAAATAGGCCCAGAAAGAGCATTGAATTTCGCTGCTTTTTGGATCCCTGAAGAAGACCCCGTGTTTAAGGCTGGGAGCATCAGTCTCCCATCACAGCCCTTCTCTGATTCCCCAGGTACAGGTTTAGGTTCCCAGCTCCAGGAGCTCAGTCCTGTTCATGGCCCAAGGGAGGAGCTGCTGGATCCCATCCCTGACTCCTTTCACGGCCTTCTCACCATCAGCCATTTGACCTGTTACCCCATAAATCCTATCTCCTCCCACTAGAGAGCTCCCAGTTCCTCACAGCAGGAAAACAAATGCCCCCTGCTCAAACATTTGTTTGAAATGGGTTGGAAAACTGTATTACAGTGAGTGATTTCAATCTTTGTTCTGTCTGCTGAAGGCCTTGTGCTGCCAGAAGCACACAAACAAAACATTACTCCTGTTAACAGATTATACCAATCATTTTCTCCCTCAGTAAGTATTGTACCTGGCGTGGTGGAATTCTGAGGAATGAAAATAAATTTATTTAATAATAAAAAATGAGTGGTGTTGGAATATTATTTGTTTGCATTTGTTTTGAGAAAACGAAGGCTGGATCAATAATTCACACACTTTCAGCTTTGAATGGACAATTTCACTGTGACAAAAGGAATTATAGAACAAAAAAGCTTAGGGGAAATCAAGTAAAAATGTTGACAATAATTACAAGTTATATAACAGCATTTACTTATTGAGAAAAAAGGCAATCTCACTAACAGAATGTTAAGTTAGTTAAAACAAACAGAACCATTTATAAAACACCAGGGATGCAAAAGCAATCTTAGAGCTAACTCTACAAAAAACATGGATGAAATAAGAGAAACTGATAGCAACAACCATAAATTAGAGAGTGAGTATTAGAGAGTGTAGGGAATTTGTAACAAAAACAAGAGGAAACAAGGAGAGCAAGGAACAGCACTTATTACCTGTAATAAGAACTGTTGTTCTGTGGGTTTTATATAGAAAAAAAATGTAGGACCTTCACTGGTCCATGATTTCTCTTCATGACTTGCATGGTGGGATTTGGGCAATGGGATCTTACTGAGAGGTGAAACTGGTCAGACCAAAACATTTTCTTTCCAATCAAAGGCCAGAAAGGTGACACGAAAGCAAAATTCTTTCAATCTCATGAAAAAGAAAAAAATCCCTTGAATTTGAGAAAACTTAATTTGAGAAGACCATTTCCTTATAGCAGAGGAAAAAATATTCTTGGAAGATCTAAGTTGTTTTTTTTCTTTTTTCAGAACCACAAACTTCCCAAAGTGCAGTGACTGCTAAAGCTTTTAGCTCAACTTGCAGAGCAAAACTGCCTTTCCCAGGAGCACAGCCTCGTGCTTTGCTTGCAGGGAGCTCCTTTGGCCCTGAGCGCTGTGCTGAACGAGACACTGGTGAGGTTCTAACACACCATCTTAGATTGTTTCATTGTGCTTTCAGCTTTCTGGAAGCTTTCCAAGAGTACCAGGCAAGGAAATGAAATCTTCATCCCAAGGAAAAGATCCCTTTCCAAAACTGTTAATCTTCCCTTATGACATATTTTGGAATACAAACATATCCAGAAGGGGTTCACTGGGCAATGAGCTCGTTCCTGCGAGCAATCAGACTGGGGCTGTTACACTGGTACATGTGTTAACAATAATTCAGACTTTTATTCGCCCTGTTTCACCACCACAGCTGCTCTTGGTTTTCCTGATGGCCCCACCCAGGGACACTTGGAACACAAGCAGACACACGTATGTATTACAGGGAGTGATGCTTTACATCGTTATTAAATCTAGGCTTCCCTTGGCATGCAACATTACCATAACAAACTTATGACTACACAGTTTCTGTCACTGTATAAATTCCATTTCTGCTGCTGTCAGCAGAATTCGAAAGCAGATTTGGTTTCTGTGTATCATTTCTGATTAATTTTTGCATTACAGGGACTGAAGACAATTCCAGAGCCTCTGGATGGTCCAGATTCCAGCCATTTGCAGGTCTGAACCAGCATGCGCAGTGAAGCCATTTCAGGATTCTAAAGAAATGAATGCATAAAAAAGCAAAGACAACAGGGACTGATAAATTTACTATTAAGTGGTTTTTAAGTGATGAGTATTTTCTGAAAAAAAATCTAAAAAAATAGATACAACACAAAGAACAAACACAGGATGAAATTATTTGAGGTCTGGAGAAAATTGCTTTTACTAAGATAATTATTAGGCCAAGGAAGTTATTTAATATCTCAAAAAGAACTTTCTCTAATTTTTAACCCACTCCTTGAGCCTGGCAGAGTTTCCTACTGGGTGAGACCTTGTTTATAGTGAATAGTTCAGGATTCAGCACTGGACTGGTGGCTCCTGCTCGTTGTCCATCCAGGCTTTCATTCCAACTCTTTCCCACTACCATTTGCTCAGCTGAAATCCCTGAAGAAACACCCAAGGAGGGAAATTTTGTTTTGTCTGCTCAGAAAGAGAAAGCCTCAAATGGCCCTTGTTTTCTGCTTGGGAAGCCAAAGAGCTGAAGCTCATCCCATGGCCAAACATCTCCTGAAGTGCTTTCCATGGGCTCTTCACCGAATTTCTGCTCAATCCCTGCTCCTTCCCCAAGGCACGTGTGTTCAACAAGTGAAATGCAATTGTCTGCATCCAGACAGTGCTGCCCCATCCCAAATGTCAACAGCTCAGCAATGGAGCCCAGGAGCAAGGCAGGATTCCAGTGGCTGAGTTGCCTCTGCTGCTCTTCCCGGGACAGCTGGGCTGCGCTGTGGGCGCGTTCACAGGGACATGGACACATCAGGGAGGGCCTTTTCCACACAATTCCACGAATTCTTGGGCAGTGCCCAGAAAGAAACACAGAACTCAGGGGAAGCTGTGCTGGGAGCTCTCTGTGCCTCATCTCAGCCTTTTTCCCCGTGCATTAAATAAAAGCACTGATTTAGCCCCGGGTTGATGCTGCTTTGAGCAGCTCCACTCCTTGTCCCTGCTTTGGAGCTCATTAGATGTTGTTTGGCCTCGGTGTAATTGCTGCTGTCTGCTGACAGGGCACTTCTGCCAAGCAGATGGTTTTTATTTTGAGGCATGGCTATTTGATAAAACTGTTCTTAACTCATAAATAAAGGAGGAAGCTGTTGAAGGGGTTCTACTCTTCCCATTAGCAATTGAGATTACTGGATCTAAAAAAAGGTCATGGATTGAATTTGACATTTATGTAAAAGAATCAACACAACACTCTATGCATCAGTTAAAACTTTTCTGCACTTTGGTGGGTCTTGCAGATTCCCTTAATAAGCACTAATTTTGTGTTAGATGTTAAAATGAAAACATCTCATGGATCTTGGTGAAGAAATATTTGTTGGCAGTAGAAACTGGTTTTGTAATATGCAGTGCAGGTACAGCTACGTGAACTTGAAAGGCTTTACAGGTTGAATCAGCAGTGAAAACTCCACAATCTTGATACTTCTCTCATTTTCCTTAGTATCTGCCTTCTTCACTGTTATTTTCAGTATTTCCTGGGTTTGTCCTATGCTGGAAACACTGGATAATGATCTTCAATAAGATATTAATTTTTAGCTTCTGGGACCATACAGCTCCAATGTGTATGCTTGTGTATACTTCATATCTGAATCCTTGATTTCATAAAGTCAACCAGAATAGAAACTAAATATTTTCAAAATGGCCAATATTGATTTGACAATTTGTCATTATTTAAATTTGAATGAAACAAATTCTAATTTGGCACCAGGTGATGAAACTGAAGTTTATTGTTTTACATCTCATTTGCCCATCAAAAATGTTTTTGTCACCCTGTTGCCACATGGAAAACGAATCAAATGAACACTGGAAATCAACACCACAGAAGGAATGTGGGGTGGCTCTTCCTGAAATGTTGCTACGAGCAGAGGACAAAGTTTTTTCTACCTCCACCCAAGTTTCTTTTTGCTCTAAGCCTTTTCAAAATGCTGCCTGACAAACTGACAGGTAAAAACAACCTTAGGCACTGGCTGGCTCTACAAACAGGGAATATTAAAAGCTCCCCAGCAGCTGCCTGTGGCAGTAGGAACTCTGAGAATACCTCTAATTTTCCTTTTATTCCCTCAGCCCAGAAATAAGAGACATTTTAACCCAGAACCTGGACTCTTTGCTGAGCACTGAGCCCCTGACAGTTCAGGAAGGCACTTTAGAAACTTTAATTTCCAATAAAGCTATTATTCTAAACAAACAGGGAAGGAAACGTGCCATGAAAGACAAAAAGAACTTCTTCAAACACCTTAAAACCCAGGCTTTTGGATGTGCATGAAACCTAAACTCTCAAATGCAGCTGCCTGCCTCTCTTTTGCAACAAGGAGAAGCACCAAGCTGAGCAATATTTGCAGGCCTTAATAATAAACATCAGTCGAGGCCATTTCCAAGTGTTCAAAACAACACTTGGTCAATGAGTAGGCTGGGAATGGAAACCAGAGGATGGATCTACAGGGATAATGTGGGGGTGCTGAGCAGTGAGATGCTGGAGGGAAAGGTTTCAGGTCAGAGAGTCCCTGAGCTCCTGAGCTTCCCATTCCTCCACACCTGGTCAGGAACAGCACCAGGACAATGCCATGGACACAGCAGGGACTTCCTCAGGCTTTCCAAGAGCTTAAAAAATGCTGGAAGGAGCTGGGACTGTGTTGAGCGAGTCAGACATGCCCTGGGTGGTTTATACATCACACAAATCAAACTGTACATCCAGCACAGGTTAAGGAAGGTGATGCCCTAAATTCTGAAAAACATCCAAGAAAAGTCATCCAGTGTAACCTGGAGGAGTCAGGAAACCTCCTGGGTGCCCAGAAAGGTGCATTAGTTCTGTTTTTTCTGCAAATATTTACTCATTATTCTAAGGGAATGTTACTTTACCAAAACCTCATTGCACAACGTACAATAGAGCCTGTGGAGCCACTTGATGTTACTTGGTTTATTCCAACTATGGTCTTGTCCAAATAAAAATGAATTATGCACTTGACTGGTTGGCTGTGCATTTTCCTTAAGTCATCTTACAGAAAATAATTCCAAGATGAGAGAAAATGAAAAGTAATTAGAGTTATGAATGATAATTGCTTTGGCAAAGGCAGAAGCTTATTGCCACAGACAGTGAGGAGGCAAAGACCTTGGAGTAGCCAATAGGGCAGATTTTACAGATTTTACAGATTTACAGATTTTACATTTTTGCTTCCCAGGACTTTCCTAGGAGACCACCAGCAGTGGCATTCCAGCCAGACATCTTACTGACAGCAGAGCTATTATAAATAGATTTGGATTTCTAAAAACTATTCTTCCACAAATGAAATAATTTAACTTAAACCAAAGTAAAAAATAGACAAAAAATGTTTGCAAATGGCTGTCACTTGGATAAAAAGCACCCCTGAGGTTTCACAAAACTCCAAATATTCCCCAAGTGCTGTAATTATTGCAATGAATTGTCTGTGGGATAAGCAGCTGCTCGGTAGGGATTAGTGAAGCACAGCATGGTGCAAAAGATGGTTCCATGTACGACTGTAACTTCGTGATGCCACCTTGGGGAGCTTTTGTAGGTGCCCAGGAATGTTCCATGGCAGTGCCAAGCTGCTGTCCAGGCAGGTGACACATCCCTGTGTGCTGCAGGTCCTTGGGGATGGTCACACCACTGGAGGCAGGATACAGGACACACTGGCACACACAGGGGCTGACAAATCCCAAGGAAAATAAACCCACAGCAACAGGACCTTTTCCTACTACACACCTGAATGTGGTAAGACAGCTTTGCACAAAGAACTATCAAATGAAATGGGATGATCACAGGAAAATTCAGGTTTAGGATAAGGATGACCTGTTCCTGACTCTCAAATCTTTTAGGCTGTGTAAGAACCATGCAGAGAGTGTGATGGGCACAGCACTCTCACAGTCCTCTCCACTCCTCCCCCATAATGATTAATGTACTTCAGTCCTGCCATTCCCAAAGGCCACCCAAAAATCTATCAGCCCAACATCAGTGTTTTCCACCCAGAAATCAGAACTGCAGAATGACAAGTGACAAATGACCAGCTCCAGAATGGAACCTGATGAAAGGATCTACCCTCCTTACCCAGTTCCCTATCCATCAAATATCTTCCTAATTAATTCTGACTTCAGTCTAAACCTCCAGCCTGTGCTTTGCAGATAGTCTGAGCAGATGATGATAATGATAAACTGGTCCTGTAGGTACTGATCTATAAATCTGAGTTTCAGAGCCACATTTGGCAAGGGACTAATTAATGTGCAGGGGGTAAACTATGCCAGTCTGCAATGTCTGAGTATTGCAACAGCCCAGGGACAGAGGCAGAACCACCCTTTCCAGTGAAGAAATCCTGAATATTAGTCTGAAGTCAGGAGCAGAGTTTGATGAGTGAGATGGAAGCAAATTCATTTGAAGTCCTTCCAGAATGATCTACATAAAGCATGTAGCCTGTCTAACAACATCTGAAGAGCTACAGAAACAGTCAATAGCTGCAAGAGCTCTGAGACAGGAGTCCCACTGAGTCTGGACAAAATCGTTACAAATGAGGAGAGCCATGTTTGTGGAGAGGAAAGGATGGAATTCATTAGAAGAGCAGTGACAGTTCATATTCCTGACAACGAGGAACCAGCAGAATGGGGGTTTTGTTTGTTCCTTTGTTTATTAGAAAGATCTCACAGCAAAATAAACACTGAAAATTGAAAAATAGTTTACAGTGATGAACTCTGGTAAATCCAACCTCTTTTACAAGGGAATACCAAAGCAGATTTTAAACATTTGGCAGCTTATCAGGAGCCAGAGGAAGATTAACTATGTGAGTGAAAAATCAGGCTGAGAAACCAAAATCAGCTTTTCACAATGAAGGAAAGCCAAGAAGGAACAGAGTCTAAAAAGCAATT
This sequence comes from Rhipidura dahli, assembly GCA_013399225.1. Taxonomy (NCBI): domain Eukaryota; kingdom Metazoa; phylum Chordata; class Aves; order Passeriformes; family Rhipiduridae; genus Rhipidura; species Rhipidura dahli. The sequence goes on along the minus strand of VXAC01002707.1, from coordinate 179,128 downwards.
GGAAAGAAATGGTAAGATCATCACACTCTTAGGAGACAGATCATTGAAGCAAGAGGAATTTGAATTCCTTTTGAAAGTGTGCAGGTATTTTTTAAAGTAAGATTTAGGCTGTCTAATGGCACAGGATCACTCAGAAACAATCACAGGTGTAGTGGTCCTCCCAGGAGTGCTGTGGCTGGTGCTCTGCACAGACAGCACAGGGACACGGGGTGGTTTTCATAAAAGTCACCAAAATGGAATGCCTGGCGCTCCCAGATTCCCTGCTGGATTTGGCAGATCTCTGCTGAAGCTCCAAATGCTCTCCCTAGCAGGGCTATGCTGCTTATGAGACCTGGGGGTAGGAAAGGCTTCCTTCTGGGTGCAACAAACCACAAAATTCATTGCCACTTGATGTTATTAAAGAACAGCATGAAAAGTTTGGGTTTCCAGCTCAGTATTCAATTCCAAACACAACAAACATTCTTCCACTTCCTACATTCCCATGGAAATTCCAAAGCCTACAGACCCTTCACTTGTTTTTAAACATCCGTGTTTGATGTTTAAAAGCTTTGCCTTCCCTTTCAAGGGTGGCTGAGCCCTGCATACCTCTCTCACTATTTCCTAGAGGAGCTGGAGTCTATAAATGGAGTTCACAACACTGATTTTAGATCTGAATGGCTGCAGACACTAAACCCCATCACTGTGTCCCTAAGCCTGTGTGGTGGAATAGCTCTGAGAGTCCCAGAGATAAACAAAGGTTCCCAGGAAAATCTCTAACTTGCTGTATTCCTTTTAAGGAATTTTAGATTTTCCAGCACAGTTAGACGAGGCTTTACACACATTTCAGACACACTTCTTCACATGGCAGAAAAAAAAGAGAGAGAAGGGAAGGGGAGCCAAAACCTCTCTGACTTTTCGCTGGCTGATCTCAACCGTAGGAATTCCCCAATCATGAAAATGCTCGGCTCTAGCTAAGGAAATGCTGTTGATTAGAGAAAAACGTTCCAGATGTTAAGCGAAAGCAATTTCAAGAGGAAGGGAAAGTGGAAGAGGGAGGAGGGGTGTGAGGTGACCCCACCCTCGCAGGGAGCACAGCAGGGCCTCGTACCCTCTCGGGGCTGGGGAGCAGCCAAGTGGGAGAAGCTCTCACACACTCCCCCCCAGTTTGTTCTTCCCTCACCAGGCAGCAATTACAGTTCCACTTCAATCCCATCCATTCTTTCTGATTGGCATTATTAGGTGAACACATAAATAAATCAGAATTAAAGTTATATAGGAAGAAACAGAAGGACTAACTTTTCTTCACAATCCCCACACCATTTCTTCCGCACATCCTTACTAGCACAGTGTCCCTGGCAGATCCAGAGGTGTCTCCAAAGGCGTGGATAGAGGTAAAAGAGCAAGAGAAGACACTGCAGTCAGGGTGAAGACAAATGTCTCAGTTCTTTGTAGAGTTAGTAAATGTGATTTAACTCTTTGTGTGCTTAGGAAAGCATCCAAAGCACAGCAGCTGCTCATTTCTCTGGGGTGAACTCCCAGGGCTCACTGAGAACTCCTGGAGTCCTCATGTCTGTACTTCACTGCCTATCAGACTAATGCTGCTCCAATCAGGTATTTAGGGAAAAGGAAGATAAACTCAAATGATTACATCACTCATCAGTCCCGAGGGCCTTCCTGGGACAGCAGTGACTGGGACAGGGATAACTGAGGTTCACTGCAGCCCTGCATGGGCAGAGTCTGTCCCTGTTTTCTAGAAAGTTAAAGGAAACTTATGAAATCAAGCTCAGGAGTGGCAATGGCTCATTCTCATGATGAGACTGAAGACTAAAAACAATGTACTGGGGGTGTCATTCGACTGGAACCTCCAAATTTTAATGCAGGATGTAGCCAGGGGATTTTTCAGAAATACAATCTGCACCTGTCACGTAAGACTAAAACCAGGCCATTGAAAGATGCCCACTGAGAATCCTGGGAAAGGCTTTGCAGTCCTTGCAGAGGAACTGTCCAGAACTGAGCTCAACAACTCCCCAGAGAACTTCCTGCAGGGAGGCAGAATGAGCTGGCAGAGGACATGGACAGGATGACCTAATAGGTTTTTTCCATCTCTGATGTCTGTGATTACATAATTCCATCTTGATATGGGACTAGAGGAGTTGACAGTTACATCTGCAGCTTCTTTTAAAAAGTTACAGACTCTACCCATGGAACAGATCAAAAATTTAAGGGGAAAACATCACATGAGTATTAGGAATTGAGGGTGTGTATGAAATTTGGGTTAATAATACTTCTTAAAAGCCATAAATGGGAATGAAGATGCAATGAAAGCAAAGATGGGTCTTGGTTTAAAAGCCCAGTGAAGATATGACCAGATGATATTAAGCAGAAAGATGCTCATTACGTAAAATTTAGCACTGCTACAAAGCCATGAACAAAGGGTTTGAAATTTTGTGCTTTCTTCAGCATATAAAAGAAAACGTCTCTTTCCAAAGCAGAATTCATGTCCAAAATTTCAGAACCTTTCTGCTCCTGCAGGTGTCCTTGTGTAACGTATTTTCTAAAGCATTTTTAAAATGAAAAATAGTAAAGACTCTAATGGTGCTTTCTTGGCTATGGAAATCAGAGCAGTTATGAAAAGCAATAAAGCTTTTCTCTTCTAGCTGCCAACAACTCCAGAAACATGTTTGCTGGAACTCTGACCCCTTACATAGAAAACATTAAAACAACTGCAACTTGATACAATTAACTGGTATTAGATTCAAAGTTTGTGAGGCCAACTGGCTTTTATGATATATTTCTTGGTACTTACATACTAATGGAAAAACTCCAAACTTTTGAAAAATATATTCCAGATAGGCTGACTGCTAACTTATTATTTTAAAAGCAAATGCTTTAGCAGCTGCTCATCCTGTCTGCAAAGAAGGAAAAGCAGAGACACAGAATTTCTACTGCTGTATGCCCAAGGAGCTTTTCTATCTCGTTCAGCCCTCCCCCAGAATCCATGAACAATGGCAATATTTGAGGTGTTATGGATAAAGCTTTCACTGCACTTCTCAGAATGCCAGTATCAGGGTTGTAACATTTCCCAATCCTTCCCTTCATTCCCTGGCTTCATATTGAAGGAGGTAAATAAATTTCATTCTAAATCACAGAATGGGTTGGGTTGGAAGGAACCTTAAGGCTCATCTCATTCCACCCCCTACCACGGGCAGGGACACCTTCCACTGTCCCAGGCTGCTCCAAGCCCCGTCCAGCCTGGCCTCGGACACTGCCAGGGATCCAGGGGCAGCCACAGCTTCTCTGGGCACCCTGTGCCCGGGCCTGCTCACCCTCCCAGGGAAGAATTCCTTCCCAATATCCAATCTACCCCTCCCCTCTGTCAGTGTGAAGCCATTCCCGCTCACCCTGTCACTACATGCTCTTGTAGATCAATCAATCAATCAATCAATCAGCCTTCAGCTCTGGCCTTTCTCTGTGACCCTCTCTCCTGTGTGACAGGACAAGGGGGACGTGGTCAGAGTAATAACTGTGGAAGGATGACGATGTCACAGAACTGGAGACAGTCCTAGAACCAAAACTCCTCTGCATTCCTTCCACCTGTTCTAGGAAACAAGAAATGGTAGGAAACAAGAAATAGTGCACCAGCTTTGAAAGATATATTTTTAAGATACTGCATAGAAAAAAACCTACAGTACAGATCAATCAGTCTGCGACCCCAAAATCTCTTCCTATAATGAGACTTTAAAAGCTGCAGCTTTCGGTGCTGGTTCTGAATTGTGAACAGAAAAGGCATTTCTTATGGAACCTGTGAATCTGTGGGGTGCCAAGTGAAACAATCCAACATCTCCTGAAACTCAGCTTTTTCTGCCTGTGTTACGTGGCTCTTTGCTTCACTCTGTGCATGTAAAAAGGAGCAGAACACAGGGGATTTACTGTGCCCCTTATGGAAAATACCTGCCAGCTGCTCTATTTTGGGTGTGATTTATCCAGAGGAAGGTCCTGTTAAATATCTGTACACCATGTACAGGATAGAACTTGACCTACCATACAGTCTGTGTGTTCTGCAGAGAAAACCAGAAGTTCACATTTTTTGTTCTCTGGTATTTTTACAGATAACAGTAATTTGACTTTTAAAATCTGTTTCTAATTGCAGGGTTGTTGTTTCTTTTGTTTGCCTGTGTGTTTGTTAATTTATTTGTGGGTTTTTTAAAAGAGTGTAAAAGCTCCTATAACGGGCAAGCAGATAGATAAAAAGAAATTAGGATGCCCCATGATCAGATAGAAACATTTCAAACCCTTAGAGAAGTCAAACTGAATGGAATTCATGAACAAATTACTCCAGCTCTTTGAGTAATCAATTCCAATCACTATTAATAATATAACTTTTCCTCCAAAGAATTACTTTCACCTTATAAAGTCAAAGCTTGAAACCTCCTTAATCTTTAATAGAGCCTGCAACAATTACTACAGGCAGAGAGGACCCACAAATTGGAAGCCCCGAGTGATTCTCTCCTTCTCCAACCAACTCTTCTGATGATCATAAATAACAGTAAAATTACCATAAAAATTAATAGTACTACAGTTAAAGAAAATCATTATGTAAAGGTTTATGAATTTTGCAGCCATTAATAGACATAAGTTAACGAGCCATAGGCCTTCCAGAATATGATATCAGATATTTTTCCACCAATGAAACTTTCAGAGTTCCAAATCCTTCAGAGGTCACCAACTTCAAAAATGGAACAGCAAGTTACTGTTTAATACTAATGTGAGTAAAAATGGAACAGAAGTATTAGAGCAAGTATCATCCACGGCAATTTGAAGAGTCTAAAAGAACAAGGTCAGGAAATCTACTGTGTCAACAACTTGGAATGAAGAAAGACAAAACTAAAATATCCAAGATGAATAAGATTCATTTTGAACACTCTGTGCATTTTAAATTCACTTGTACATATCATCATTTTATTGTTGAAAAACTCTTGGCAATTAAAAGACTTTGATTCTAGAAGGGGAAGCCTCAAGACTGTTCTATATGAGATATTATAATAAAGGAATTAAAATAAGGATAAATCAGTGTGAGATTCACTATTAAATGCAGGTGGTAAGAACCCTACACAAATAAACATAAAATGGTTTATATGTCCTACTTATCTTATTACACTTTGTATTACAATTGCAAAAAATCAGATACCACATTTTAAATACACTTACACATTCAAATTTTACATGTGCATTTTTTATGTTAAAACAAAAAAGACAAAAGATAAAAATGGTTTCACTTTAAAGTGCATGGAAAAAAAAAACCAACTCACCAAAAAACCCACCCCACACGTCCCAAGAGTCAAGTTAAAGATTCAGAAGTCAGGGCTAGGAGGGAAAAGGAAGATAAATAATTTAGCACTAAGCATAACTAAAGCCTGTCAGTCTGCCAGCTTTAAGAGAAATAAAAAGGTTTACAAGGATCCTGAGAGTTTTTACAGAACCTCTGGGGGTTTGAAAAAATAAATCCAGAGCAAGAAAAGAGTTTTGAAGTATTCTGCATAAACAGATTTTAAAGACACTGATTAGACTGTGAGAATAATGGTAGGGAGAGATTCCTTTAGCTGGGAATCAGGCTGTTCCCTGGAGTTTGTCCTCCTGTACCATCACCAGCTGCTCCATCCGTGGATTCTCCGGGAGCTGGGAATGATGAGCTTCCAGGAGAACAAACTCCAGCATCCCAGAGAACAGGGATGAGCCCAGGTGTGGCACTGCACAGCAGAGAGGCAGCTCCTGCTCTGCAGTGAAACACCTGCTCAGACTCAGCTCTGAGCACTCCTGACTGGAGTCATTCCTGTGTTTTGGAGTGGCCATGCTTCAAGCAAGGCAGTGAAGGAAAGAAAAACCTCAATAAACCTTGGCCACTCACTCTTTTATGGGAGGTGGCAGTTCAAGGGATGAAAGGGGAAATTTCACATTATTCCCTTCAACTTTAATTTTTCCTTCCCTTGTTTTTTTTTTTTTTTTTTTTTTTTTTTTTTTTGTTTTTTTTTTTTTTTTTTTTTTTGTTTTGTTTTGTTTGGTTTTTTTGGGGTGGTTTTTTTTTTTTTTTTTGGTTTTGGTTTGGTTTGGTTTTTTTTTTCTCCAAAAATAATCTATAGCAAGGTCCTTGAAATTGTATAAAGCTGGGAGTTGAACTGCAAAACCTGGATGTAAAAATGTGAATTCCATATCATGCCCATGTTTTACTTCAAATGGAGATGTAACCTTGTACTTTACTGCTCAGACAATGTTAACTGCAGGAGAATCACAGAAAGGAACCAAGTTCATTTAAGACATAAAGCAATTTTGAATTGCATTGATTACAGTGATCAGTCTATCATTTTAATGTCATCTCAGCTGAAATTTATTAGAAAGACATACATGTGACAACCCATTGATCCTTAACACTGCAGCTGAGATAAAAAAGTCTATTTGCAAAGGAAAATTACTTCTTTAATTAGAAGTGGAGTATCATTTTCTCTTTTCTTTGTTAGAACCTCAGCAGCCACGGCTCCAATACAGCACAGGAGGGGCTGCAGATCCTGGCATCTCCTTTGACTTAAGAGTCTTCATAGTTAATCATTCAAAGTTTTGCAAATGAGCACTGGAGATGGGAAAGTAAACAAGTTTATTCCACTTGGATTTGGGCATTCCAACCCAGTGTTGCTTGGGAAGGGTCTCAGATGGAATAAAGCAGCAGAGAAAATATTACACAAACTTCCTACAAGGTTTCAATGAGTTAACTGTGCTTGGACATTACACCTCTCCTAATGACCAACTATTTGATGAAAAACAATCCAGCCAAGGAATATGCTGTAGAAATGACCAAATATTGTCAGTCATTTCATGTATATGAAAAAAATGACTCTCAGTCTATGAGAAGATACTCCACCAGCAGATAAAATGATAAATGTGTCTGATACACTGTGAATGAAATGCTGCTCTAGAAATTCCAGGAGCGTTCCTTGCTGGTGAACAGAATTTTAAAGGCAAGTTATGTAGTCCGTGGACTTATGAAATCCTATTTTTAACATTGCTTTCTCTTTGTACAAATCCAAAATTACATATTTGGAGAACGTTACATTTCATATAGTGTCGCTTTTAGTTCTAAGGTTGGCCAGTCTGATTCTCTTTAGAGAATTGTCTTATTTTTATAGATGATATGAATGATTTCCCATCTCTCAGAAATGCAGGGGCACCTCCACATTCTACAAATGTAGATTCTACTCCTGCCACTCTTCTGTCAGTGGTATTTTATACTCTGCTTGAAAATCATGTAATTCAACAGATCTGGGTTTAATCTTTATAAGTTTACAGCATGAAAATCACAAGCTAATATTGAGGTGGACTATACAAGTAAATCTCCACATTCTTGTGTTTGTAGACTTTTTATATCAAGTGACATTAATTCTGGATAAACAACTCATATTCCATTTTCTCCAGTAATTAAAAATCAGAAAAAAATAATGCACTGCTTATTTCTTAGCTGAACACAGAGTTCAACTATATGGCAAAAAATGTCCAGACTGAATGATTATTTACAACAAAAGTCTTCAGATTCTTCAGATTCTTTTGTACAGTATGTAACCTTTCAGATTTACTCCAATTGCTGCCTACAAATAAACTAACAGTAACTTCTCATCTAGGCATAAAAATAACTTAATTGGATTGCTATTAGGTATTTAATTGGCTTCACAATGTTGGTACAGTATCTGCCTATAAAACTTCAGACAATATTGCCTTAATTCATCTGAGTAAACGATCAATTCCCTTACAACAACAGACAAAAATGTGCATTCCTCTTTTAACTTTCCCCTGGGTACAGATTAAAACTTTCAGGTGGCAGATCTTTATTTTGCTATAAGCTCTCCAAATACTTTAGAAGTATGAAAAAGTTTTTGTTCGGGAGAGTGGAATGATTTGAGTTGAGCGATTTTTATACCCTCAGTTTACAAAAGATAAATTATTCCTAGAAGCCTGGGACCATGCAACAGAACAAGAGACACCAAGACTTTCAGTGCTCCAAACAAAGGACACAGTTGTGTACAGAAGGAATGTGTACAGTTTTATACAGAAAGAATGACTTACATGAAAAAAAATATTAATGGATGGAATTAATACCTGCTCCAATTCCAGAGCCTTGTGTGGGATGATGCTAATATAATCTAATAATATCAGGATCAAAGATGAGTGGAATAAAACTTCCAATTTTAGACGCTCTTTATCTGCAGGTGTGAATGTATAATGAATTCTCACCACTGGCTCCTATTATAAATCCAATGATTTTGTACTCTGTGACAGCAGTTTCTACAATTTTCTTTTGGCACAACCTGCTTGGAAGATACGACAAACCCGCGGGGTGCCAAAACGCTTCTCTAAATGATCTACTTTGCAAGACAGCTTCCAAGTGTGACCCTGATGAATCTTATCAAACTCTCAGAATAGAATAAACATGAAGGAAAGAACCCACGTATCATTTACTTAAGTGGGTATTTAGTTGGGTTTTTTTACATCCTACTGCACAGCCATGCCAAAGGATTCATCCCAGCATTTGGAGCATTTTAAACCCAGGTTAAGTAGAAAACCATTACTGGAGAGGATAGAATTGCACTGTGGCTATTTTTGAATCCTGCTGCCTCAGACAAGTGCAATGAATCAGTTGATGTCACCTCAATTACCGTGTTAGCTTTAATCAGGGGAACCGCTCTTCCCATCCATTTTGTGTAGGGAACTCTCTGAATTGGGAAGCAGATTTTCCAGTGGACAAAGCTACCCTCTGGCAGATTATAAGGGTCAGGATTTGATAGAGTAAGGCTGAGTAGCTCTATTTTAATTGAATATCAGATCATTTTAAGGGTACAGGGGGCGTTTCATTGCCATTCACAGTGACAGTTCAGTGTAATTGGGGAGAAGCATTTACGTGCAAAACTGACACAAACATGGGGAGGGGAACATTACACATCTGCCAAAATACTGCTTGGAATCAAGGTAGATTCCAGTTTGCCACACAAATTTCCAGAGGCTTCTCATTTTTTCATCTTGGTATGCCATGCCCTGCTGCAAACACCAAGGACTGGGCAGTGAGGACCAGCAGAATGCACCGCGAGGGCTCCTGAGTACACGGGAACAGGGAAAAGTGAGCGTGAAGAGAATGAACTGGGGTTGTTCCCTCCTCCACTCTTGATCTAGGAACCCTTCCATATGCTGTGTTCTATTTATTATTTCTGCATTGCATCAGGGGGGAAATATTCACACTGAGCCACGGGGATTAAAGACTGAAGCTCTGGAGAAGTCAGATCACATCCGTCATATCCAGCTGTTTTCAATTCCAACACCTCACACCTGCTTTTATTTATTATTCCTGGGCTAGACAAGACAGGGCTCATTTTTCAGTCTTTCCAAGCTTTCCTAGAAAAGACACAAATCAATGTATTCCTTCCCCTTTTGCCTTTGCAAGAGAACATTAAAGCAAACTCCTGACACAGTGAGGACCTGACCTACAGGAGCCACTCACATCCCCAGGCTGGACAGCTCCCTCTCCTCTCCCAGTATTGGGACAATGGCCCAAGATGGAACAGAAACATCATCACCTACAGAAATCTGTGTCAGCACAGACTCTTAACCCCACTTACTCCCACAGATCTCAACTGCCTTGTCTTCATCTTACGTTGGAGATGGACTTAAGAGGTTTGGGTGGTGGTGAAAGAACAAACTGATTCATGGAATACTTTAAGCAATGGGTTCTCCACTTTTACTCATTTCCAGCTTCCATTCCAGCAGCCTGTTTGCTGGCAATCCATCTGAATTGCTTTCCTGTTCTTTATCTGGAGATCACACCACTGGAGCATTTGATTGTGCTTTTATCAAGTACTTTTTCCAGATGGGGACTCACAAGTCATTCCTTTTACAACCCTCTCTCATGTCACAGGCTACTCTTACATTAGGATCTTTCTAATTAACTGTTCAACAGTAAAAATCCAGACACATTTAAAATGCAAGCCAAATGTCCCAGGCCTCCTCATCCTTACTGCACAAACACTTTCCCAAGTGCAGTTGTTCCTCTCACACATCTGGCACACCGGGTTATTATTGGATGGAACAAACTTGTGTCTTGATTGCAATTCATCCACCTCATTTTTTGAATCAGCCAAGTACACAGAAAACCTTTCCACACCAAAGAAACAGGCCCTTAAGTTCTTAAAATGTTTGAAATTCTTGCATGAAATTTAGCAGTGAAACACAAAGTATTATCATCTGTTATAAAATGCGTTAGGACACGCTGAATATACTTGCTTTAAAAGGCAACTCTGCCACGTTACTCGTTTAAAAATCAAGGATACTCCATAACAACTGTCAGTCTGGATTCAAAACCCAACTGATTCCCTAGAATTTGGACAGGCCGTAATAAAGCATACCTATAGCTGCCATAACACTGATGTGCTGCAAATCTACTCAGTTTTGGGAAGAGCAATGCACACTTACCAGACAGACATCAAGGCAATTGCCCATGATACAATGTTAAAAAAATAGCTTGTACATTTTGCAGTAGCATCAAGTCTCTATTCAAGTGTAAAAAAATTAATTGACTCCATCTGTATTGGCCTAATGACTGATTAAATGACTAATCACGGAAGTCTTAATTAAAATCATTTTTCTGTACAGAAGAGGATGGAGGGAGGAAGGCAATCATTAATGTGTTCTAATGTATGTCAGATTCCATTTGTGCCTTTTCCTAACAGCCACCAAATGAGTAATTACACACAAGGTCATTCTGTAAACTTGGTGCTCACAGGCACTGATTGGATCTGGGTTCTGCACGGGGCTGCTTCTTCCCCATCACAGAGCAGGTAATTAATTGTGCTCAGCATAAATAATGGAGGAAGCTGACATTTCCTCTTCCATCAGCAGCCAGCCCAGATTCACACACAACTTCCATACGCTGCTGGTGACGTCCCACACCTCACACACCCCACCAAGAACACTCAGCCATTCAGTGTACTCCATGCACTCACAGGGATCCCCATCACACACTGAAATTCCAGGAATTTTTCCTGCGTGAATAAAATAACCAGGCAATTAAAAGAATCCTTTTCAAGTAAAGCAGGATGGTAGTAGGAAACTTATTTTAAGTTTTATTTGCCAGCCACCTGACGACCTGATGCATATTGACCTTTGCTATGGAAAAATAACAAACTGCTTCCACCTCAACAGCTGAGAAGAATCTATTTAAAACAATGTATTAAAATGTGTAATGGAATAAAAAAGTGCATCTTGAGATCGAATAAACCAACTTTCCACTGGCGTGTAACCCTTACACAGCACCTACATTTTTGGATGAAACATTGCATATAAAATATTAAAGTCCAAAGTACAAATTGTACCACAAAATGTTTTGTTTGCTGAATGCTGTCCTGAAATTCTAGAGATTGTTATTTGCAGCCACAGCAAATCTTCACGTCACCAGCTGCCATGATTTTCCATATCCCAGATGACAATACATTGTCATGTATAAAAGAAGGGGTTTTATAAAACTAAAATAAAATGTTTTAATGGGGAAAAAATAAGTTTGCATAGCCCTGTCACTATAATCAACAAATGTCCATTTCTACAACTTGACTTTCCTTCAGAATCCTGAATTCAAATGTGCAGCATTGGTGTGAGGCACAGGCACAGGATGAGGGGCCAAGTTAGCTCCAGTTCTTCTAAAGTACCTGAAATAACTTCTAATTCTGACTAAATTTCTTCAATTACTGTTTTTCCTAACCAGAAGTATTCTGACCCACAGTTCTGATGGCAGAGCCACTGGAAATGAACATCCTCCTGTGAACAATGTGCTGCTTTAGAGTACCCAGCTGACTGAAAACAGGGCTCAGAACATGGAGGAAGAAGCCAAAGGGACAAAAAATATGAAAAGAATTAAGTCATTACAGGACTCTCTAATGTCCAATTACACTTCTGGCATGATTAAGCACTACCCTGTCTAAACCATTCAAAATCATTGAAGTCACAGAACAATGTAAGTAAAGCTACATCAAGCAGCTTCATCCAGATTTCAAGAAAATACGATTTTCAATGACTCTGAATTAATTATAACACAATCTTGACCCTACTTACCACATAACAGAAGAAAACAAAAATATGTGACAACAAATCTCTGCTTGCAATAACTGTCAGTGTCACATATGAAAGAAGTTCATTTTACTAATAAAGGAAATAGAATTGAGTGATAGATTTAAAATTAAATTCAGCTATTCTATAAATGTCAATCAGAGTTTTAAGGTGGCTCTCAAGGCTTCAAACCAGCACTGAGACTCAAACGTGCCACTCTCTGGGCTTCTAAGGAATTAATGAAGCTCAATTTCATCTCCCTTTGAAGACACATACATTTAAAACAACCACAAAATCCATCACCACCACACCAGAACACTCCAAAATAAACAACATACAGATGGCACAGTAAATCTTTCAAAACCTGAAGATATTTTTATGGAATAATTCAACACAATCTGCACTACTCTGCTAATGCAAATGCAAACTTGCACAACTACCTAAATTACAGGGTGGTGTGCCATTCTTAATCTCCTCAGAAATGTAGGAGTTCCTGTTTCAATCATTTCTATTGTTTGAAATACACCCGGTGATAATGGAGCGGCTGCCACTGCAGGCAGAGAGAGACTTCTGGGTGAAGCTCATTAATAACTCAGCTCTTGCTGCAGGCTGGAAGGAATCAGTAGGGGAGGATCGAGGTGTGAGAGAGCTGAGAGGACACTGAGTGCCCCGTCTGAAATTCAGCACTATGCTCTTATACATTGATTATTTAGGTTATTCCTGGTCTGTAATGGTGTAAAATATTTAAAAGTCAGGCATTTCAAGCGTTGCATCTCAGGGACCTCTCAGGTAGATCCTCTCAGCACACAAGGACAGACCCTTCACATCACAGCATGAAAGGCCATCTAAGCTGGATGAACAACACCCATTGTATTTCTTTGCATTTCTTCAAGTATTAAAAAGTACTAAGAAATGTCATGCCTAAAGACAGACCATAGAGGATGATAGGAGGACGATGGTGTCTTGGGAAGGCACCTCCAGCTATTCTAGATCCATAAATCTGGGAATTTGCAACTCGTTAGGCCACTTGATTGGATAAAGCAAATGGGTTCAGACTAAAGGGTCTGAATGCATCCAAGTGATGCCATTTAAGGAAAAACACCCAACAGTCTGGTTGGTTTGCCTTGTAACCAGGCAATTTAAAACCAATTTAAAATTTGGTTTTAAATTGCCTGGTCACAAGGCAAAAATGAGGGACACAGTTGCTGCATGTGGCAAGTGAAGCTTTTTAAAATATGCTTTCAATAATTCATGGAATCATGGAACCCCTGAATGGTTTGTTGGAAGGGACCTTAAAGCCCATCCAGTTCCATCCCCTGCCATCAGCAGGGATTCCTTTCACTGTTCCAGATTCCACACCTCTGATTTCTGTGATTTGCCAGTGCACATTGTCCCTTCTCCTGTGACCTAAACGTGACTTCTCATGCTGGTTGAAGGTGAGAAAACATCTTGTTTGCTACAGAGAAACTGCTGCACGTCAGTGCGACCAGCCTGAGTAGACACTGGCGTCACCATGTCTGCACTGGGACCACTGTCTGCTCATGGCAGCCAGTCCTGTTGTCATCATTTGATGCTTTGCTGTTGGCTGAACTTGTGGCAAACTTTAAGAGCCTGTAACCTGCTCTACAGCAGAGAAATTAAAGCAAACATTGAAAAACTTACCAGTAGCAGGCTGGACTAATAGTCACTTTCATCACAACCCAAATAATGGGAAAGTTAAACAATACCTTTCTCTGAACTGCTGCACCCTCCATCCATGTCAGAGGATTTCTATCTCCCTGCTCATTTTTTCAGCTAAGAAATGCAAATGAGCTCTGCCCTATTCTTCTGTTTGTTTTGTACAGTGAGCACAATTTCTGCCTGAACGTCCAACTGTATTTCCATCCTCTTTGTGTCACACAAACCTCATTTACCAGTCATTCTTCTCCACATGAAGAGATCTATAATGAGGAGTCTTTCTGTCATTGCCCTGCTCCTCTGAGTCAGGAATTTTCATTTCCCCCTAATACTTGCTGCTGTAGCTGCAATTTCATTTACTGTCATACCACAGCCTTAATGTGAGCACATCTGTGGCTGGAGCATGGAAAAGATTCAGGATTGCTCTCTGAGCTGCCTATCGATTAAATGGTTACAAGAAACCAGAGGGTTTATTTGCCGTGCTCTCACATGGTACTTATAAAAAGGAAGGTTTATTCACTGTACTTGAAATGACAGTTGATTCCTCTGGTTACTTAATTCTCCCCTATCAAGCAGAAAAATGTAATGCTGGTGTTGTTTTCAGCCAGCAAAATGCACTGAAAATCTACAGCTCGGGTTAACTTCTCATCCATTAACGCCACAAAGGCTCATTAAATACTTTCCACACCAAATTCCATACTAAATTTTCAGTAGAGTCAAACTAGTGGGTGTTGGTGGTGGTTTGGTTTGCTTTTTTTTTTCCTGCAGAGCAGGGATTTTCTGTGATTAAATAAACAATAATTTTAATATTAATTAAATAAACAACGAAACTGGCATAGTTCAAACCACCATTGCAAAACTTGACCAACTTAATAAGCAGAAGAGGAGGCTTTCTTCTCTATGTAATTCTTTTCTTTTTAACTATCAACATCCCATGAAATGCAGTTTTGGGGGTTTGTTTCAACACACCAGTTTTCAAGTGGCAAAGTTAGAAGTAAAGGCAAGGTTAGATGGAATTACTCAAGTCTCATCAGAGCAGACTGTAAAACTTAGCTGAAAAGGTTTTCTCACCTAAAAACCAGGTGAAGTAGATCTGATGACAATTTTAAAGGCATGGAGAAACCTCTTCCCCGACAGATTTCATTTGAATGAAGGGGGAAAAAGCTCTACTAAAACAAGAAAAGCTCTTAAAACCCTCACCCAAGCACCAAAAACCACAACACCAAAACCTCTCCTAAGTGAAGGACTGAAAAAAAGTTATTGCAAGAGCAAGCCCAGGCTATAAGGCAGTAAGAGGTGTAGTGGAGTAAAATGTGAAGGGCAGTGGGATCCTGCAGTGCTCAGGTAACCAAAAACCAGGGCCTCGTGCAAGGGGACAGCACCAGGGAGGGGAGGTGCCTTGCAGGGGGATAAAATGGGCTTTGGGCAGGCAGCAGCCTCCAGCTGAGCAGCAGCAATTCTGATTCACACGTACCTGCTGCCTTCCCTCTTCTCCTGCGAGACTGTCATCTTCTCAGCTTTCTCAGCAGATATCCTGCCACTTGGCTTTTTGCCTCCTTTCTGCAGGGGGAAAAAAAAAGTATTGCTGTAGTGCTTCGGGGAAGTGCCAAAAATGGTGTAATTTATGATGTGCTAGTGTTTTCCTTTGCATTCTTAAGTTAAGAACAAATGCAAAATCATCAGCACTTGACTGTGGTGGATGTTGATTTACATACATTAAGATTCTCTTGTGATTTCCTATTATTTATTTCTGTAAACAAAATTGGATCCTGGTCACTAAACTGTCAGCATCCCCTGCAGTGTAAAGACAAAAGCCAGAATGTACAACTCAACAGTCATAAGAATTTGAAACCAGAAGTTGGAGCACATTATCTGATCTGAGATTCTCATCTGCTCTTCCTTTTTGGAACATTCTTATTGGGAGTGAAGTAAATAGTTCTCTATAAATAGTAAATAGTTATCTATACCTGAACTTTGGGAATTGGCATATCTTACTTTCTCAGTTTGAATAATAGGATCTAGGCTTTTCCCCGAGAATTTTCTCAACACAGCTTCAATTATTTTCTGAACAAGTTACTTTCTGGACTGTTTCCTGGAACTAAATGCATCCACCATTGCTTTGCTCATTTTAGTGTATTGTATCCATGCAAACACAGTATTTCGCACTAAGATTGGCACAGACAGAAGTTTAACAGCTTTTACTTTTCTTCCTTTCCTGAAATCTCTTCAGGATCACACTGTAAGAAGTACTGCAAGAACTGATGAATTCTGTTG
Organism: Rhipidura dahli; assembly: GCA_013399225.1. Classification (NCBI taxonomy): domain Eukaryota; kingdom Metazoa; phylum Chordata; class Aves; order Passeriformes; family Rhipiduridae; genus Rhipidura; species Rhipidura dahli. The sequence goes on along the minus strand of VXAC01002707.1, from coordinate 163,072 downwards.
ACAGAATTACAGAAAATGGGTTTTTTCCCCCTTTCGTCTCAGGTGTAACAGAACAGATTCCACCTTGCATGGTTTTTGTCACAACCAAAACAGTGAACAGTTATGGTACACTGAGACCCCTCATGATAATTTTATACCAACACACCCTGCAGGAACCAAAATTTCCCTATTAATTAACTTCTATTCCCTGTGAGACCTGCAGAGAGGCTGCTTTGGTCACATCCTTAATGGGTGGAACCTTGCAGAAGCATTTCACAACACAAACCAGAAGCCAGGAGAATGTCTGATGGGTCATCCCCCATCCTGGCAGGAATGTCTGGTGTTGGAAAGCTGTTGTTTAATATGAATCATTAATAGCACTGCTGGCCTCAGATTTTGTGGGGTGAAGAGGAAAGAAAGATCATGTTCTACTGCAATGCTTTATCTAAGCTGGAATACCTTAAATAAGAACTTTGCAGTTGGCAGTGCTGCAGTTCCCTGTACAGCACCATAACTTTATCATTATATGGTGTGATAAAAGTTAAGTCTTTGCCTCTGCAAGGACATTAAATAACATCTTTCTCTCCATTAGCTTTTGCTGTAGTAGCAGTATTTATTCTCTGGGCAATGAGTGAGAACCACACTCCTTACAGAATAACTCCAGGTTCTTAATGCACCAACAGTTTCAGAAAGGTTCCTGTGTCACTAAATTTAATGTGGTTTTAATATTATTATATTATTAATTGATAGCTCTTGTGCCACACAGTTTTAAAGGAAATGTTTAAGAGCCTCTTAAACATCAGTGAAGTCCTACATTTGGATAATCCATTTATTAAAAAAAAAAAATTCTTCATGCCAATCTTTGGCTGAAATAACCTCAAAATGAGCAGCTGTTCAAAGAAAGGTGTTCAAGATCAATGGTTTTGAGGTCCTGACAGGATTTCACATCAGTCCTCTCAAACCTTACATGCCCCTAGTGATAGTTCTGTGGTCCCACATTACACAGCACGGAAGTTTCAGACAGCAAATGAAAGTGTCTGATGCTGAGCATTAAAATAAATTCCAGTTTCACATGCTTTCAAGTGAAGTTAAAGCATCCAAATCAGAGAATCATTCCTTAAATACCCCCTTCATGTTAATTTTAATTACAACAATTATTACTATCAGCAAGACAAGGCTCATGTGCCACCTTTGAGGGCTAAGTGCCAGCAGAATGACTCCTTCCATAACAACCCTCAAGATAGGGCAGGCTGACCTCTCCGGGAGTGAAATATCAATTAATTATCTTTTTACAGCCAATTCAATTACAGCACACTAATCACTTGTGTAGGACATCAAGCCAGAAGTTGAGGGTGGGCGGGTGGTTGGGGAGAGCAAGGAAAAAAACATTGGCAGGGAAGGACCCTCAGTGAGGCTGATGGGGCAGTAACCCCACAGATGCAGCTGAAATGTTTGTTAACATCCCACAAAGAGTTATTATCTGTTTGTAGCAGAATAGATGCTGCAAAATCATCCTCATTTAACTGAAGGGTTTTAAAAAGAAAGAGTTATTGGTCCTATGGGTAATAGACGTTTCATTTAAAGGTGACCAGACACACTGCATTAGTCTTTAATGCTGGAGTCAATTCACCAAAGAGCTTTGTTCATTCAGGAGAAAAAAAAAAAAAGATAAAAGATGATCTATTCAGCAGAAAGCAAAATATATTTAATTTTTGTTAAATGAACTGGTATTCACTCAAGTTACCCAGGACTATTTCACTACTGTACCTATGCCAAAGAAGATTATCAAGTGTGATGTATCTACAGTAATGCACTCAGCAGAGGAGCAGTATCGAAGCAAACATGTTTTAATTTATGAGCCCATTAGCATTGCTACGGAGGCCAAACTTCTGAGAGCATGAATAAACACATTAGTATGCGAAAACAACCCCCAAACTTGACTCTGTTTCATTGAGAGCATTGGCAAAATAAAATGGGGAGGTGGGCGTCCCTCCCTTCTCCCAGGGAACAAGGAACAGGATGAGAGGAAATGGCCTCAAGTTGCACCAGGGGAGGTTTAGAAAAATTAGGAACAGTTTCCTGGGGCTGGATGGACCAGGCAGCTGGATGGAGTCCCCATCCCTTGAAATGTTCAAAAATCTGTGGCAGTTGAGGCCATGGTTTAGTGGTGAACACAGTGGTGGTGCTGGGTTCACAGCTGGTCTCGGTCTTTCCCAACCTCAGCAAATTCTGTGACTTCATCACAATTGTTCACTGCCTTTAAACTTTTTAACACAATCCTTAGAAGTTAAAATTGAATTCAAGTTGTTTTAACTGAAAAAAATTATATTATCTTACAGTGAAGAATATGAGAATCTTCTATTTTTGATACTAATCTTCCTTTTTTTCTCTGTATAGTAACTTCAGTTCACTAAAGATATTTTTTGTGAGAATGACTCTCATCCATATTAAAGCATTCCGTGGAAACAAAGACTTCACTCAGGGGGAGGGTTCATCAAACCCACTAAAATTATAATCATTTAATAAAAGTAATGACTAGTCTGTATTTAAAATATTTTCCCAGGCAGCACTTTAGCATATTGTGTATTCCAAACAAAGTGCTGTTGCATAATCATTAACTCTGCACCATGGAGATCCTATGAAGAAAATAATGAAGATTTTAGTAAAGTAAAGAATATTAAGTTTACTTATGGATCGAAAACACACAAAAGTGCCCATAAAGATTATAGGAGAGAGTTTTGCTGGAGTTCAGATTAGCCACAAGGGTTTGAGATGTTTAAAGGAAAAGCAATATGTTATTTTATCCCGGGGAAAGCAGGGCTAGAAGGAAGCAATATGTCCAGTGTCACTCAGAGGATCTGGGCTCAGAGCACAAACCCTCTCTCTGCATGCCATTCCCATGCCACATCCACTGCATGATGATGTTACACCGGGAACTACCCCAGAAAAATTCCTGCAAGCATCCAAACCCACGGGGAAATGTTAAATATGACACAATGGCTGCTGGACCTGGGGGTCTGCCCTGACAAGAGTGCTTTAAAACTGCAAGTATGGAAAACTGCCTTAGCAATTAGAGGAAAAATTTCTCCAGCTCCTTTCTTTATTGTCAATATAATGTAAGGCTATCTTCAAATGGCGGATTTATTTTTTGAAAGTGTTCTCAAATCCAATTTGAAAAGAATTGTTTGAGACATCCATGCTGCAGCCAGCAGACAATAAGAGTCCTGCAATTACCAGCACCTGCATTCCAATTCAGTGGATTGACATTCCCGAGGGGCCGTGGCAGATTCCCTACTGACAACAATTAGCATCAAAATGTTCCCCAGTGTAAAGCTGTGGGTGGGAATTACAAAAGGTTAACAGACTAAATATAAAAATCTTTTTGAATATAAAATCAATGTGCTTTGTTACCGAAATCTGGGTACTGTAATTTAACCAAAATAGGGATTAGAGTCTCTGGCAATCTTCCATGTGTGTGAGCTTGGCTTTTCTTTAAGCAAAATGCTAAGCAGCCAATCTGAAAGTTTAAAACAAAACAAACCCCAGAGCCAAAGGAAAGCATTCTATAGTTTTGGGGTTTTTTTTTCATTTTCCTTAGCACCAAAAGGAACACCAGTCCTATCAAGGCTCACAATGATCCTGTTACATGGTCGCACTCAAAATCCCAAATTATTTTAATGCATGATTTAGAGAGGGATATATGTCAAAAGTGGTCAAAAATATATATATATATGAGTGGTCCAAATCAGCTGGAAATTTCTTTACTCGACTGAGTTCTAATAACACACAGTTTTCTCCAAAGGTCATCACTACATCACAATATCACTATTTTCACAAGTGGCTTCTAATTCTCTGTAGCTAGCAGGGGCAATGAAAAAAAAAATTAAAATGATATGTTTTTTTTATTACTTGGGACCACAGCTTTGCTTTATTTAGACTGAAGTTATGAGCAGAACAGATGAAAACAACAAAAAATTTGGTCATTAAAAGTATTATGTCAAAACATTGAATTTTATGAGAAAATGGAATTATAACAGACATCAACAAGAAGGATGTTCAGTAAAAATACAGACTTGATAAGTTTAAATTTATCTAGGTTGTCCTTTGGGTTTTTGGTTGAGAGGATAAATGGCCATGCAGGAACTTTGGATCTAGATAAATTCAAAGTAAGAGCTCTGACATGAAATCTTAATTCCTTCTACCAACCAATAAATCATCTATTTTTAAAAATAGTTAACAAGTCTCAGAATAGCAACCTGGGAAATGTATCCTGGGCTGTGGAGGCTGCAGTAAAGCTGAGCAGGTACGAGATTTATACAGTGAGAGTCTGACTCCAAATTGATGCCTCATTACACTGAGTTAACGTGGATGTGCTTGGCACATGCTGGGACCCCTCTTATCCCAATCAGTGCCACAGCTCCTGCTCTCCTCACATCTCTGAGAGAATCAGCATGTTCAGGACCAGCCCAAGGTTTCTAATTGCTACATCAGCAAACATGTTAATCATCACTTTGTTGTGAAATGAGATTACAGATGTGTACTAGCGATTATAGAGGGGAATCTGACAAATTGATTTAGCTGCTGTTTCAACACAGGACTGCAAGGTGCTTTTCATAAGTGTATCTTTTCAGCTATAGTTCTTTAGGGCTTCCAGTGTGCAAACAGGTGTTTGAAAGGTGAAATCCCATCTGGGGTAACTCTGCTGCTTTATAAGAAACTGAACAAGCCCAGCATGCACACACGTGTCTGTATGTACATGTTCATACGTATCTGTGGTGCACTGACCTGTCCTGACAGGATCATTATTATTCATTATTTCATATATTGAATAGAGAATAAATCATCTGCACAGACAGAAGGTTACCCTGGATGTTCATCACTCCATACACAAGCTTTAGTTCTACATTGCCAAAGCCTCATAGTACTTGGAATGAAGTAGAGGAAGATGTGAGCTGGGAGGCACTGAAAGGGACACTTTTATTCCATCAATAGAAAGGCAGTAATGGTTGCTGGTTTGGTTTTTCCAAAATACAATTTCTGGTTTTGCCAAAAAGTGATTGTGGATAGAGATAATTATGGATAGGGGTGGTAGTTTTTATTTTATACCTATTGCAGACAAGTCTGAGCTGCTACAGAGAAGCAAAGCCATTGTGCCCTGGCCACGTGATTGTATCGGGTCTCTGGTCCTGACACGTCTCCAGGGAGGTAAACGTGTACATTTAAATTCACAGAACTCGTGTACACTAAGGCTAATTTGTTCTTTCAAGCAGCCACTGCGTGGTACTGAGAAATCCGTGGGAAGCAGTGCCTGGGGGAGGGCTGCATGCACAGCCATGAAATGCCTGACCCTGGGCTCCAACAGGGTCTCATTATACCCAAATAAATGTCTTTCAGGCCCTTAAGAGAACTAAAAGAGAAACTATTAAGAAAGTAAAGTTATTGTAGACATTTTAGATACCAAATTTGCATATTGTTGCTAATGAAAAATTATTTATTGTTAGAGCACACTAATTTACATGAGTCCAAAACTTAGTATTTCTTCTTCCATGTCATTTGTGGAGAAGTCAGCCTTCATATGGTAATTACTACAGTGATGGGTTTGTGCAAAATTCCAGATAAAATGATCAAAATTACAATAAATATCTCTCAGCTAAAAAAAGCAGAACTGTTTGCTGAAATGCAGATCAGATAAGAAAAAACTGAATAATATAATAGAGAGAAAAACCTCATAACAGCTGCAGTTATAATATATATAATGACTGGACATGGCTCTCAGTCCTCTGGGCTGAGTGGGACCTGGTCATAGGTTGGACTCAATGCTATTGGAGGTCTTTTCCAACCTAAATGATTCTGTGATTCTGTGCTTCCCTTTGCCCTCACCCAGGAGAATGTTCGAAATGTCAGATTAAAAATAATCTGATTCTGCAGAAATCTTTATTTATCGCTGCCCGCAGGAAAGAGGGGGCAGAGTCAAAACCTTTTTTTCAGCAGAGTCTTTGTCTGTAGTGGAAATTACTACCAAGTGTTCAAAGTCTCTGATGATCCTCAGGCTACCTCTAGTGATGATGCCAAGAGTTTTGACACTGAGGGTTTCAAAGGAGATGCAGAAAACATGTCTGGGGAAGTGGCTTTGAAGCAGGCTCAGAGGGGCTGACACAAAATAGAAAATAAATCATGTCAAGGCTTGATCACACAAACTCCGACGTCAACAGTAAAACTCCTTTTGACTTCTGACATGAGCAGGATCAGTTCTTCAACAATGAACCCCCCAAAAGTAAAATCAGTAATTCTAAAAGGAAAATAGAGTGCTCCCTAATTTGATTAGAAATCCAGAGGTCAGGTTTGGGAGTTTTGGTTTTGTTTTTGAACATGATTTCTTGCATTGTTGTTTCAACAGAAAGGATCCTCTAAGAAGCACAATCTTATTTCTGAGATGAAATCCTTATTTGAGTAAGAAAACCAAAATCATTCTTGCCACCCATGAAAAGTGTTCCTGCGTGTTCACTGACAGCACTAACACGCAGGGACTGACCCATCACATTTTCTTTTAAGATATTCTCTCTCTTGGAAATACAAGTGGTGAGTCAGTTGTTATGGTAACTATTTTTCTTTTTATTTTTTTAACTAACATATGACAGCCTGTGTGTCATCTGATGCTGTTCCTGAATTCAGTTACACATTCACTTTTGTCAGATAGTCTAAAAAAGGGCTCCTTGGATGGAGAAATAGTGGGGAGAAAACAAGATCTTTTTCCATGTGCACATGGTTTTAATCCATGAAACCAATGATTATGTGACTACATTTATGCACCCAGTCAACTTTTTCTAGTTCAGAGCTATGACATGATGACGTGAAGAATAGCTCTCATTTGTTAGCTTTTTAATTAAACAAACTGCTGACAATTCCATGAGCTCTTGGAAATCCAGTCTTGTTTGCCCTGTCTCCTGATAAGCCATTTGGATGTGGGCCTATCTGAGCTATGATCTGCTTCATTGACCAACTAAAATTATCAGTGATGACATCACCTGAGTGGGTTTGGTTTCCCACTCAAGTCCAGTGTTATCAGTTATAAACACTGATATTGCAACATATAATCGATACTGGAATACTCAAAACTGTAAAAGGAGGGGATCTCATGATGATCTCATTCACTCATAATGAACCTTCAGGAAAGGATCTCAATTAGATAAACTTTTAGTGGAACTCAGTGGAGGTAGTGGGTGAAGGATGAGAAAGTATCCAATGCGGGTAAGTTTGAAATAGATGGCAGAATACTGAAGGACAATACTTGGACCTCAAAACAGTAGGAGCCAAAACTTGAACTTTTTACAGCTCCAACCTCCTGAACAATGACCCAGTGATGTGTTTGAGTTGGCTCCACACCCCAGCTCTGTGCATTCCCAGTCCTGGTTTCAATTGAAAGCTTGTTACTCAGTCTTGTAAATTCCTGTAAATTTAAGACACATCGGACCAGAACGTTCTTCAATCCAGAAAAATGAAAAATATTTTAACTGATGCAGCAGAAATGTGATGATATGGAGCAAATGCAAACCAGAGGGATTACAGTGATCTGGACAAGCAGCAATATTATGTCACTGCTATCAGTGCCTAGAAATTGTTTTCTTTATTACACTGTGATATCTTGTAATAACATCAAGAATCTGGAGGAGAACATTCCTTACCATGCACGCATTGCTTCCATCAGTGTGGCAAACTGAAATAACCAAGGGAAAATTGCTGCTCTAAGTCCATTAATCAATGTATCACATCCTACTTCAAGTGGTCATTATTACTTTTACTAAAAAGGATTGGAAGATAATCAAAATCTTAACAAAAAATGCAAAAATACATTGGCAGTAGGAAGAAAAAGAGGGGGGAAAAAGGGAAAAAAAACCCCAAAAACCTGAAGAGCTCCACGTGGAGCTGACTTGTTTGGCCAACACCATGATACTACCAGGAATTCATTTGTAAGCATTAAGATGTGTTACTAAGTAGTGACAAAAGAGGTTTTCCCATCAAATAACATCAAAAACATCTTCCGTGGGCTTGGATCTCATTACCTATTAGAAATATGAAAACCATCCATATTTAAACTATAGCTACACAGATATTATTACTAAACAGCAAAGCCTCTTGGAACTCTTTCACTGACAGTTCATCAATAGTGGATGAAACTGGAGGATTCTCCATCACTGAATGATTATATCCATACCACAGGCAGTGGTGCATGGATGTCTCAAGGATCTCATAATGTACCCATCAGCAGAGGTTTATTCCCAAGGTATTTTGAGAGGTAACCAACATTTCTCTCCAAAAGCAGAGATGAGAAGAATCAGAAGAGAAATCTGTAGAGCAATGCCCAGAGAAAAGAATCATTGAATAGATCTTTTTGATCATTCTTCTTTTTCCATTTTCCTTCCCTCCTTTTCTTCAAGTCTCCCAGGTGTCCTCCCCACTCCTTCTGCCCCCTCTGCCTCTCTCACCTTCCAGTGCCAATTATCCCAATGGCCAAACTGAAATCAATGACTGGTGAGCTCAGAAAAGCCCCAAAGTTTGTCTGCCACGAACACTCAGGAAGGACAAAATACAATCACATGCACAGCAGCACACCCCCGAGCAGTGACACCAACACCAGAAATAGTTGAGTGCCCGTAACAACAGGATGACTCCAATCCCCAAAACTATCTTTAGCTCAGTGAACTATGCAAAACAACGACTGGGTTTTGTTTTGAAGTCCTAATATTGAAAGCCAAACACATTTTCTACATTTTCTCTCCAATGTCATCTTTCCAAAAACACCAAACTGCCTCCTCCTGAAGTGCTCTTTTTCTGTTGCAACATATGGTGCCCCATCCAGAGAGTCATAAGATATTTTGTTTCTAATTGATTAAATTCATGAGTCACACACAGGATTTGCACAGAGGTTGCAAATCAACCGGGTTGTTTTTCATGGCTTCCACTCAGTAACACAGGTGGGACAGTCACCTCTGCAGCCACAGCTACCAAAAACCTCCTCAGAAGCATCATATTTGAAATTTAAAATCAAAGTTACCAACTCTTCTGATTTTATTTCATAGCCAGGAGGATTTTGTGGTTCTGGATTTTTGTTGTTTTTTTTTTTTTTCCCCCCCCAAACTTCCTGTTGTAATTAGGGCCTTGAGAGGAAGTGTAATGTAGAGTTTGTGAATTCTAAACTTGCAAATCTCACAATATAAATACACAGAACCCAAATCCACCACCTTTAGAATCGTCATAGAATAAGCCAGATCTGAAGGAAAAGTGGGAGGTTTTTAACACTCAACTTCTCATGGCTTGGAGTAGCAGTGCTAGAACTTGTTACTCCAACACCAAAGTAATTCCCAGGTAAAAGCAGCTGTTCAATCACCACGAATAACAGATCAGACAGAACGTTAAATCAGGGGGAAAAATTAAACATTTCTGCCTCCACCATCTGCTTGAATACTTTGTAAAATGTGAAAATGGCTTTGCGTGGACATAAAAGCCTACATGCCTGAATATTCCTGATTTTCCCTGAAAGTAGCACTCCCACAGTTTAAGATCCTGTAGCTGCTGTATTTATGGGACCATTTCACACGCCAAAGTTGTTACTGAAAGTATGTGAAGTACCAGCTGAATATCAGTGAAGGGTATAAAGTCTGGGGTCCAGGTTTAACTATCAGGCCCTATTTAATTCTTGGTAAATGAATTCGGACTGCAGAAATTATTAACCTGAACTCTTCTGATCTCATTGCACACCACTGTGTTTTGCCTGAATAAAATAACTGCACAGAAACCCCAGGAGGGAAAGATTTCTCTTACAGAATGGAATCAATGTCAAAAAATTACTTTGTTTGTATTTATGATGAGGAATTCATCACTCTGCTAAAAAAAAATCCCTGCCTGTTTTTATTACAAAGGTTGTTTCTCAACTCCCAAGTTATTTTACTGCAATGCAAAGATACTTTTTCATTTTTCAGTTAACTAGAAAGCTGAGCAGTCAACTAATCCATTATCTTTACTCACCATGCTGGCTGCTCGAAGCATCTCCTGCTCTATATTGGGTGTCAGCCCCAGATTCTGGCTCTACCTCCCTTAGGGAATGGCAAATCAGCCAGTGCAAATCCAGAATTGCTAATGACAGAAACAGGAGACTTCAGTTCCCAGCTTCCAGATGCAACTCATGTCAAAAGACAGCTTATACACTCAGAGCCAGGGAGAGAAAACAGTTTTGACATTTTTTTTTGTTTGAGCTGATAGGTTTTAAATCTTAATTAAGTCCAAATATAAGGAAAAAATTCACCATGGCAGCCATTAGGTGCTCAATATATTAAATTTACAGCTGGCTATCCAGCAGAAAACAAACATTAAGCATCATATTGAGAACTACTTCTCCAACAACTTAAGTCTATTAAGTTGTGTCAGACTGGAGATGGAGCTGACAAATGGGAATTTAGAATTCATTTAGGTTACTTCTTGTGTTTCTCAAGTCTTTTGAAATGCTGCACAAACTTAAAGCAGTGACTTTCCTAATAAACAAAGAATCAAGTTTCACAGCTTCAAAGAAATATTTCACTGCAGGATCTATTTTATCTGGTTCTGTACTTGAAATAATTATTGTAGAGTATTTACAATTCTGACATCAGCTATTATCCTTGACAAGGAAAAAAAGAACAATGTTGCTATAAAATATAGAAGGAAACCTAATGCTGGGTGAGATTTTTGATGAGATTTAAAGGTTCCTGGCTTCTTAAAAGTACTGATACATTCAGCAGTTTCCGGGGACTTAAATATTTTAGGAACCAGTTGTTAATTTAGGACCACAAACTAATGTTTAGAAGGATGATTTTTATGGTCCTAATTATTGAAGACAAAACTTGCTGTACTTCCTTGAGTAGAGAATCCTTTCTTGAGCTGGAAACCACCAGCTGGGGCTGCAGAGGGCAGGGAAAAAGCTGAACTCTTTAAAGGCTAAAAATTATACTGTAAAAGTATATTTGACATCACAAAAACACCTCAGCATCTAAAAAATGTATTTTCTACCATTTTTGGGTTGTAACACTTGTATGGTTGCTGTAATTTATGAAGTTGGCAAATTAACTACCTGGTTTTAGAATACTGCATTTATACATTAATCATGGGAAACATATAATGAAATTAGTTCTTCCCCACACCTTGTACACAGGATTTAACTGTTTTCCTCTGTTTCTTCCAAATAACTCCAAGCTAGTAGCAGAACTCAATGGGATTTGGTGGTTTTTGATGCCACCCCAGAGTTCCAGACCATGACCATTCACAGCTGATCACCAAAAAAACCAACAAATAAATAATCAGTTATAAACTGTACATTAATTATCTCTTACTGTTACTGTGGCACAATGTTACAAGTTTGGGCAAAGTTTTTAAGTCAGAGTATGAAACACTCATACTTTACTTCTTACTCAAAAGGCCACAGAGCTCTATTTTGGCCAAAAGCATTAAATAGAGGAAGGTCAGTGACTGATGATGATGAAGGGTAAAATTAAGAAGGTTAAAAATTATGACTCTGGTGAAAGAAAATCTCAGCCAAATCTGAATCCATTGAATGAAATGAGCCACTGAAGCTTTATTTGTTATATCAGTCATAGCATTTGTGGTGGGTTGCCCATGGCTGGCTGCCAGGTTTCCACCCAGCTGTGCTCTCATTCCCTCTTCTCAAGAGCAGGGAGGAGAATAAGAAGAAAAGGCTTGTGGTCCAGATAAAGACATGGAGAATGTTTACTGATTGCCACCACAGGCAAGAAAGGCTCAGGGAAATCATTTATTGCAAATTAATTAATGCTTGGACAGTCTTCCTTGCCCAGCTCAGGCCCTTTTTTCCCAGCCTCAACCTCATTCTTTCATTCCCTCCCCAGAGTGGTGCAGGGGGATGAGGAATGGGGGGCTGTGGCCAGCCCATGACATTCCCTCTCTAGTGCTCCCTCCTCCTCACATGTTCCCTGCTCCAGCAAAGGTCCTCCACAAGCCACAGCTCCCATCAGGAGAACCTGCTCCTGTGTGGGCTTTCCCTGGCTGCATTTCCTTCAGGACACATCCCCCTGCTCCGGCGTGGGGGCTCCATGGTGTGAATCTGTCCCGCTGTGGTTCCTCTTCACAGGCAGCACACAAATGCCTGCTCCACCATGGCTTCTTCCAAAACTTCCACAGGCTGCTGGAGAAAGATCTGTTTTTTTTTTTGGTGAACCTCCTCCTGGTGAACCTCCTTCCCCTCACCTCAATCTCCACAGGGTTGTTTCTTGCACTTTTTCCCCCCCAGATCCTCCCTGCTGTGCAGTGGTAAAGCAAACCTGTCTTCCCAGAGGGATGGAAAGAAAACATCCATTCATTCCCTTAAAGGCAGTTTCTTCACAAAAGCCAAGATATCTCTCTGCCTGAAATAATTATCTAGATGTTTAAACTGAAGTCCTGTGAATAACCTCAACATCCACAAAAATGCATTTCAAAAAGACTCAAAAAAACAATTAAGTTTTTGCAATAAACAGGAATATCATGCTTTCTTAATGCAGAATGTAAATGATTGCACTGCTGAGAAAAGGGAAAATTAAGTCTTCTAAGTACCCAATGAACAGGAGTGGAACAAATTTTCTCTCTTCAAATATATCCTTATAGTAATCTGAAGAGAATACTCCCATGATTGTGTAGCGATTTCTTCAAGACCTATTCAATTCCTTATTGTTCAGCTTACAGTGCCAGAAAAAAGGGCCTGTTAAAGTTAACATCTGCTAACTAATCATGGAACAGACCATCCCAACATTCCACAGGGTTTGAACATTGCTATGAATTTTGATTACTATCAACTTTGGCTGGATTAAAGAAGCACTTTACTGCAAGACTTTTGAAACCTACAAAAACTTATTCCTTTGGAGGAAATGCTTCTAAAAAGAAGCATTTTCCTTCTGGGTTCAATACATATGACCTAACATTACAAGCATGTCTAGTATTAAAGGCAGAAATAAATCTATCTGGTGAATGATATTCTCCTTATTTTTTTAAATCAAATATTTCATTTTGAGAGTGTTAACATGCCACAGTAGATTCTGACATGCAGATACTGTTTGGGAGGGCTGCTGTACAGATTGGTTCTCCTGAGTTCCATTCCATGTGTTTTGCTGCCTGACACTGAGAGTACACCCATATATGCTGGATTCCCAGGTGTTGGGATTGTTTCCTTTGAGGTGATACATTCACATCTGAGTGAGGCAATCCAAGATGTACTTCTGAGCACCTCTTGCCCAGCTGTGCTGGGGTTGGAGCTGTGTGTGCTGTGCAAACAGAACACCCACAGAAGTCAACTGGATTAAACAAGCTTTCTATGAAGCCATGGATTCCATATCTCTGCATTAGGATGGGATTCATTTGTGCTCTGTGCTCGACAAATTACAACCCGCTGAGCAATTCTTTACTGTTTCCAGTGTATAACGTGTAATTTAAATTAACTGGGGTTATTCTCTGACAAATATACAAACCATGCACACACACTTGGTTTTTTTCCTATTTTCCCAACTTTTAAATTCCAAAATACTTTCCTTTTAAAATTAAAAATCCACAGTATTAAACCCAAAAACCATTCCCTCACTGCAGGAATAAAAATTCATTACAAGAACATCGGAAACCTCACTGTACTTCTGCTTTTAACTGGAATGAAGCTCCCTCCCTTCAGGAAAGGTCTCTGTCCCTCTTGCTCCAGAGAACCTTGTGTTCTGGGAGAGCTGAGCACTCAGAGGATGCTAAACACTACAATCAGATCATATCCATCAAAAGAGGGACAGCCAAAGCATTATGTCAAAGTCCTGTTAGTAACTGGGGAGCACAGTGAAGGGACGTCCCAGCCACTGAGCCCGTCACAGGTGTCACCACCACCATTGACCACATCCAACACGTCATTTCTCCCCTGCCCCTTAAACAGAAATACAGATGGAACAGAAATTTCGACAACACCACAGCTAAATTATAAAGAAGGGATTATTTCAGCCAATTTTCAATAGCAAAGTGGGTGGTCCTCCAGGCTTTTTATAAATACCCTTCCAACATTTGTGTGAAAAGTTGAATAGGAGACCACACAACAACCAAGGATTATGTGGCATTGCTCTAAAGGGGAAAGGGAGGAGAATCAAACATTTCTTGCCCAAGGTTTGTTACTGTGGGATACTATTATGTGAAGCCCTTCAGTTCATATAGAACATCACATTAAATTACATGGCAAGAATGAATAACTGCTTTGTCACATACAGAATCACACATTATTTTGCTTTTTAAAGATTGTGAAAGGTGAAATAGTGTACCAAACTCCATTCCAAAAAGCTTTGGGTATTTAAATCCAGTCTGCATTTCACCCGAAGGTATTCCCTTTGCATAAAAGTTTAAAGGTTCCTAAGGCTGCAAAGGCAAATACCACAGAAGTTTAGGTATGAGCCAATTAAGTTTCCAGCAATGTTAAAACTGGACATGTGACTGTGTGCAGCTCAGTCTGACGTCATAACGAACATGCAGTTCACAGTTTAATGACATTAACTGACAGCAGAGCCAACCAGGACAGCAGAGGTCACGGTCAGGAATACTGGTTTTGGTTCCTGCTGGGAGAAGAAAGTATAGGATTGTATACTGTGGGACACAGTTCTGTTACAAGATACATGCAAAAAATCATCTTGAAGCCCAGAGTTGGCACTGAAATTTAGTGTGAATTATTCCATATTATTGGAAGACTTTAGAGTCACAAATGACATGGAAATAACCAGGCAATGGTCAAAGTGCCATCAAAAGTCCAGCTGTGGGAAATAAAACAGCTCAGTAACAAATCTCACTGGTTTTAGGTGGTACTAAATCCTGTTCAGCTATCAGGCAACATTCTTCCGATGTCAGAGTGCATAAGGAACTAGAGAATTAGAATATTTAAAATCTAAAGCGATCATTCTTCCATTAAGTTGGATATTTGGCTTTTTATGTGATTACAGCAGAGGTATCAAAAAAAGGGCTCCTACAATTCTCACATGCTAAAGCTCCAGATAGGTTTAGTGGCCAAAGGTGTAGCTCTGTTTAACCTTTAGCAGTTACAGGTGTGCTGAAGATGACAACAAAGACACGGCACTTCTTTAGAAACACTTCTGACACCACATGCTCTGCTCTGTCCCTGCCATCCCCCCAAAATGCAGGATGGTTTTTTCCTCAGCAGTTAGCCCAGGATAGCTGGACTGATGGTGACTCCTGTGTTCCAGGCCCCACTGGCAGTTCACAACCTCGTCCGCTGTAGAGGAAGGAACCTTTAAACAGCAGCCAGCCAGTCATCCTCCTGGATGGACAGAACAACTGGAAGAAGGTCTCGAAAAGACTCATTGACACTGGAACTGTATCTAATTTATAAACTGAAATCCCAGGGGCCTTCATCTTGCATCATGCAATGGGATGCAGCCAAGTTCTGCTTCCTGCAGGGAGGGAAGAGGCCAGGGGGTATAAAATATGCCACCTTTCCCAGAGCTTCCTTATCACTACCTGTGAAGCATTGTGCCTGCTTTCAATCACTTCTGCTGATTGCCTACTATTAATGTCACTCATTCTCTTAAGCAATTAAGCCACCTCTTTCTTAGATGTGCCTTTGTCTCTCCCTGGCACATTTCCTTGTCTAATCCTCTTTTCCAGATGGCATAAGGACGCGAGATAAGTGTTGCTAAAAGTTGCTTAGCAATGCAACACATGCAAGGTTTGGAAATGCTGACGTCCACATAAGCACTATCTCTACATCACACATTTCTGCAGAGAAACAAAGGCGTGAACACCCGCAGTGACACGGGGGCCTCCAGAAAAAGAGCCACCAGTGCCAAAGAGAGCAGGGAGAGGGAAGAGGGGAAAGCTCCAAGCTCCCAGTGATGGGATGAGTTATATCGTGGGGGGTTTGTTTGTGTTTGGTTTGGTTTTCAAACCAGAACTGGAAATTCTGCTTTAAACGTATAAAAATCCTCGTGTTTTAACAAGGCCCTGGAGTTTTGGTCATTCAGAGACACAGGATGCCACAGACACAAAGCCACTGCAAGCTACTGATAGAGACCAAACCAGAAATGGATGTCCCATCCCTGGAAGTGCCCAAGGCCAGGATGGACAGGGCTTGGAGCAACCTGAGATAGTGGAAGGTGTCCCTGCCCATGGCAGGGGTGGGACTGGATGAACTTTAACGTCCCTCCCAACCCATTCTGGGATTCTGTGAAGAGTTCATGACAAAGAGGAACAGATAAAGGCAAAGCTGTTTATCATCAGCTTGGTATCAATCCTATAAATCCTCCTCTCCTAAGAATCACTGATAGGGAATTTATTCCTGCAACTGCACCATGTAATTGTGGATTGTTTCTAAACTCTGCAGTAAATGTGTTTGTATGGAATTTACTTAAACTACAATTAAATGTTACAGGTAATAAATAAGAACATTTAGTACACGAACAGTAGTAATTTCACAGGGTCATATTATCATATTAATTCATTTCTGCAGCAGCCTACGAAAACAGGTTGGCATGACTCATTTTGTGTTTGAAAAACCTGAGATGTTACGAATTTATTCATCATGGGGAACAACTTTGAAACAGCTAGTTCTAAGAAAACAAATGAACAGTAGTAAATTAACTATGTAAATTAACATGTAGTTTTAGTCAGGGTAGTCTCTTACTAACCAGAATTCAATGGTCCCTTTCAGAAGCCATTAAAATAGAGCTCAACACTTACTAGTGGCGAGATTCATTCACGGTCTTCAAATCAGAAATAGTTTTATTTATATTTTTATATCATATATCCTTACATTGTAATCATAATCACAATCAAGATTTGGGATGATTTATTGCACCTTCAAATGTCATATTACCCACTCACACACCGCCCAGTTCTAAATAACTGAAATTCCAGAAATTTAAGTAATTTGCACTGAACTGAACACATGATGAGTGTTCTGAACAGGTAGCTGAGATGGATTTGGGGGGAGCAGAGCCTGAAGGTGAGGGAGCCCAGAAGGCCGGGCACCTGTTTGTGTGGTTAACAGGTGTGTCAGACAGCAGGGCTCCCTCAGCCAAGGAGGACAAACCACACACAGCCAAAGCACACAAGGAAGCAGCCACGGGGACAGACTGGAACCAGGCACCTGCTTCCTGGGAGCAAGGCAGCAGCCAAAGGGGAGAGATCGCAGGGAGGAAACATTTTCCTGACAAAAATGAATGTTTTCCTTCATTAACCTTTGCAAACTTCATTCAGGTGTCACGGTTTCCTTTCATTCTCAAACCTGTGCACAATACAAATGCATGAAAACCACCTTAGGTCACTGGGGGATTTATTTAATTATTTTACAAACCAGCTTTTAGAGACTTTGTTACATGTTCCCTATTTCTCAGTTATAGTTTCTGTCTTGCACTTCTTCAACAACATTTTTACTGCATGTCAATCCAGTTTTACTGTTAAAAAGAAGATAAATCAGAGTTGTTTGCTGTTATTGGTCTCCTTTGTTGATAGCTATAATTATTGCTTGTTTACTGGACATTTCATTGACCTGGATCTCTGAAGGTTCCCAGACTGCAATGTGCTGTAAACTGACAGCATCCACTCACTAAAAAAACTATCACTTGCCAGGGATTGATCTAAAAATCTGGCCCTGACGCTGCTGCAGCTGAAACTGAGGACAGATTAAACATTCATACCATGATTCAATCCATTCTATACCCCACAGAAATAATGCTGGGGTACCCTAGAGCTTGAAATATTTGCCCGTGTTTTCTTCCTCCAGCAGATTGCTTCAGGTTTTCCATGGTACTATTTCAGAAGAGGGGGAAAAACACCAGATTATTTCAAAATCCCTGCAGTTTGACACAGTTTTCAGGCATAGAGCTACCTGTGAGATGTCTGGGTGCATTGACTGATCAGCAATAACATTTGGTGTTCACTGAGATAACCTGACCAAGGAAACAAACTTCAAAATCTCATGTGCAAAGCCTTACATGCACAAAGCAGACAGAATTCCCAGACCCTTAGCTTAAAGATTTGCCCTTTTTTGGGCACTGAACCAAGTTTTACCATTTGTGTTACGACCAGGTTCATGTCCCCTGGGCTGCCCAGCCATAATTCCTCCAATAATGATCTTTAAGGTCCCTTCTGACCTAAATCATTCCAGGATTCTGATTCTTTCCCATATTTCCTGTTTACTTTCCAGAAAGCTGGTTAGCTTTTCCATGTATCTGTGATAACATGCTAAGTAAATAAATATATAATTCTAAAAAGATAAAAAAACCCCCACTTTAAGCTATTATTTTGCTTGAAAAAAGGATATTTATGTTCTTATTGTTTTATGTTAAGTTATATACTTTGAAAGCAGTATGTGCTGAGGGATCACTTGTAATAAGGGGGTGTCTTTTAAGTAATACATAATAATATAGCTACATAGATGTACATTTATGTGTAATTATCTATAAACAAATAGTAATTATCTATATCTCTAAATAGTAATTATCTATAAATAAATTAACATTCCCTATATATTTTATGTAAATATATCGATATATTATGTCGTATTATGTTATATTTTTGTATTTAATTTTTAACCTATTTATTACATGTACGAAATAAGTATACTCATATACTTGCGTAGTATAAATACTGCATCAATAGATTTTCAGAAGTGTCAGGACTTTTTTTTTTGCATCTTGTCACTTTTGAGCACGTACTGAATGTAAACTTCAGTACTAAATGCTGCAGCCACTGAGCTTGAAGAATTTACAGATTCAGCCCCAAAACAGGTGCTGGAGAGACGCCCAGTGGTGCCCGAGGGCGGTACAGAACTGTTGGGAACAGCCTGGTGGCAGCGAATCCAGGGGAAAAAAAATTAGGAACCCTGGGGTTGGTTTATCGGTGTTTCTGTTCCACTGGAGCAAACGCACCTCAGCACGCACCTCATCCCTGTGTTTGTGTCTCCTCTTTTTCCAAGTAACGAGTATTTCTTGTCTTCTCCAACAGATTTGGATTCCCAAACGTTCATGTGCTCATGGAATAAAATGAACTGAACTCGTTAAAACTTAAATCCTTCAGCAGCCTTGGCCTCATCCCGTGAGGCGGCTCCGCTCGGCTCGGCTCGGTTCGGTTCGGTTCGCTCGGGCTCGGCTCGGCAGAGCTCGGTTCGGGCTCCGCTGAGTTCGGATGGGCTCGGTTCGGACTCAGCTGAGTTCGGCTGGGCTCGGTTCGGGCTCGGCTAAATTCGGCTGGGCTCGGTTCGGGCTCGGGCTCAGCTCGGTTCGGCCCCGCCCTCGGCCCCGCCTCCCCGCCCGTCTCCGTCCCGCCATTGGCCGCGCGCCCGCGCCCGCCCTCAGCAACAGCTCCCATTGGATGCGCGAGCGGGGAGGCGGGGCCGGGCGCTCCCCTCAGCGCAGTGGGGCGGACCCGCTCAGCGGTGCGCGCCCTGTCCTGTCCTGCGCCCGATCCTCATCCCGCCTGACAGGCCACGCACACCCCTCCCACCTCTCCGCCGGTACCGTCCCGCCCGCTTCCCGTCCCCCTTAACGAAGGGCGCACACCTCCCACCGCCCCGCGCGGCGCCGCGGCCCCGCCCGCTTCCCCGGCGGCCAATAGCGGGGCAGCACCGGGGCTGCGCCCCGCCCCTGAGCCCCGGAAGCGGAAGTGGATCCCGGTGCTGCCGCCATATTGTCTGTGGAGGGGCGGGAGCGGAAGGCAGGACCGGCCCGGTCGCCTGTGAGTACCGGGACCGACCGGGGCCGGAGCGGGGTGGGAGCGGGAGCGGGCACTGCGCCTCCGGGCCGCTGGACGCGGCGCTGACACCCGCAGGCGGGCGGGGGCCTGGAGCGAGCGGCCCCTCCTGGAGCGCGGGGGCTGCTGCGGGCTGGGCGCTCCAGCCGGGGCCTCCCGGGGTTCGTGTACCCCCTCAGGCGGCCCCGCCTCGCTCCGCTTCGTGCCGAGGCAGCGCTGCTCCTCCCCGTTCATTGTACCGGGTGTCCCGCCTCGCCGGGGCTGAGCAGTGCCCGGGCAAGGGGAAGTCCCAGCTTGCGGGCACATCCGAGAAGCGCAGGTGCTGCTCAGCTGCTGTTGCAATGGATAAAATTAAACACTGCCTTTTTTCAGTGTAAAGAGCCAATCTGAGCGACCAATGCATTTTTTCCCCGTGGTTGTCCATTCATGTAGTTCTTAATAAGTCACCTTAGTGTGTTGCTCTTCAAAGCCATTTCCTCTATGAGATAAGGTAATTTGAATGAATGATGTGTTCTTGCAAGTTACCTGCTTCACTTATATTTTACATTCAAGAAAAATCTATATCATGAGCAGAGTTGTCCTCAAATTCTGTACCTCTGTGTGATGATGTGAGGCTTAGAGTAATTTTTACTGCCTGAGGTTCTGCTGTTCAGAGCTCAGCGATCAGCGGTGTTTGTAATGAAATTACCATAACAGTTGTGGGGACAGACATAATTGTTAAGGCCGTGCCTTCTCTTACGTGGCGTTTTCAGCAGAGAAAACTGCTGTAATGTGGTTTAGTTTTAGTAGGAGCCTCAGTTGTGCTGGTAACAAACTATTGCCTCGTTGGTTGTGTTACTCTGTGTGTATCTGGCTGAGTGCTGGCTGTGCTGAAGTGGCTGGAGCATGGCCACAGCTCCTTGTGCCCAGCAGTGAATCTGATGTGACATTTACAGGACAGGTGGAGAGAGACTTTTCACAAGGGCCTGGGGTGACAGGACAAAGGGGAATGGCTTAAAACTGCCAGAGGGCAGGGTTGGATGGGATATTGGGAAGGCATTCTTCCCTGTGAGGGCAGGAGGCCCTGGCACAGGGTGTCCAGAGAAGCTGTGGCTGCCCCTGGATCCCTGGAAGTGTCCAAGGCCAGGCTGGACATTGAGGTTTGGAGCCCCCTGGGACAGTGGAAGGTGTTCCTGCCCATGGCAGGAGGTGGAATGAGATGATCCTTAAAGTCCCTCCAACCCAAACCATTCAGTGGTTCCTTGATTATGAAAGAGGGATTGCAACCCTCTAGGTGTAATTATTCCCTTAAATCAATCCAGTCCGGGGTTCTTAACTGTAAACTGCCCTCAGAGCGGTGCCAAACACTCCTGCTCTCAATAATTGCTCATTACAGGTGTTCCTTTAGCAAAGTGTTAATGTGATAAGAAATATTACCTTAAATTCTAGTCTGTGTCTTGTTATTAAACTGAGCCCCAGAGAGGTTTCTCCTCAGCAGAAGTGTTGTAGTTCTTGGTCTGCTCTGGAAGAACTGTGTGCATGATGAAAATAATCACATAAAATGTAATTTTTTACACCAAGCAAGATCCCTGCTCCAGCATAAAGCCCTCAGTAGTCTCACACACATGATTTTCCACTTGCTCTGCACAGGTAATTCACAAGATTATCATGTAAGGTCTGCTTGTAGCCCATGTTTGCTGTGAATATATCTGTACAATTAATTTTGAGGCTATGAGAGTTTTCATTTGTCTCTGGTAAATTATTCTGTGATCTAACTAGTTGAATAACTTTCTGTTACATCTTTATACTTCAGGAAATTTTAAAAAACCCCACAAAATAAAGCACAAAATGCTTCTCAGCTGAGAATTCTGAATAATTTCTGCCTTGCAGAGAGTGGGGAGAAGAATAATTACTTCTCTTTGCCTGTAATGAAAAAGTCTGTATATTGTATGACTTTCTACTGTATTCTTTTCTTTTAGCTATAGCTTGAATTAAAGTGGACTCAGCTCCTGAAGCTGCCCAATGAGTCTCCTTACCTTTTGAAGTATAACAGGGCTCCTTTTTTCTACTTTCTGATTATTCAATGGAACATACTTTTCAGATATTGACAGAAAAAATACACAGCTTTAAGGTTTTCTGCCTCCTCAGGTTGTCCTTGGTCTTAAATTTTCTGCAGCAGCCACTGTATTGTAGCGTCAAAGACAATATTTTTTTTTTTTAATTTATGAATGTTTCATATAGATTTATTATCCTCTGAGGCTGTTGAGTAGGGCTGAATGGACTCCCAGTATCCCAGAGTTACATAGTCCCACCCACAGATGAGGATTCCAGGAAGTAATGCCAGGGATTGCTCTTGGTGATGTGGCAAAATGTTCCTGCTTAGGATCCACTTTATTTGGCTTCTATCTTGAAGTGAGCTGTAAAACTCAGTTAAACTTAACTGATAAGAAAAATAAAGCTCTTCAGTTGGCAGCAGAAACATGAACTGAAAAATAATCCTCTTGGGTAATTTTTTAATTTGAGTTCAGGCTCTTGGCCCTTTGACTGTACAGTTTTGCTCTTGTATAAAACTTTTCTGTCACTGCTCAGCTCTTGGTGTTCAAGAGACAGAGAAACTCATTGAATGATTCCAGGGTGGGCAGCATTTTGGGTTTGGTGCTCTGGCAGAGTCTGAAACCACTGCTGTGCAGAGTCCTGAACTTACTTCTTCACTGTGTAGTTACTCAGTATTTAAAATCCTAAGCAGCTTTTTGAAAAAATATGTTTACTCTGGTTTTGTTCTTTGCCTTTGGAGACTGAGGTGGCAGGAGGGAGGTGCTGCAGTCTCACTGCTTAGGGGTTGTGCCTCAGCCTGTGCCTTAGCAAGGTGACAATGTCCAACTGGGCTCTTCCTGAATGCCTTTATGGACTTCTTTATTTCCTTTCCCAAAACAGACTGGATTGTGCCTTGCCTTTGTAAAATATCCTGTTCTTTGCTTTCTTGGACAAGGAATTTTCATTCATTTTGGCATAAATTTCCTCTCTTTGAGAATGCTTCATTCAGAATAATTTGTTTCAAACGGGACAAGCCAAAAGAATACTGCATGCAAATGCTGGTTCAGAGACTGTGCTCTGAACCTCCCTGTGCTTAGATTTTGGCTTTCAATGTTCCTTTGTCCCATGTTTTGTTTCCACAGCCACCATGTCAGAAGGGGACAGCATTGGGGAGTCTGTGCATGGAAAACCTTCCATGGTCTATAGATTTTTCTCAAGACTTGGACAGGTTGGTTTTGTGAAGGATTTTTCTGACTCCTTTAGAAACAGATCTCACTGCAGCTTTTTGAACTCACTGCTTGTTGAGTGGGTTGTTGAAATGCTGAAATCTCTACAAAGGATTTCTTTCAGAGCCTTTTAAAATAGATAAATATCTGTAATAAATGGCTTATTGGAATATTTAATGGGCATATGTATGATATAGAACAGTGGAAATACATGTTGTTACTGTCAAAAATGAGGAGTTCAGATTTCATTTCAAATTCATTATAAGGAAAACAACTTGCATAAAACACACAAAATTTAAATTGCTTTACAATGCCCTAAGCATTACATTTTTTTGCCTTTGTGAAATATAGAAGCTTTTAAGTATAGTTCTGTGTAATTTATTTGCAGTAAAGAATACACATGTTTCATGTTATTCTCTTTCCCAAAATACTCCTCCCAAGTGCTTCCTTTTGCCCATTCTACCCTCAAAAAAGCTTTATCCATTGTGCATCAGATATTTTACAGCTGTGCACTTTGTGTTTCCTCCTAGATCTACCAGTCCTGGTTAGACAAATCCACCCCCTACACCGCAGTGCGATGGATCGTAACGTTGGCGCTGAGCTTTATCTACATGATTAGAGTTTATTTACTGCAGGTAAGAGAACTGGATTTGGTGCTGAAGTAGTTCCAGATATTATTGCTGGTCTAATTTTCATTTTAAGAGTGTTTTTGAAGTGTGCTGTTACTTTAGAATCATGTGTGGTATTGTTCAGGACATGGCAGAAGGTAAATTGTGTAGTCTGAGGAGAGGACACGTCCTGTGTGTGTGGAAGTTGCTGCTGCAGAGAGAAAAATGTGTTAATACTTGATATTAATCTGATGGCAATCTGAAATCACAAAATAAATCTCTGAAAACTGTTGTAATTAAGTTTTTACTCTTCTATTAAAGCTGTGCAACAACATGCTCAGAGCCAGGTGTTCCTTTCTGTCATGCAAACCATAAAGAATGGCTTTGTCAGCGTTTCTCTCCCTGCAGGCCAGGCAGACCATTTCCCCACTAATCAGATGCTTCTGCTCCATGCCAGTCTGAAGTTCAATTAAGAACTTGGGAACTGTTATTCCCGAAACCTGAAGATTACAGAATGTGAAACCTTTACAGGTCATAGTAGTAGGAGCATTTCAGAGACTGAATGCTGCAAAGATGATTTTAAAAGGGAGGGTTTTATGCTCTTCATTACTTTCAAAGCCCACATCTTTAGCATAGAGAACCTGGATGCCAGACCAAGGTTTCATGTTCAATCTGTCACTACATGAGGGATTTGCTGTCCTGGCACGTTCTAAGACTTGTTTTGATCATTGAGAATTCTTGATATTTTTACAAGCCCAGAAACCTTTCAGGCATTGTGAGGACATAGAAAAGCTTCTCAAGGAAGCAATAAACCCAGATTGTTGAATCTTGTTAAGAAATCAGTATCAGAAAATGATTTTCAGGAGGATTTTACCCTCTTCTCTTGCTCCCTGTGCAGGGTTGGTACATTGTGACATATGCCTTGGGAATCTACCACCTCAACCTGTTCATAGCTTTCCTGTCGCCAAAGGTAGACCCCTCTCTAATGGAAGATTCAGGTGAGGAAAAGTTCCTTGTTACCATCATTTTAAAGTTGGTCAAACTTCCAGCTCCTTTTGTCTGATACAGTAGTGTAAAGATAATGCAATTTTAGCATTAGATTGTGTTTCTTAGACCTGAAAAAAAAATCTATGCAACTTGACATCAGAAGTTGCTATAAAATTTGTCCTTTCTTCATGGGACTTGAATATATTCCATATTGTACTAGTTTTCTGTATTTTGAAAGGAGGTTTATGTGACTTAAGCTCTCCCCATAGTCACTCAAGTGACCTGGCATTCCTATTCCCTCTTTTCTTTAAAGGAATCTGTGTTCAGTTCCTTTTAAAGAATCTATGTGAACTTACATTCAACCAGCAACTCTAACTGGGATCTATGAGTAACAATGGAAATTGGGTGTGGTTTTGTGATTTTTTTTTCTTAAAATAGAAAGTAAATAAACCTTGAAATCTCAATAGTGTAAAAAACTACTGCAAGGAGGTTTGTGGTTTGGTTTCTTTTCTGTTATTTTTAGATGATGGTCCTTCCTTACCTACAAGGCAAAATGAAGAATTTCGGCCTTTCATTAGAAGGCTCCCAGAATTCAAATTCTGGTGAGTGGATCCATCTGCCTGTGTTCTGTTTTTGAAAAATACAAATATCTGCATGACATTAGTGGTAGCTGGGCTTGAAGGATTAATTGTTACTATTGTTTTTCAGGCATTCTGCCACTAAAGGAATCCTGGTGGCTATGGCTTGTACATTCTTTGAGGCTTTCAACGTTCCTGTGTTTTGGCCAATCCTTGTGATGTACTTCATTATGCTATTTTGTATCACTATGAAGAGGCAAATCAAGGTGAGATCTTGGCAAGAACAGAGAGTAGTATTTGTGATGTCAGGATTTACAGCACTGCTCCAAACTGGCCACTCAGTGGAGCCCTTCAGGGGTTATTGTGCTGCAAACACTTATTTTACTGGAGGAACTTCAGTAACTAATTCTTAAACATTAGCTCTTCAAGTGGGGTGTGTTTACAGTTTGAGCAGATTTTAAAAAACTTTATTCTTGCTTTCAAAAGGTTTTGACTTCAGAGTGCAGTATCAGTGTTTTATGCAGGTTCTCATCTACTTCCTGTGGCTATTTTGGATGCAGAGGTGTTGAACCATCTCTGGGAGTGAAAAGGGAAGTTCTCACAAGGTGGTGTGAGAAAGTAGAAAAGGGAAAGAAAACAGAGAAGTGATTCAGACCATTTTAACAAATTACTTATGCTTTGTTGGCATTTTTTTAAAAATAACTAATTTTTTCCTCAGACATTCAGAATTTTGGACAGGTGCTGTCGTTTGAAGTGTTACATTAAAGATGAAAGTGAATTAGTACCTCTGTGCTCTAGAAGTTTCCTGTGGTTCCCCAATCAGTAACCTTCACTGTAGTGTCCAAATTGTTGGGTAAAGCCAAATTTGATGTTTATAAAACTGCTCTCATACTCCTGTTTAGATTTAAACTGCTTTAGGATTAGCTATTTCACTACCTTTACTAAGAACTCCCTTTCTAGAGGACTCAGTAATTTTTAATTTGTATTTTAAAGCATTTTTTCTAAATACTGCCTAAGTTTCTTGCCTCAACAACTGCTGTTTTCTCTTTGCAGCACATGATAAAGTACAGATATATACCCTTCACACATGGCAAGAGGAAATACAAAGGGAAAGAGGATGTGGGGAAGACCTTTGCTAGCTAGGAAGAAGCAATCAACCTGTTGACCAATTCTACTGCTCACTAAAGGAACGATTTTGAGCCATTGTAACAATGCCTTTTTTCTTCATAAAAGTGATTAACAGAGTGGTGACAAAGCAGTTGAATTTTCATTTTATGAGGATCTTGCTATTTTTATCTGAAATATCAGTTTCTCGAGGAAACTGGCATTCTAACCAAATTGCATTGAGTTTATTCTCTTTTGTAAGAAGTTGGAGAAACTTTGGATAATCCCATGGATTTGGGATAATGTATTTCTTTCAAGATCCGTTGCACTGGAGAGGTTAATGGCCTAGAGTTGGATATTTTTACATAGTTCTCCTGCTCAACATCACCCTGAAGTGCTGTGCACATCTGTGGAGGAAAGTGTAAGCTGGCACACGTGATGCTGTTTTCTGCTTCATGGCCGTGTGCTGTTTTCATAGAAGAATTCAGTAGACCTAAATTAGATGCAGAACTTAAGCCAGTTTCCTAAATGCATGGTATTACTGAGTTATAACCAAACAAATATAGATAGGAATAAGAAATTACTAAATTATGGGGTTTGCAGTAGGGCAAAAATACTCATTTAGCTTCTAAAGCAACTCATTTGTGTTGGGTTTTAATGCCAGTTTCACTGTTCCATCTCCCAGCAGATGCTAAAATTGGGCTCTTTCGTGTGATGACTCAGAACTTGGTTCAAACTCTATCACAATTTCCTTTGAGGACCTGGAATTATAAAAATATATATTTTAATTGTTATTAGTTGGAGTTTCTTTCATACATAATGGTTTCTTGAGTAATTGAAGCTGACTTCATGCAGCCCCACAGGACGTACCCAAACTGGCCAGAACAGACAGTGGTGGGGGTTTTAACACAGATTTTCTTTTTTTATGGGGGGAAAAAAAATGAGAGATAAATGACCTGCATGTAAACTTTTTCATGTGATACAACTGCAGTTTTATTAAGTGACTTTTTAATTCCAAAATTTATTAAAAGACAGTGTTCCCCTTTACTTGTTCTCTATCTTTATATACATCTCTTAATCTAACAGTATTTATGACTCCTTTTCAATAACGGTTGCCCTCAATTTACCTTCATGAAATGCCTTTTTCAACTCTTCAGGGAACATTCACTTGCAGAAGGTAGGAAAAAATTAGCTCTCGGAAGATTCTGAATGGAATTCAGCAGCTTCAGCAGACAACTAATTGGAAAATGTATGTAGGCACCTTTTCCTCTGATCTTGTCAAATGAAGGCTTTGTGGAATTCAGTAATGCTGGGAAAATGACAGGTAGCTTTAGCTCATATTGACCTGTGGCTTTTTGCTTGTTTGCATGTGTTTGTTTTATTAGCAGTGTGGAAAGCAGGAGTGCAAGCACTTCAAATTAGGGAGACAGTGTCCAGAATGGGCATTATAAAAGTACCAGTTGTGGATGCTTGTGGTTTGTTGCCTCAAAATCTGAAAGCCTTGACTTGGAGGTGTTTTTAGGCTTGCTGGAGTTTCTGAATATGGACAAATCAAGGAGAAAAATGTGACATTAATACTAAAATTACCAACTGGGATGAGTCCTACTAAACAAAAAGTATTAATGACATCCATTGCAATTCTGACATTTGTACCTGAATTTTATTTTGAGGTTTAGTTTAGGCAGGTTTAGATGAATGCCTTCCTTTTGGGAAAGCAGATGCTCTGCATCCAGTGGGATTAAGTTTTCAAACACGGATTGTCGGTGCTGTTTGGCCAACAGAGCAGTTCCCCAGCTGAATCTCAGCCTGCCATGGCCAGGCAAGTCTGATGGCATTTTGTTAAACTTCGTTCTGCTGTATCACTTAAAAATGTTAAAACTTAATTCCCCTTAAAGAACACATGAAAAACTTGGCTTGACAGCTTCAAAGACACTTCCCAGTCATCAACTCCTTCCTGGTTTGTGCAACAAAATGTTTTTTCCTTACTGNCAAAGACACTTCCCAGTCATCAACTCCTTCCTGGTTTTTTGTGCAAGAAAATGTTTTTTCCTTACTATTTTCTCAGGAAGGAGCTGAGGCAGCAATCTCATTAAGTAGTCCTATTCTGATTTGTGATATGGATTATTTTTCTCCCATTGTTGCCTTGACAGTTTAAATAGGTGAGCGATGCCTGAAAATTTTTTCATGTGAGAAGGGATGGTATCACTTCTGTACAGTGATGATGAAGGATTTACATAGTTACCAGCAGCTGTTTTTTATTTCATTTATAGATAACGGTGAAAAATTAAATTTACTGGGTTTTTGTGATAACAGTTGGACATGTAATTATTAGCTGGATACCCAGGATCTCTGCAGCTCAAAAATACCCATCTTAAAAGTCCTTTTAGTAGCACACCTAGCCCTGCCTGAGTCCACATTCAGTGCCCTTTGTGAAAGATTTGTGGGAACTGTAACTCATGATGCACAGGCTGGATCACCTGGGTTCTTCTCCCTACATGTATTCAGAAAATAAAAATAAATCAATCTTCTGCATCTTCTATCATGCAAGAAGGACAAGGTATGTTGACAACTAGCCATCTTTTCCCATGTGCTTCAGGGATACTGGTAAACGCCCCTGGGCTTTGGAAAACACCACTTGTTGCATTCCTACAGCCTCAGTGTCTGGAATACTTGCTGAAGTCTCCATTGCTAAAAGTAATGGAAAAACCTGATTTTGGAAGCTGAGCCTTCATAGATCAGTGTGGACAATTTGCGTTACTGGGGCTTTGCTTTTGTTGCTTCTGTTGCTCTAAGCAGATTTCACAGTTTGTCAAATCACAGAACCCTGCTTTATTGCTAACACAGTGGCACAGGGCATTTATAACCAGAACTTCCAGTGCACCTAAACTCAGGCTTTGTGCACAGCTTCTGTTCTTTGCCCCTCAAGTCCACAGCATGGACTTTATGATGTTAAAGGAGAAAGGGACTCTTTAAGATTAAATCACGGAATTTTATTAATATCTAAGGATGTTATGGAAGGGTGGAGGACTTGTTATCTACACTTGTATTTTGAGAGTGAGAATTTAAGTTTTCCATTGTCCAGAATGAGGAAGATTATGAAACTTGTGTTAAACATGTTTTAGAAACCCATTTTTAGTATGGTCTGGGGCTACATCAGAAGAGACAGAAGGGTAGAAGCAGAAATAGCATTATTCCGTCACACAGGAATGTAGTGGCACCTTGCACAGTCAAGTTTCCAGTTTAATAAAGCCTCTTCTTGGACAAGCCCAAGCTGTAGAACAAGTATCAGAGTATGAGCTGAGGCCCTTGTCAGGAGACAGAGGAGGTTTTTCCTTTACATTTGGTAGTGCCGTAGGTAGATCAGTTTCTGAGGATGAAACTTCTCTCTGCACAGTGGACATTCTGCCTACAGAAAGAAAAGGGAGTAGATGGACATACTGAATAGTTCTATTTAAAAGTTTAAAAAAAAACTGAATAGAACTACTTAACTACTTTTAGAAAAGAATTTTTCAGTCTCAACTGTGGTACAAGCTCACCTGAGCTGGTCCAGTTTAAAGTGCTCATCTATGTAACTGTCATTGTATTTCAACAACTGCATGGGTGCTGGTCAGCTCTGGGTGCCTTGGTGAGACACGGGGCCTTAGCAGCCAGGCTGATGGGCCCCTTGCAGTGTGGATGTGCAGTGTACTCACCCTGGTGTTGCACCAGGCAGTGATGCACTCCCAGCAGAAGAGGTGCCCGCAGGGGGTGGCTGTGCTGTGCCTCCGCTCCTCCAGGCACAGCGTGCAGCGGGACTGGCGCCCGGGGGTTGGCTCCTTGCTCGTGCTTCTAATTAACACAGGCACAGTTGGGTTAATTGCACTTACCCTGGCTGTAAGAAATACTTGATAACACCATCCTAAAATAAATCCCGTGCTCAAGTATCAACCCTTTTCATGAAGATCTCAAAAGCACCAAAGCATGAAATGCAAGAGATACACAAACCAGTGAGGAATTAAGTTTTGCTAATTAATTAAATGTTACATTACATCACGTTGTAATCTAAATTGGTGTGTCACTCCTGTGTTGTCCCTCTTCATGACAGCTATGACATTCCCACCTCAAGAAGTAAGAACTACCTCTTACTTCTGGTGAGCGAGGTTGCGGTGCAGCCTCCACTCCTGCCTTGCTCTCTGCTTCTGTTTGAAGCTGTACATCTGAACTCCAATGGTCAGCAGAAGGTGGAAGAGTGAAATTATTCCAAGAAACTTGTAACTTGATCGGATACTCTGATCTACTCCTTGCAGTCCTCCAAAATGCAGCTACAGAATTCACAGAAATGCAGATGTTTTGTTACTGCGGTTTTATGAAACTGTTCTCCCTCTCCCCGCCTTCAATAAACTTGATTTGGGATTATCATTGTGTGCAAAAAATTAACATTGTAGCACCTCTTGAGCAGCTGTCTCTCAGGAGGTGTAACTTAATCTTCAGTCAGGCTGGACCTAGCTGCTGTCTGTCCATAAAATTGCAGCTTTAATTGGTTTGGTTTCCTTATGCATCTCTGAGTAGACAGACACTTCTTTCCCACACTGACACTCGGAATTGTTGAGGACTTCTGTGTCTACACAAATTTCTAGGCCAGTGACTGATGGTTTTTAATTTTAAAGACACAAAGTTAAGCAAGTGCTATCTAAATGTGTACTCGGCATTGTTCAAAACAGTACTTCCCATGGATTTATCAAGTCACCTCTCACTTTTTTCATATTTGTGGCAGACAGACTGAAGTTACACAGGGGTATTAACTTCTGATACTGCATTCATGTTTATTACCTTTAGCCTCTTGACTGCAGGGACTCATTACCCCTCACATAATGCAAAACCTTGCCTCTCACCCCTCTGCTCTGCTTTATAATCAACCACAGCCAAATTCCTTATCCCTTCTACACGTACAGCACCCCAAAACAGGCCAAAATTCTGCAGTGGACACATCTTCAAACAAAACCACTTACATATGAGATCCCTGTGATCCTTTTGGACAGGTGATAGAACGTGCCCTGGATGTAGAACACTGCCAGGTGGAGCCGGTGCAGCAGAGGGATGGATTGTTTAAGGACATACACAACTTGGGAGGCTGTTTTCTTCTGCTGCTCTGTGAGCTCCCCCACCTGCTTCCGAATCCAGCTGCGAATTAAGGTCCTGCTGGGAAAGCCAAGTGCTGGGGGGTTCTCTGGAGTCCTGGAGTCCTCAGCCTCCATCTGCAGCTCGTGTTCCAGGTGCAGCAGTGCCTTTTCCAGGCAGTAGGGTACCACGGTGTGCAGGGAAATGAAGAGGGCCCGTCGAAGGAAAGAAGGCACCTTCTTCTTGCTCGGGTCAACCTGAATGATGTTCACGTACTCTTCTCCCAGAGTCTGATAGCCTAAACAAAGTGTTCAACAGAAAACAGTGTGAGAGGGCAACTGTGGGATCTGCCTGGATGTGGTGAGCAGTGGGGACAGGCTGTTCAGGCCACAACTCATCAGGCTTTGCAGTTTCAGAAATAGTCTTTTTTTTTTTTTAATTGAATTAGGATGAGCATCGTGGTGACATCCAGTATCTGCTGCAACAGTCTGAGGCTTAAAGCAGGGATACTTTTCATAGTGTGATACATTACTACTTTTAAAAAAATATTGCTTTTAGAAGAACATCTATCTGTGTTGATAAAGTGCATTTGAACCCAACTCCGACAATTTCGTGGTTTCATATTTACCAGAAGGTGTTTATCCAAACCAAATTACCTCCCACGCTAAAGAGAACCGCTGTTGGGCAGTCTCAGGTGGTGATCACCAGCACAGCGGCCGCGGGACTGGCCCCTCAGCTTTCAGATGTCGGGAGAAATGATAAACAATGATAAAAATGACAGAGAAGGTTTCCGGGCGTTACCTGACAGCGTGGTCAGCACGAAATAGACCACATCGGAGAGCAGCTCCACCTCCCTCCTCCACTCCAGCCACGGCCGGGCACCTGCGGGACGGGGGCGCGGCTGTCACTTTACACCAGATCCGTGCTCATCCGAGCCCTTCCCGGGGAATTCCTCCCGGACAAGCCACCAGCCCCCTCACCCCCTCTGACCCCCATCCAGAGCCGCGGCCGCGGTCCGGGGGGGCCCCACTGTGCCGGCGGATCCCGGAACACCCGGGAGGGCTCGGGGCTGGATCCAACCCCCGCAGGCATTACCCGCCAGCCCCCGGAGCGCGGTGCCGGCCCCGCTGCGCAGCCCGGCCCGGTACAGCTCATCCTTCTGCCCGCAGCGCACCAGCCGCGCCGGGCCCGCCGCCGCCGCCATGGCGCGCGGGAGGACACGGGCCCTGAGGGGCTCTGCGAATCTGCTGGTGCTGGTGGTGCTGGTAGTGCTGGTGATGGTGATGGTGCTCCAGCAGCGGCGGAGCAGCCGCCGCCCGCGCAGGGATATCTCGTCAGCGCGGGGCGGGAAAAGGCGGGGAACGCCTCCCCCGCCCTGAGGGGACGAAAAGGGCGGGAAAAGGGGCGGGAAGGGTGGAAAGGGGAGGGAAGCGGTGTCGGGGGGAAGGGAAAAGGGGCGGGAAGGGAATGTGAGGGGTGGGAAAAGGGGCGAGGAAAGCGATAGTGATTGGCGGGAAAAGGAGCGGGACGAGGCGCCGGGATCGCAGCTGGGGAGGTAAGAACAGTAAAAGTGTGAGGTCTTGGATGTTTCAGGGCGCAGTTCACGAGGAACCCACCAAATCACACCTCCCCAGGCAGGGGCAGCACTCCACAATCCTGTACAAATGCTCCAGGCCCTTCCGCAGCTCAGGGATAATTTGGAAGGAAGGCGTATCCAGGGTCCTGCCATTGCTTTTTTAACATCTGTGAAAGCCTCGCTGCATCCCTGCAAAGATGAGCTGTTTACAAGGGGAAAGTGAACCAGCTGCCCTTTGTTTTCTGGCGAGCTGTACATGAGGCAAACAACAAACGCCGCCTCCACACGGCAAAGCTACAAACACTGTACCTGTAAAATCAATGGAATTAGGGAAAAAAACCATTGGAACATTTTATGCCGTTCAGCAGTAGGGGGCGCACCTGCATAAGGAAATGCCCCACGGGAAATGGGATCTGGAATGGGACATTTTCACGCTTAAATCTTGGGGATCTGCTATAAAATAAGAAATTTGAAGCCGCCACCCTAAATTGTCGCATTAAAAAAAATAAAAAAATTAAAATTTATTGGCCAATCCTTGGATCATTTTGTTCAGAATTCCAATCCAATCCCTCGTGGTTTGATTTTTGTTTAAAGGCAGAGCTGTGATCTCACGTCTGTCAGCTCAATTGTTAAGAAAAACACCACACACATTTGTTGCCATTTTATTGAGGTGGGTAAATACGATTTTCTTACGTTATGGGTCAAGGAGCTAAAGAAGAGCTTGAGAGTTTTTTTTGCGAAGCTGAAATCCTGACTAATGACCGCTTAATTATTAGACTGGAAACCATTTATAAAGCTGAAGGTCGGACTCTGCCAACAAATGTTACAACATTTGAAGTGTGTAAGTTCTGTCTATATGCTCATTTTGACTTATTGTATGGATTTTATTATATTCTAAAAGTTGTTTTGTGTTATTCTGAAGGGCGGCTGTTCTGTCTGTGTGTTTTGGACTGAGGAGGTGCAGCATGCCAAAACCTTTCCATTTTGTGTAGAAAACTTACTTTCATATGCCTTCATATATATATTCATACATAGATATAAACAGACATGTATATAATGTTAGTTTTTACACTATGATCTGACAGAAAAATCTGTTTCTGCTACTTGGTGTTCTGATTGATACTGGTGACTTGAGAAAACCGCCACTATCTCTTAAAACGTAGCTGCCGTGTTTTGATTAAGTTTTTGCAAGCCAGGTTTCTTGATTTCCGTGCCGTGCTTCTCTGCTTTTCCTTCTAACACACCTGACGGGGGAGCGTGCTGCTTCACCCACATTACCACAAGGAAGTCCAAAATGCGAAAAACCTCGGTGCTCAGCAATGATTAACTTTTCCTCCCACAGGCTACTTGTCTGTGCATCGTAAAATCTGATTTTACCTCTGCAGACCTGTTAGGAGACAAGAGGTTCGGAGCGCAGCTTTCAAGCAGGGCAGCGGGCAGATGTTTCAGTTTCCAACCTGAAGAACAGGTTCTGCGGATGCAGAGGGAACGAAACGTCTGTTCGGGATTGTTACCACCCTCCGATTCCTTTTGCCTCCTCCCACTTTGAACTTGTTACCCTGGAGCTGAACTGTTTGAGCACGGGCTCTAAAGCTGCTTTGTGATCAGAGAACTGAGAGAGAGCCCTCAATATGTAAAAGCGGGGCGGGATTTCGCTGCGACTCCGCAGGTCCCTCCCTCCTCCCGGGTTTGTCCCGGGTTTGAAGGTTCGACGCTCCGCGCACAGAAGCCGGGACAGTCCGTCCGCACTGCCCGGCCGGGAGCGACAAAGGTGAGCGCGGCGTTTGCTTTGGGCTTGCTTCGCTACTTTCTCTTACAGCAGTCGTTTTGGTGTACTTTACACACTTTTGCTCACTCCCGGGCGTTAGAAGCAAAGTTTATAATACGTTATGCCAGGAGTGTGCACAGCCTTCTGGCTGTAACAGAATTTGCCACTACTTTTGCTCTTGTCTTTTTTATGGAAGAGGGAGAATGGAAAGAACATCCTGTCTGATGCTTGTTTTATTATGCTTTCTCCTGTTCATAAAAACGATCAGGAACCTTGGAATTCTGTTAGTCCTAGATTCTCTGAGCTTGTAGGGATGAAGCAAACCACATTTGTGATTCAAGTTTAGATGTGGACAACTGCTTTTTTCAGTACAAAAGACTACTGCATTCATTCTGAACTGATAACTTGAACCTTGAGCTTTCCCAGCCAAAATGAAAACTGACTTGGATAAGAGAAGTTGGATGTAAAATAAACTAAAGGTATTTAAATAAAATACCAGTTTAGCAATAGAATGTGGCTGATTCTGTGATTCTGAACAGCCAAGTCTTGACTTGAGAGGAAAGACGTGCACGACACTTGGAAAAGGTATGCATGTTTTTATTTTTAAAAATCTTTTAATTTTTTAAAAAATTTGCTCATTCTTTTGGGCTATAGAGAAAGAATTTTCAGTTTTTTCCTGGCATAAAAATGTGGGTAATGATTGCAGAGATGTGGCAAATAATAAGGATGGCTGGATTGCTAGGGCTGATTGTGTATGCTCCAAGTGCCTCAGGCTTCAGGGTTCAGATGTAGGTCTTAAATATACCCTGAATCCTCAGGGTGATAATTTCTAGAACCACGTTCTGTTTCATGGTAGAGGTAGGTTGCTTGTTATAAAATAAAACAGAAGCAGAGTAAGAGTCACTGCTGACTGTGGTTGATTTGAGATACGAAATTGATGCCATGTTCAGAATGGAGCTCGAAGTTATTGTTCAAAAGAATCTGGTGAAAGTTTTGTCTATTGAGAGAGCTTTTTTTGTCCTTACTGAGGGGGTAAAAACTGTGCTGGAGAGAATCCTTTTTTGCCCAGTGAGATTAGCTATGAGCAACTGTTCAGTGCAAGTGAAGGACGGGGGTGTGAGGGAAGGCCGGTGAGTGCCGAGGACACGGGGAGTTATCTAAATGTGGGCAAGGCTGAGTGGTGTCTGTGTTCTGGTGGCCTCAGGACTGGCTGTGGGGGACAGGGAGAAACTTTAATTTGGCTCTGAGCTCTTCAGCAGGAGCACGGCTTGGTACAGGCTGTCTGCTTCAGGCACAGAGGGTTTATTACAGAGAGTAGAGGCCTTGACCAGATACAGACATTTGTCATGGCACAGCAGTTAACAGTAGGCTTTTTTATTCAATAAGCAATGTTTTACCAGAACTGTTTCTGTCATGCCCAGTTTTATAAAATAAACCTGTGTAACTGAATCTTGAAACACTCATGGCTCGTTGACTCTTATATTTAATGACTCTACTGGCAAGATGAACTCCTATAATGCAGCCTATTTTGATCATTCTCAGCCAAAGAACAAGTTTGTTCTGGCTTTGCAAAAAAGGATAACATTCCAGTTTATAGCCAAGCTCCTTCTACGTTATCTGAAAAGGCTTTTGTTTTCATTCATCATTTCTGTAATTTAGCTGAATTAAAGCTACTCCATACTTACCCCGAAGTGGCTGAGAGCATCTTAGTGAATGGTCCTGCAGGAACATTAAAAAAAGCAATGAAATATATGGTGTGCAAGGTTCTTCTATGTACTCATAGTTTCAAAACAACCCAATCTCACTTTGGTTTTGAAATAAATGGTACAGAGACCTCAGTTCCTAAATAAAGCTCAAAGAGGACAACATACTTGTGAATATCACTGGAATTTTTTCTTGTTAATTTGTCCAGAGCTGAGAAAATGACTGTATAAATGAAATTGAGTGGATTATAGGATGAAGCTGAAGAGATTTTTCAGCAAAGATAGTCTTGCAGTTCCTAAGGATCATCTGAATTTACTGCAACACAATTTTCATGCACCCAGATATCTCAATTCTTCATTCGTTATCTTTAAAATGACCCACTTCTCCCCATGATAAGCTTAAATTGATCTGATCTTCCTACTGAAACAGATTCTCCAGTGTTACACCTGAATTCTACTTCCACTGTCTTGACCTCCTTTGTGAGTTCACCTCTGCTCCTGTTCGTACTTCTGGCCTTGCTGGATGATGGCAAACCTTGTGTCAATTGTGACACAGTTGTGACAATTCCTGATGGCAGCTGTGCCATGAGCAGTGGGTACAGACCCTGCATCCAGGCTCAGCTAGCAGAGAAGGAAAGCCCTGCATGACATGAGCCGAGCCCTGTTCCAAGGGACAGCTGTCCATAGCTGCTGTGTACAACTCCCCAGCCCAGCTTTTGCTGCAAGTCACTGTGGAACTCTGGTCTCCACATTGCTGCTTAAGGCACAGGCTCTAAATCTGTAGGGAATTTCCAAATTTTTTATTCATTGTTTAATCTGCCTTCATTTTGTGGGGGTGGAGCGCTTCCCCTCAGCACACGTAGGTGCACAGCAGAGTCATTGGATAGGTACCTGCACAATGCAGGCTGTGACAAACCTTTACACATGCTGAGACAAAGTTCTGAGCTTCCTTCCTGCTTGTTTTCTGTGTTTGCAGTCTGGCAGACTGCATGTGAGGCTGCTCAGTCCTGAGAGAAATTTTGGGTGCAGACATCAAGACAAGCATGACCTAAATGAGGATTTCAGATCCATTTGCATCACAAATACAACATGAAACCTGAGAGACTGATTTTGGTGTACCTGGTTCTGATCTGGCCCCACATTTTTTATTGTTCATCACAGCCTCACTTGTTTCCATTTAATTAGGGAATGGCTCCTGTAGAATCTTCTGACATCTTAATAGTTGTCAGGGAGCTCTGGGTTGCCTCAGACATGACAAGGGAAATCAGGTGGGAAGGTGAAGGAGCTTTCCACGTTAACATTCCTGCGAGAGATTGAAAGTGCTGCACAAGCTCTGTAGTTCCCATTCCCTGAGGTGTTGTTTGCTGAAACTTGAAACTTGCAATAGCACTTTTTGTGTTCAATCTGGTGTTCAGAGGATGTCTCCTCTCAGCTCTCCTTGCAGGATTAGTTACTATAAGATAACTTGAAAGAAGCTCCTCCCTGCCTCTTCTCCCCTTCAACATCTCTATAGCTTGTTATTCTGGATTTCCTAATGCCCTTAGATGCTGGAATGGATTTTCTGGAAGGTTTCTCTGCCTTTAACTGAAAACATGTAATTTGTGTTTTATTAATTAAAAAAAAAAAAAAAAAAGAGTATGGAATGGAGCCTGAGGAAACAATAGCAGCTGCAATTGAGGTGCCTGGAAGAAGTTCTATAGCCTGCAGAGGAGAGCCTCAAAAACACAACATTGGGATGAGTTATAATGGCATTATTTAGTGTTATTGCTGCAAGGACTTTGTAAAATATTTTCTGTTTAAACAACTTAACAGGTTTTTGCCTCCTACAGTATAAAATGACCTATCCCACTTCTTTCCCTCGTGAGTTTAGATTGAGTGAGATGAGGTTATTGAAGTAATGTTATTTATTGACTAACCAAGTACTAAAGTCCACGATAAGGAGGAGAGCGAAGCAGAGCTGTACTTTGATATTTATTGGATCAGGCCCTGAAGACTTACTGCCTTGTAGTTCCCATGTGTGCACGTCACTGCCCTCTGTTTGATAAAATGAGGATGGATTGAGTGGTTCCCAGACCCACTCCTGCTAACAGAGAAGGAGATTCATTCATTTAAGAAATCGGTCTGGATGTTTGGAAAAAAAAAGAAATTAAAACAGCAGCGTTCTCTTGAAGTTGCCAAGCACAAGCGTGTTTTTCTTGTTTGCAATATTCTCTTAGTGTCTGTCTGCCTGTGCTTGGGCTCTTGTGTTTGGCTCCACCAGGCATCCTCAGGAGCAAGCTGATTGTTTGCCACTGGCTTGTGAAAGGGAAACACAAGTTGCCACCTTCTCTCTATCTCCCCCAGCATAAATTATTCCTTAATATCCAAGAGATTAATCAGTGCAGCAATAAGCTGCTGTACAGAATTAAAGCAGTTTGATTAAAGACATTATTCTTAAAAGAAATTTCTGCTCATTTAGATGAAATTGAAGAGAAAATTAAAAAAAATATATATCAGACTTCTGGAGAGTGACCTAGATTGCCAGCATGAGGATTATTAGAATTATAGATCTCCTGATTATGAGTGGCATTGGAGCCCATGGTCTATCTCCTCCTCAGTATGACTCACAAATTCCCAAGTGCAGCAGAACCTTTTCCAGCAGTCCTCACTTTCCGTCTGTCTCCTAACAAGGAGATCTTCCTCCCCCCATTTCTTCTCTGAGGCTTTTTGTTTTTTGTGGTCCAGAGTATGAAACTTTTATTTTCAAAGTTCTTTTGAGCCAAGCTATTGGATGAGATTTAGAGCTTTGCTTAATTAGTTCCCTTTGCTTCCTAATAGAAATTGCCAGTTCTCCCTTGCTAATACAAAATGCAAATGTTCTTCAGAAGCAAGAGGCTGCTGTGCTTCCATTGTCATTTCAGACAGGTCTGGGAACTGGCTGGTGACAAGTAATGATGGTGAAACTGAGAGGGGTTTTGGCAATTCAGGATAAATAGGGAAGGGGATAACAAACAAGGCTATCCTACAGATAGTTATTGTTAAAAATTTCACATTTTTTTCCATGAAGTGAATGCTAAAGTCATGTGACGTGGTTCTTTCAAACCTGAAATAAATAATTTGGATTTAATAATAAGTCTCCTTACTTGCATAAGGAATATGCAGTTACATCATTCAACAAAAATGCAGGGCTCCTGCATGTGCAGCTCCAGCTCAGGCTGTAAGGGGCGGGTGAGGAAAAGCTGACAAATGTTAAGTGTTCCTTTTAAGTGGGATGACTCTATTCTGGGTGAAGGTGAACACACCAGGCTGCCAGAAAGGTATTCTGGTGTCCTCTTGACTGCCTTTTTTTCACTTTCTGCTTTTTAACCGAGTTGTTTGCCAGGGGACTCAACTGCACATCAGAGTGTTGTCTGTGTGCTCTGTCCCTTGGGAAGAAGAATGCGGGATCACACCCTAAGGTGTGGGCTCACCCCCTTGTTCCATGGGGCTGGAGCAGCCTCCTCTCCTCGGAGCTGCTCTGGCTGTGCACTGGCGTGCCTGGGCGTGCAGGTTATCTCCCTGCAATTGCCCGCTGAATGGAGCTGCATTCCTTAAAATGAGCAGCGTGTCAGAGGGAACCACACTGCAGCTTAAAAGCAAATCCCAGCTCTCACATTTAAATGCTTTAAAGTATTAATTTTTTCCTCCCATTTGATGGCACTTTGATCTTTTATCCATTGATCTGCTTCCTGATCAAACTATTCAGGTTTAAATGATGACTTAGTTTTTGTGTGTTTCATCCGTGGTATCACTGTATTTGTTCTGGGAGGATATCAGCGCTTGTCTGAGCTCTGTGGCTGCCACACAAAACCTCCCTGAACAAAAGCAGGTCTTGTGGGGTTAAGCTTTAAATGCTACAGTGATATAAAAATGGCTAGAGAATTGTTAATGGTGTACACAGCTTTTATTGTCTGTAAGTGATATGGATCCTGCCTCTAGGGTTTTAAGTTCTTTTTTCCAGGGGAATACAGAACCTCACACAATAATACTTAGGTAGGGCTCTTAGCCTGAGCAGACAGTTTAAATCTTGTTCATGTGGTCTGAACAGATACAGTTGCTCTCTTTTGGCTGTTTGATGTCTTCTGTCAATGAGCAGTGCTGTTCTCAGAGCCACAGTACTTCCTACTGTAACAGAGGTGAGGTATTTCCAGACAGTGCAACTGATACTTTCCATCGTACAACCTTCAAAACAAATTTTCCAGGAAAGCCAATTGAGCTTCTTTCATTAACTTTAATAGGAAGTCTGGCCCCTGAATGTTGCTCTGAGACACCAGTCTGTATTTTTAGGGATTCATTTTGTACTTTTCCATTGGCTGTGTAGGATTTATGGGGATTGGTTTGGAGAGAGGGGATGGGATTTTATTTTTTACCAACACAGGTATGCTGAAGATAGAGAGGGGAAGAAGGGAACTCTAAAGACCTGTAGGAAGCTGTAAAAGGTGGGAATGAGTGCAGGAAGAGCATCTTTTGCATGGAAAATGAAGACATTCAGAGATAGCTGCCTCAAAGTAGCTTCACTTTCAGATCATAACAAAGCATAAAGGACATGATTTTGACATAACTCAAGACAATAAAATATTTAACGAGCCACATCAATGTAAAGCTCATCTGCTGTCACTGGAATGATGCTGGTCTGGCACCAGCAGGAGCACCCGTGCCCATTCAGTCTTCCTCGCCCTCATGGATGTGTTCTTTGGTGTGTAATGAGTCACAGTGATTGAACTTCCTACAAAGGAAATGGCCTTTCAAAAAAACAGTGATGCAAAGAGGTGAGAGAGTCTGCAAAGTAAATACCCACCAGTTCAGCTTTCTGCAAAGGAAATAGGCTGATCTTGTCTTGATGTTAAAACAGTTTCATCTGTCCTGTGAGCTGTGGCTTCCTGGATTAATCCCAGGGTTAAACATTCAGTGCACAGGTACCAGAAATGGCACTTTGTGGCTAGGGGCTATAAAATTGTGGTCAGGAGAATTGCCCAGATGACCAAAGCAGATGATAACTGAGGCATCTATAGAAGTGCCTGCCCAGAGCATTCAATTGAGCAACTCCAGAAATGCTGTTAAATGCAGTTTTGTTTTTTTCACTGGACAAGTTCATTTCAATCCTGACATGCCTTCTAACATCTACTTTGGGTTCTGTTCTAAAAAAATCAAGTCAGCTCTGTGTATATAAGTGTATTTTTGGTATCAATTCAAGGATTAACCTAAAGGAAAAAAAACATTTATTTTGGGATGCACAAAATGAATACATGAAATGTGTTAAATGAATACATGGAAATGTATGATGTGCTTTTATTCAGTCTAAAGCAGAATGTTTGCTCTGTATTCTTTTATCTAATTATGTACATATCAGGGAATGATGAAGGGTTGCAATTACAGGGAGAGGTGACAGCATGTACAAGAATGAATATTTGGGGACACAGGATGTATCTTTGATAATCTATTACCTTCCTCCCCTCTCAATCCAGTCAGTTCATGGAAAATACCCTAAGATTATATTTTTGGTTTTAGTTACTCCAGCTGTGCTCTGTAATACAGATACTCTTTGCCAAATGAATGTCACTCTTTGATATGCCCAAAACTATTTCAGAGCCACAGGGCACCCTTTGAGATATTGCCCATTTAAATGTGGAAACAAATGATTGCAATGATACTGATTTTTTACAGGATTAATATTGCCAAGCACTGCTGTCCCATAGATGAAGTTGCCATGCATTTAGCTCCACATAAGGGTGTTGCTTCACTTGACTGATGCTCCCTCTGAACAGAGGAGTTTTTGACAGCACAGAGAATGGATAAGGTGGAGCTTGGTGAAAACATAATGGCAGGGAGGAAGTGACTTCCCAAAGGAGCTGAAGGGACTAAAGACAAGGAGAGAGGTACAGCTTCAAACAGGCAGATGTTTTATAAGGGAATTCTCTTATTCATTTTTTGGTGCAGATGTCTCAAACCCCCTCCTCTATTTCTAATCACTGTAATTAATAGTGAGCTTCAATGCCCTCTCTCTTTAAAATAATGTCAAACTGGATCTGTGCTTTCACAACAAAACATGTTAGGGCAATGTTTCAAAGCTCAACTTGTAATTACAAACTGAAGGAGACTCCCAGAGATTCAAACAGTTACCAGCATTAAGTAGGATCCCAGGTTTCTGCCTGGTGTGATTGCTGTTTTGGAGGGAGTCTTCTTTGACCTTCTTTCTCTGAGGAAGGTATCCACTGAAAGTTTTGGAAAGGTGAGTCTTCTGTATCCAGTGGGCAGAAGATGGGTAAGAAGAGGGAAAGGAATGCCAGACAATGACAAAGAGATACAGTATGGAGACAGCTGACAACAGGTAAGAGGGGCAAAGAGCTTTAAGGGTTAGAGATGGAAGTGAAGGAAGAAGCCAACATCAGGCAGAGTCCTTTGGGAATGTACCCAGTACATTCACTGCTTATGCAGAATGACTGAATTAAGTGTGTGTATATATTATATCTCTGTGTGTTTGTGTATAAAATAATTAACCCCAGCATGAGTACTTTGGCTTCTGGAGAAGTTGCTGCTGGCAAAAATGGAGCTTTGTCTGTTTGTGGAAAATCCTGGCGTAAGGGAAGGAAGAGTTTGTGCCTTCTGTCTGCTGGGGTCAGTCCATTGTATGTCACCTAAGTATGTTCCTGTAGTAAATATCTCACAATAAACACTCAAAGTAACTTCCATTGTTTAAAAAAATTGTCTTCCCCAGGGTAGCCACATGCAAGAAACACTGGGAAGATACACGGAATGTTTGTGACTCCTGTGCTCCTGGGAAGGCCCCTCACATCCGTCCTGTCAAGACTGAGCTCCGTAGTTCTTTCTCCACGCTGATGCTACAAATTCTGTCTATCAATGAGTGGAATATGTGTCAGAAGAATTAAACCAGGACAGTCTCCTGAATGTGGAATTCCAGAGAAGGCACTCACTGGCACTTCCAAAGCAAGCAAA
This sequence comes from Rhipidura dahli, assembly GCA_013399225.1. Taxonomy (NCBI): domain Eukaryota; kingdom Metazoa; phylum Chordata; class Aves; order Passeriformes; family Rhipiduridae; genus Rhipidura; species Rhipidura dahli. The sequence continues at coordinate 119,709 of VXAC01002707.1, read as the reverse complement.
CCAGCAACATCCTGAAATTGTTGCTTTTTCTCAGATATTTTCATTGCTTGACTGAAACTTTCTGCAGATATCTGCCCTGAAGTGCTTTGTTTGACTTGGAGCAAGCACTGTTGCTAGGCTGCTCTGAAAGCTTGAGATGGCTCTGACTTCTCCAAAATCTGTAGCAGGGGATTTGACACAAAGAGAAGAATCCATTCTCCATGAGGGAAACTGCTGCCATTTCCTCTCTGCAAACATCCTCACAGTAGGTGAGTGGAAGGGTACCATCCTTTCATGTCACAGCTTGGTATTGAAAATGCACTTTCTTCTTCTCCAAATTTATTGTATTGAGATTTCATATGGGACTGCTAGTTTTCCTTAAATTTGAAGGAGCTGTGCTTGTGTATTCCTCAGTCCCTTTTTTCTGTGTAGTTGGTATTGTGACTAGAGTTTGGGTAAAGTGTATTAAAAAGTTCCCCAAACAGCCATTGCCCTGTACACTGAGGATAACTTTGAATCAGTCTTTCTTCTTGCTTGTACTGTCTGTGAGGTTTCAGTTGTGTGAAGGGACCTTCATGCATAGAATTTGTAAAACTTGTAAAAAATGGAAATTAGTATCCTGGGATGAGACTGTCAAGGGATTGCAACTTTTTTCCTTGATTCTTTCCAGTGCTTTTGGAAAATCTTTCTTGAAGTTGATGAGACTGGGATTTATAGTGCCTCAGGTTGTGGCTGTGTGCCACGGAGTTGTCTGAACTGAGCTGGGAGATGCAAAGCTCAAAGAATGACTATTGTTGGCTGTTGCTCTTTTTTTGGTGTTGACAGCTCGTGCAGGGGAGAATGAGCTCTTCTCTTAGGAAGCTCTGGAGATGACAGATGCGATTGTGCACATCAAGTGTAGACTGGAGATTGGGTAGGAGGGAGGGAATTGTGTAACTGATGTCTGTGGCAGATGAATTTGTGCTATGGGAGACATCTGAGGGAGGAGGGGCTGGGGTTTTTTGCATTTAAAATAAATTTTAAAAAAGATTATTTAGCTTAATATTTAAATCAAAACTTCATTTATTCAACACAGGACTCATTTGCTTGAAATACATTTAATTTACTGCCTACAAGTAGACAGCACTAAAAGTTTTGGCTAGGTTTTCACAGGACTTAATTTTGTAATTTTGGTTAAATATACAGCAATTGTGAGACCAGTCTCTCTTTCTGTTGGCTTAAAATTTTTGCTGATAAGTGTATTTTTTATTAGCTGAATATATTTATATTGTAGGATTATTAAAACTAGCCTATCAATGTAATACTTAATCCATGATTGATTGTTGTTATCCTAGCTCTTATCATTCTTACACATTTACTGATGTTTCTGTTCCTAGTAGAGCCATCAAGCCATTAGCATTGTCTAAGTGTGCTTCTTGCCTTATATTGCCTTGCAAGGAGCTTGAAAAAGTAAAGTGCAGAAATTTAGATGTGAAATGGGTGTACTGCATCATTTGTGTGTTCTGGCACTACAGAAGTAAGATGATCTATTCCAGTTATTGCTATATCCTATAACCTGACTGTTAGGGAACTAGTTATTTATTTGTAGGGTGATGACTCCTGAATGTGCATTACATATTTCTGTACGTGAAGCTCTGTCAGTGTGCAAACGTAGGACAAAGTGCAAAGAAAAGGCAGAAATAGATGGAGGGGAAGAAAGTCTGCATTGTGCCTGGGTAGCACTTGCAGCATTCCAATGCAAGTGGGTCTGGACCTAAACAAAAGCTGGTCTGGGCTCAGGAATCCCTTTGCAGGCTGGTTCAGAACACCCACTTGAGCCTGGCCTTGAGTCCCTCATTAACTCTTTCCATGGCTCTGTGCAGTGACAGCTCTGATCTGACTTTGCCTCTGCACTGTCAGAGACACCGAGCCACCTGCACAGACGTGACTGTGACACTGCTGAGCTGCTGCCTGGAGCAGCCTGTGCCTTCAGAAATAACATTTCAGCTTTGTCAGGCCCAGGCTGTCAAATGCAACGCTTCCCTTTTCGCATTTGGGTGAGTTTATCAGCCAGAAAACTTAGGAAAGGACAGAGCTGGAGAGTTAAACCACTGGTTGCAATAAATCCAGGAAGTTCATTAAGTGTCCCTCAATTTATCATTTGGCCCCACAGTGTCATAGTTACCTGCAATCTACTTCTGTGCTTACTCATCTTCAGAGGTTTGGAGCTTTTGGCACTCTTGTGCAGCTTTCTGATGTTTCATCATCTGAGACACTTTTCAAAACCTGTTGCTTTTTTTGCAGTAAAATCTCCACTTTTCTGTGCAGGCCGTCTATGGATGAGGAAGCAGATTGCTGTGTGAAAAGGAAATCTGAGTGGAATGCAATTAACTTTTACATAATTTGGTTATATATAATGTCATTAGTTCTTATTACAGCAGCATTGGGAGAGTCCAAAATCAAGAAGGGATATGGCAAATTCAGTAATCCTCTATTTTCCAAATATGCTCTGGCATGTCTAGACTCACTTTTCCCTTGTAATCTGATGAAAGAGTGTTGTGCACAGACATGCAAAATCCTGTTTGCTTAGATATGTGGTACGTCAGATTAGCCTGGAGAAGCACTTGAGCTGGCCTTCAGCTGGGGCTCCAACATCTGCCTGTCTGTGAGCAGCTGCTGTCATGGCAGGGCTTGGGCTGGGGCATCTCCACAGGTCCCTTCCAACCCAAACCACTCCATGGCACAAGCTGAGCTGAAGAACAGACACGCAGGTGATAGTTTGTAAATTGGCACCAGCTGGCTGACAGGAGCTTCAATGAAAGTTAGATTTCTGTGAAACTGCCCATCAGCTAATGATAAAATGTGACCTGATACTGCAGTTCTGCTTGTTCTGCATGTACAGGGGAGTGACAGAAGAACAGGACCTGGTTTGGGTTTGAATTTTGTTGGTGCAGTTTGACTCCAATCTGAACAGACACACTGTTATCCCTTCAATGCTTGAACTTAAACATGTCATTCTCCTCAATTTGGTATGACATGGACAGTGGTGCTAAAAAACTGTGACACCAAATCCTGAAGGTTTTGCACAGTCTCAACTGAGAATTATGTTTCCAACACCTTTTTTCTTCCTGAATGGAGGACAAGGCTGTAGTGTAAAGAACACAGAGCTGCTGTTTGTCCTCCCTTTTGCTGCAGAGGCAGAAATGCACAAGCAAGGTTTGCAGAATGCACAATTGTTTCCTTTGTTGGCAATGTCAGCTTATACTAATTTATGTTAATGAATCCACAGACTGTTCTAATGAAGATATGAGTCTAAGGATACAATATTGGACTGCTCAGCAGATCCAGATTCTAGTTCTGATTCTGTTACTGCCTTCTTTGACTCTTTTTGTAACTTCATTTCATCCTTATGTTGTCTCTTTTTCTGATTATAAGTGGAAACTGCTATTCCTGCACAACGCACACTTCTCAGTCATATTTGGGTCTTTTTTTACATGTTCTGAAATACAAATGATAATAATGTCCAACCTCAGCAATTCAGAACTGAAATAACTGTGGTAAGATCTAGAGAGTGACAGTAGTGGGTGCTGATATCAGCTGCTTGGGAACCGTTCTGCAACATGCAATCTGCAGACCACAAAGGAGTCTGAACCCTGGAAGTTTTTAATCTTGGGTGGTGATGGCCTGGAATAGATCTGAGGACTGATGGAACAGTGAAACTAAATCAATTATTAGTTTGTGAAAAAGGTTGGTTTCGGACGTCCAGGCTCACGCAGAGTTCTTTAATATTCTTCCAAGTCTTAGAAGCAAAACTCTTTGAAAGCTGTTGAAAGTTGTTCAGTCTTTGAGCATTTTTATATCACATTAAGAGATGACAAAATTGTATGAAATTGTCCCTTTCTGTGAAGCAGAGTGCATTGTAAAGGAGGAGGAATTGTCTTGAGGTCACTGCAGGCAGAGGTAACCTTGGCTGGGGCTCAGCACCCGAGGGCAGTGCTGCCTCAGCTCTGTCCATACATTCACACTCCATAAATACATGTCCTGCACCTGATGGAGGGCAGGGATTTGTGAATCATGTATGGCACAAGGTACCTGGAGGACGTGTGGCTCAGCAGGCAGTCCTTGCTGCCAGCAAAGGGCTGAGCAGAAGGCTCAAGCTTCAGAGTCCAGAAGGAACCCCTGGAGCCCAGGACCTTGAATTTCATTATGACTGTGCTGAACGTCAGTATCTTGTCTTTCAGCTGATGTGACTCAGATTCCTTTTTCCTGCCTTTGAGGAAGTTATATTTGTTTCCTTAACGATTTTAGTTTGAATCAAATGTGCCTTGCCATTTAGCCCAAATAGATTCAACAGGCAATGAAAATCTCTAAGTCTTTCTAGATTAATTTCTTCCATAATTTTGTTTGGTTGGGGTTTTTGTTTGCCTGGTTTTTTTTGGTAAAGTGCATTGTAATGTAGTTTTTGGAGGCTCTGTGCCAAGATGCCTCAAGGTGTTTAGTCTCTAACTCCTATTCAGGTTCAGACATTCCTGCTGCAATCTCTTGGAAGGTAGGAGCCTAAATACCAATGAATTGACACCTGCAGTGGAGCAGGGAGGTATCTGCTTTGTCTCCAGCTCACACAGCCTCTGCCCTTGGATAGCGATTTTGTTTTAGAATCAGGAAATACTAATAATCACCTGTCTGTCTCAGTGGAGGTTTGCTGGGATAAATGTGTGAAAGGTTGTGAATCTGACACGAAAAGCAATGGGCACCACAAAGGTGCTTCAGACAGAGCTCTGCTGTGTCTTTGCTGTGTCAGTCCTTCTCTGGACCTGCAGGAATTTTGCAGTTTGGCCTCACCTTTCTTTGCTCTGTGCTAGTGAATCATGAGGCTGCAATAAAAAGGGGAGCGTTACCTGGATACTCAATTTATGTGGCAGCTCTGCTTCTCCTGTAAAAGTTAACTGGGGAAAACGAGATAAAAGGTACTGACTGAACTCTGTTGCAGAATCAGAGGTTTTTTTCGGGATTAGAAACTGAATCACCTGAATGTTACCATCTGTTTCTTCTTCTTTCTTTTCCTCTGCCCCCTCAAGTGTTCCGGCCCTATCTCATCTATCTGCTGCTGCCTGTAAAGATTTTGGAGGTGTGTAGCGGGCAATGAGACAAATCCAGCGGAATAAACAGCACCGTTTGCACCCCGTTCCCGATTCAGGACCTTGCTCGTACAGTGGGCTGTATCGCGGTTGCCATCTACCGGGTGAACGTGTGCTCGTGGTCAAACAGCCTCCGAACAGCCAGAAACCCCGGGGAAACCCTCCCGGCCAGAAACCTGGGCTGGGAAGTTTCTGCTGCCTCAGAACCAGCTGAGTGCTGCTGTTCCTGGAGCTTTTGTACCTGGCATCCCTTGAGGCATTAACCAGAGTAACTGCTGCTTGTAACCACTGCTACTTGCAAGGCAGAATAAAAGTTCTTAGTAGATGTACCTGGCAGCAGGGAAGTTACCCTGCTGTGATCCTAATAACAGTGAAATAGGTAAAAATCATGCTCAGTCAGATGGTTGGAATAAGTACGATATGTTTAGAGGTAGTAAACCAACTTCTGGATTGACTGAACCAGTGCTGGAGCAATTTAAAATAAGATTTTTATAATGCTGCGAGAGGAAAAATATGTTCCTTTCATTCATTCATATGGGTGCTCAGCCTGTGTGTTGTCAGAGATGGGAGGGGAGGAAATCCAATATTCATTAACGAAGTGCAACGATATTGGCATTATCTGTGGGAAGTTCTGGAGGTACTGCCATTAGCTGTGAATAAGCCTGTCAGTCAAAGGCACTCGGGGGATGCTGCTCCGGGAGGCACTGTAAACAAAAGCTGAGTCTCTCCCTCCTATGCTTTCTCACAAGCAAATTATTTGTATCTGCTGATAGTTTAGGTAAACTTAATCCCCCTGAAAGCCACCAAAGGCAGGTACAGCCAACTGACTTTCAGCCTGTGTGTCTTACAGCATGACTGGCTTTGGTTTGGATTTGGAGTTTGGCAAATAGTTTTTTAGAATCCAAGCAGTCCCTGACTGTGATACTGTGAAACCTCCCTGGCTTTTGGTATTACTCACCTCCCCAGACATTTCAATGCCCTTCATCTACGAGCATTTTTCTATTTATCTTCACATCAGAATCTTATCTGTCAGTTTGATCTGAGGTTAAATGCTTCATCAGAGAGAGGAATGCTTTGTTTCTTGAGAGAACAGCTAACTACAGTTGTCTTCTGAAGCAAGCCATAGTGGTTTTCTACAGTTACCAAACTATGAGGAACCACTTGATGCGTGGCTGCTGCCATCTCCCAGGCAAATCCATGATCCTTCAGCTGCACTGCTGGCTCTGTAGAGAAGAAATGAGAATATTCTTGAACTCATGATCTCAGAAGTACAAACCATGAGTTAAACCTGCATAGGAGAAGCTGTTCTATTGTGGACCTTTTATGCTGAAAATGCTCTGCACAAAATAGAAGAGCTGTGAATAGTTTAGAGAAGAGGGAAATTATTTTTGACAATATCAGAACCACTGATATTTCCCTGGAGTAATAATCTTTTTCCCTGCTGAAATGCTGAAGCTCCAAGCAATTGGCTCAGTGAAGAAGACAAAAGATTTTAAACCTGTTTAGAGACTATTCTAATCCCCTTAACTGGTATCTCTCTTACTGAACTGAAAGGAGAGATGCTGATTCCCAGTAGGCCAGCAGGATTTGTGACTGGATCTAGGGAAGGAAAAACTCGAGGTTTGTGTCGCAGTGAAGGAACTGTGTGTTGACATATGCAGGTACTTACAGTGTGTGGGACCATCAGTGAAAGTCAGGAGAAAGTCATTCCAAGAGAGTGTGCTCCAGCACCAGGCACGTCTTTGGAACAGTGGCAGATGCAGGGGCTGGGTTGCTGTCAAGATAATGCTTGAAAATCAAGAAATGAAGCTTAATGAAAGTTCAAAATGCTCATTTGCTAGAATTAAATATGAAAATAGAAATATGTTAGAAGCACTAGCATTCAGATCCATGATTGCAGAACAGGTTTTGTTCTTATTTACCAGCAGAAAAAAGGAATAGGTGGACTACAAAGTACTGTTTGAAGTAGGGGGGAAAAAAGGTTTGTGCTTAATCCTGCATGCTGTTTGCTGGAGGAAAATGGTTAGTGAGGAAAATCCAGTTAATTTGACTCATTTTTCTCATAGAACTCTAAGTAAAAATTTGCATCAGAGATGTTTTACTGTGGGCAGGGATTAAAAAGTTAAAACTCTCTCAAGAGATGCAAATATCTACAGAGTTTTATACATACATACATACATATATATATATATTTTTATGTATGTAATAGTTCTCCCAGAAAAAACCACTAAACTTGGGGAAACCTTTGCAGTCCTGGTTGAGTGTGGAACTGGCTATGGGGTGGTGTTACTAAACTGTGTTTCTTTTTTAGAACAGGTGGTTGAGAAAGTGAGGCAAGATCATCTGTTCTTACCTGACTGAAAATTCACTGCAGAGGAATGAACAGGGTTCTGTTCTTACCTTGAAAATTTAGGTGTTTGGGGATCAAGGTGGTATACACAGGTGCATCCACATTTCATTCTTCTAGCAGCAGTGGATTTGGTTTCGTTGCAAATAATTCTGTTCAGTTTTGGATGTTCAGGGTTAGAGGTTTTAAATGCTCTACCTGAAGAAGCAGAAAGCATTAGTTGGTGGAGAATAAATCCCTAGCAGAGACCTCTGTAAATCCCTCTGCAGGGACTGGGGAACAAAGTAAACTTTAAAAGTTCATAGGATTTGTGACCCTTAGTCCCTCTAGCATAATTGAAAAGGGACACCTTGTGTGGCTGTAGGAAATCATGGCTGTGGTGGTTGTCTGTAGTTCCCAGTTAAGCAGTGGAAGAGAAAAGCAGAGGAAACCCTAAAAGAAGGAACGTGAACATTAAACAGCTGTCAGAGAGAATCCCCTGTTGCCTTAGAAGATCAGTGTTGACTGACATGAGATACACCAGGAAGGAGCTGTCAGTCAGCAAAGAGTTAATTGTTCCAGCAAAAAGTAGTTTAGATAAAATCCTACCTCTTCTCTCTCCCCCGCTTCCTTGGTGTTGTGTACATCGCAAAACTGACAGTGATTCCTCAGTGACTGAGCTAATAAACGGGATGAAATTTAAACTGCTGTCTCACACGGACACAGAGAGAGACTTGCAGAAGAGGGAGCAAGACGGAGGGAAAATGCAGAGTATTTTTACTTCCTAACACAGGCAACTGAGAAAAACACTCTTATCTCTACAAGACAATGGATTTAGGAAGCCCATCGCAGAAACACAGTAGGTGGATTTATTCTTTTTACTGCATCCACTAGAATTTTAGCTGGAAGATAAATTGTACTCATGCTTACGGGGGCAGTTGTTGTTTAGTAGTACTTTCTTAACATCACATTACTCTTCCTTTTCCTCACTCGCTCAGAGATATTCAGCCGTTTGACCCTGTTTGTTAGAGGATAATATTTTTTAGATCTAATCAGCACACTGTCATTCCAAAAGATCTTTTCTCTTTAAGAAAGCATGTTTTATTAATTACAGCTGTAGTACTTAGATGAATACAAAGGCTGTTAAGTAAATGAAAATCCATTCCACTTACAGCAAGTGAAACATGTACTGATTCAGAGAAACCATAATGCTAAGGACAGAGCAATTCCCAGTTCTCTGAACGAATTTGTTTACTCCAGAGCACTTGCAGTAGCTGTAGACATTGCATTTGAGTGTGCCTTGCAAAGTTTACTGATGGAAAGGAAGGCTGGCTTTTAAACAAGAGAAACTCCAGCACAATGCACTGTGCTAAAGCCTGCCCATCATCTCTTACTGTCATTAATCACTGCTGTGTGTACAGAATCATTTCTGCTGCCACACACTGCTGATGTACCTGTGATGTCTCAGTGATTATACAGTAGTTCTGCTGGTGTAGATTATGCTGATCAGATTTGATTGTGCAGTCACTCTTATCTTTGCCTGTGGTACAAAGTTCATTAAAGCCATGTGCAGTTCTTGGATGGTTCTGCAGTGTTGTGTGTTCCTGTGGCTCTGCACATGCACCTGTCAGCAAAGCGTGATTGTGCAGAGGGAGCTGTTCCTCGGGTCTGTGTCTCCTTGAGGATCGCGCTACTGCATCTCTAAGGATGGTTGTAACACTTCAGGTACCCTGTGTGATGAGCCATTTGGAGGAGATAATTAATCAAGTAAGTGACTGACAAGTAAATTACAGCCAGCACTCAGAATGCATCTCACTGTTAGAAGCACCTGCAGGCATTCAGGTGCTGTGCAAGCCAGGTCCTCAGTTCTATTCTGCATTTTCCTTCTCTCTGTGGGCTTTATATAACCTTCCCCACTCATCTCACATGCATTTGCACAGTCCTACTGAGATGATTAATCCTCAGCTGGAAGAGCTTTTTAAATAGTACAAGTACCAGATATTGGATTCAAGCTTCTTACAGACATTGTAGGGATAAAGTCTGGATTCTCTGCACAGAGTATTGTGGTTGTGATGTCCTGTAAATGTAGTTGTGATATCAGAGAGACTTTGCCAATAACTGTCTCCAGAGAATCTCTGCTGAATTCTTCACTGTCTGGTTCAGAACCTGATTTGCTTTCCTGCCCTGAATTCAGGTGGCTGGACAGGCTGTGCTGTGAGCAGCAAATTGCTTCTCAGCAAAGTTGTGAACTGGCTGCAAGTACCACCCGAGATGTGCAGATTTCCCACCTTGGTCAGGATAAAGTTTAAAACAATAATAGAAGTTAGCATTGTGAGGGAGTTGAGAAGATTCCATGCTACCGTTTTGTTGTGAAAAGTGCAGCATAAGGAGGTAATTTAGGGACAAGAGACAATACAGTGACAGACTGTGCCTTTCATTTTTCTAGCAGAGAAATAGCTGTTCTGTCAGTCCCCAGCAGCTGAACAGGTGATGTTTATGCTCTCTGTGGATGAGATGCTCTTGTGAGAAGTGAGGAGGCTTGGTCAAGTCTCTGGAAGACACTACCTGGATTTGCACAGCTTTTTGTGTCTAAGACTTGCAGTTCATGCAACGCCCCGTGCACTGAATCCTTGTGCCCTTCTACCCAGTGGAGTATTTGCAGGTCTGTTTGCAGTTTGTGTGGGGATTGAGCAGCCGGTGGCTGTGCTGCTCTCAGTTTCCCTTCCTGCCCCGGCCAGCGGCTGTGCTGCTCGGGGCTGATGGCAGCGCTGCCGCATTGGACGGGAGCGCTTTCCCTGGTGCGGAGCGCGCTCCGTGCGCCCGCAGCGCATCCCGGTGGCAGCGAGGGATAACCGCGGCCGCGGGGGAGGCGATCGTCCCCTCCTCAGCGCCACTTCTGGGGCCACACCGTGCGCTGTTTGCAGCTGTGGCTCCTCAACACACGGTGATGTTTCCAACTCGAGATCCAGCAGCACTCGGTTGGGTGTTAAGGTTTTGGAGCATGTGATGCACAAGCTTATTACAAGCTTAGAAACTTCTTCAGCAGCCCTTCTTCACCTTTTTTCTTATTTGTGGGCTTTGCATTTTCAAATGGCATCAGTTCCCTTGACTAAGAACTCTGATAATGAGAATTAACAATATATTTCTGGTGAGATTTATCAATTCACTTGTGACCTTCACTCCCAGTTCAGAGTGACACAAGGTAGCAAAGACCTTTGATACCCATGTGCTTCTGGCAAGTTTTTCATTTGGGGTTTTGTTCTTTCCCTGTGTTTCTGGGCCAGCTTTCATGCCATGCCCCTGCTGTTCAGCCATTCATGTTCATAAGAGGCTAGTTCTAACCCTCTTAAAAAATAAAACCCAGCTGAGGTCAAACCCGGCAGCACAGCTTTGATGCTTGCTGCTGTAGCAGAGAATTCAAAGTTTAGTCCCCCACAGTTCTCTCCCCTCAGAGCAGTCTCTTCATTTATTCATACATTATTAACTGGTGATTTGAGTAACAGATGCGTATGGGGGGGCATCCATAATTTATTACAAGGATGAACAAACCGTGGCCTGTGGACAGTGAGGACAGGCTAAATTCCCTGGGCTGGTGGGGGCAGGGGTTTCCCTTAAAGAGAGACAGGATGGTTTCGTGCACTGGGGCCTTTGGGCTCAGCTTTGAGTGGAAATTCTGATCCTGGAAATTTCCAAGGGTCGGGCCTGAGAGGTCAGAGCAAACATGAAGTGGGCACAGGGTATCACTCAGAGCAGTGAAGCTGCTGCTTGCAGGTTATGTTTTTGTTGCTCAAACTGGCTAATCACATAAACTGAGTTCTGCACTTTCATTTAATCAGTGGCAAATAGCTCAAAAGGGTGACAGTAATTGTAATTTAGCAGTGACAGGCAGAGAGATGTGTGCAGAGAATTGACTTGCAGCAAGTTCCTGTGCTAAGGCAGGAACTGCAGCCCCTCTGTGCTGTTTGTAGGACAGCCCTGGTGCTTGGGATGTGACAAGGCCTAGACTTGTGTCTCTTGAACCCTCTTATTTACTCTGCTGGATTTTGGGTCAGGTTTATGTGATTTTTCTGTCTCTAGTCAGGAAGTACTTGAAAAGCCCCTCTTTTAAGTGCAAGACTTCAACAGAATTTTATAGTGAACATCTTAATTAGAAGTGGCTTGAGCAACTTGAATGAAATCACTTACTTTGGCTTTATGGAGTTCCACCAAATGGGAAATGTTCAACAAACCATAACTTTTTTGGGCTTCTCATATGCTTTTTAAGCCACTAACTATTTTGATGAACCAAAACATATTGATTCAAAATACATGTATTGTTTTGGGAACATTCCTTTGTAGGAATCCTGAAAGAAACCCTTCCTAATTCTTGTCACAATTCTCTGCTGCAACACTGTCCACTGCTGTTTCCAATACTTAAAGAAATCGAAGCAAATATAGTTGTCATAAGATATGAACTGTGACTTGTAATAGGAGTAGAATAAATATAATTGCTAAAAGAAGAAAAAGGACTTTTGGAACAAAGCCTTCCAGTCCCATATGGTTTAATTCTGCCTGTGCCAGTCTGCATTTGTGTCACGGCTGAGTCTTTGGTTCCTTCAGGAGGTGATCCAAAGGAAGACTTTGGCACCCTTAGTGTTTCTTGGAAAGAAACTTGAGTTTTATTCCTGAGTCTCTTCCATTTCTAACTTAAAGCCCATCTGTGAAAGCCCAATATTCTGAGTTAGGATTTTGCAGCACGGGTCTGTTATAATGTTCTGATATTTTAGTGTGCACCAAATGGTACTGGTGGCATTGAAGGAACTGAGGCACGGTCAGTTCTGTCACTGTTGGGTTTTATTAATAAACAGCAGAGGTCAAAATGCCACTTCTAATGGTGTCCTCATGGCAGTGTGTGTGTTAAAACCAATGTGTCTGTGCAGTTCAGCTCTGGAATTGGAGCAATCCTGGCTCTATCCACACACAGTGTGTGGCACAGCAGCTCACTGCAGCAGGCTCCGTGAGGAATGTTTACATCCTGGCCTGGAGGAGGACACAACACATTCTATGAGGAGAGGGCATTACCTGCTACCTGAGCACCAACAAAAACCTCAGCTGAGGGGAGAAAATCGTTGAGCAGGGAATTGCAGCCCCCCCAGAGGCTGTGTGAGCCCAGCAGGAGTGACCTGTGCCAGGGATCGAGTCTGGGACTCCTCGGAGCGGCTCGGGCGGAAGATGCCGTGGAGCTGCCTGGGGATGACAGGGAGAATGAATGCAATTTCCTATAATAAAATGGACCAGGTATTTTTGCAATAGTCTCTGACTGACAGCTCGGAGAAGGGGGATGAAAGGGAAGGTAGGTGAACTTGCTTGCAGGTATGAAACAGAGCTCAGGATTTAGCTGTGTAACGCAGTTTAAATTCCACATCTCTGCATCTTGCAGAGAAACCTAATTTTTTTAAATCTCCACAGGCTTCTCGGAGACAGAAGATGCTAATTTTAGAAATGTGGCAGCTCGTCTTCTTCCCCACCCCCTTCCATTTGCTGCCAGAATGCTTAACAATCCAGTAAACAAGCTGTAGAAAAAAGGGGGAATAACCTCAAGAGCTGAGGTTGGTGTTGGCCTCTTGTTCATGGCATTTTTGGGGAAGGATTTGCCCCCTGCCCATGGGTCTTGAGTTTGAAACCGATTTAAAAATAGAAGAGTAACAGTTGAACTGACAGTGAAAAGAAGTATTTAAAGGTGCAGTAATCGTGGCTGGCAGCCCCTTCGCTGACCTGATTAATTCTGCACCAGTACTCAGGATAGTCTAAATTAAAGCATTGCATAAGGGGAGTGCTGGGAAGTAAAGGAACAGGCCTGAAAATTTCATGTAGAACTCGGATCTCTCATTTTTGGTTGCTCTACACACCGAAAACCTGACACAGAAATCTCATCTATCTGCTTAGGGAGTTTGTTATAATTACAAAACACAAAGTACACTGCAACGAGGTCAGATTTGAGATACCTTTTTCCTGTCCAAAAAGGTGTGTTAGTTCCTCTTAATGAGTGCCCAGAGTGCTAATTACTGCACATAGTGAATGATAATTTCCACACTCTATACGGATCTTGTTGTGTTGCTGCATCTTCATCCTCTGTTTCAATCTTGTGTGGGCAAACAAAGTTTGGAAAATGTTTATCCAAACCTAAATATATTAGGGTTTCAACCATCTAATTATTAGGCCTTAGAGTGCAAATTGTTTTGTCCTCATTTTGGCAACAGGTAGAGTGATCTGAGTGTGTTAGGTAGAATTTTCGTGATGAAACTATTTTATTTAAGAACTTCTGATGCAAAGTACCCCAAATTCCTTTGGCTTAAAAAGGCCCAGCACTTTTCCACTTTTATTGTAGAAGTCTTTTATTGTAACTGCTCTTGTGGGCACTTGAAGCTGTGTGTACATAAATATATAGGAAAATGTTTAAAATTAGGCATTAATTGCTGCTTCGGAGCATCTGTATGACTAAAAGTTTTGTGTTGGACCTACACAAGACACACATGTGTATCCAGTCTAGAAAATCTGCTATTTTTAAAGTCGGAAATGTGAGGCAGTGAAGTGTTCATTACATTTGGAACACGTGGATAATAAATCTGCTTAAATTTAACATGCATCATAATTTCAAACACCCTCGAGTGTCTGGAAAGTTTAACAAAGCATGAATGCCTCATCTACTTTGTGCCTGCACAGAGCAATGCATTTATCTTTTCCAATTTATTTGGGACAATGGAGCAGAGTGCAGCACAGCTGTTTTCTATGGATGTGAGCATATGTGTCTTCTCTTACTAATTAGTAATCGATTCCACCCCACTGTGCGTTTTTTATGGCTCAACTGTCTGAGAACTGTGTCTGTGCTCAGAAATCCATGTCAGAGTTGTGACTGAATGAATTGCAAGTTTTGATTTTGGGAGAGAATTAGCTCAGGAGATTTTGTCATATGTGTCAGGGTGCTGTCTGCTGAAAAATGAAATGATTAACTTATTTCTTTGCTCCATTCCTGTCTTGGGTATCTCATACCTTGTCCTCAGCACACAGCAAAGATGTGATTTACCCTGAAGCAGGTTATTATCTGTTCACAGGGACAATCCATGTAGTTCAGGCAGCCATGATTCTCTGCTGGTTGTGGTTGTTTTGTACCTTTTCCACAGCTCTCCCACAGTGCTGACACTGGATTCTCAGAGGCAGCAGAGCTTTGCAGACAATGGGCTGTAGGCTAGAAATATGTCAAAAGCAGTAACAAGACCAGGAGCAGGGAGCTGTGAGCACGCTCCCTCCACTACCAACAGCAGAAACATGGAATAAAACAACTGTACTGGGCTGCACTCAAGCAAGACTATTAATGCATTTCTATTTTTACGGGGAGAAGAAAGAGTGCGTGGAGAAACAAAGGGATCTGAGGTAATTTAATATTAATTTCTGTGAGCTGTGTCTCCGTTGCTTGGATGCATCTGGAAAAACCAGACCCACTGGAGTAGCTGAGGTTTAGCACCTCACTGGAGGAGTTGGCAAAACTAAGAAGGAAGGACAGGGGAAGTATTGGGTGGCAGGAACTGCAGTCACAGGGAAGGGAAATGACCCCCAGGATTGTACTTCAAACACAACTCCTTCCCAGGACTCCTGGAAGGTCTGCCTGCCCTAAGGTGTCCAGTTGCCGAGAGCAGGTGGGTGTTTGCCTGACAGCTCTGGCTGTGCAGACCTCCCACATTTGGGAAACAGCTCTGGCTGCAGGCACTCACTCTCCAAGGCAGCTGCTACTGGTGCCTGTGGGCTGCTTGTAGTTATCAGATATTTAATGATGCTACAATGAGAGCAGTTGTGCAGCAAGATGTAACACACAGCTCGACTTCTCACTTACAAAGTTTGGAGGGACAAAGAGAAAGAGCAAGCCAAGGGATTTTTACATTCTGCTTTTAGTGATCTTAAAAGAAGTAGCAGGAATTCCAGCAGCAAACACATCTGTTTGTCTGCAGCTGTCACTGCAGCACCTCCAGATTTTATCACCTGCACACAACAGAAGCTGCATACTGAAGTGTTTTTGCTCAAACAAAGTGGTCCAGACAATCATCTTTCCCTCATTTTCAGATTGTTAGTCAGAAGTTTGAAAACGTGTTGAAAACTTGTTTATAAAAATCCACAGGAAATGGAAGTGCTGCCTAGAGGCTCGTGGTGTGTGTGGGGCTGAGGTTGTGGTGCTGTGGACTGTTCTTGTCACTGAAGTGGTTGAGAACTCACAACTGGTTCATTGTGGTTGGTAGTTGAGCATTACTTCTAAAGGCTTTCTAAGACCCCAAGATCTATTTGAAACTGTCTTTGCCTTCTTTCATTACTGCCTTTCCCCCTTCTCTACTAGACACAAGCATCTTCCCATCTTTTGTAACACAGATTTTCTCGGAAAAATGTATGTTCCCTGAAAACCTCAAACAGCCAAGATGATTTATGAGGTCATTTATGGTTCTGTGAGAAAATAGGCCACCAAAACACTTCAGTTCTTCCAATCTCTGAATTAGAAAAAGATCTAAGACTAAAATAATAGAGACTGTGAATGTTGTTTATTCTGAAACACTGTGGTGAAAAAATCAGGTTAAACCAGCTCAGTTCAAACAACTTTCTCAGTGTTCTCTTTGCTTCTGGTGTTCAGTAGAAGTTTGGGAGAAGAGGGATGAAAGGAAGAGCCAAAGGAATGGTTGTTATCTCTGTGTTATAAACAGGCTGGTGAGCCCCAGGGAGGTGAGATGATCAGTGGCAGAGGGTTTCAGGAGCAGGTACAATTTAGCTGTTAGGTTTTGATTCCTGTCCTGCTGTCAGACACCTGTGACAGGATATGAGCCTGTAGCACTGGGCATGTGAAGGATGTTACCTTTGTTCCTCTGCCTGAAGAGAAGCAGAAGGCAATGGACAGCACACAGTACCACAGTGTCTGATTTTATTACAGAAAAAGTCACAAAACTTATTTATGCAAAGCATCTAATTGGCATTTGCAGCACATTCAATGCCAGTCATTTTGCCCTCTGTTTGAGTTGACATTGGAGAAGTTATTACTTGCAAGCTGTGAGAATTTTGATAGCAGCTTTCAAGTCAATTGTTGTAGTTGAACAGAATGTTGGTGGTTGTTTTTACTGTTTCTATCCCACAAAGATAATTTTGTTTGGAGAAATCTATCTTGTACACAGTGTGCTGGGTTTCTTCACCTTTTCTCTGCAGAAAGTACATGGGAAGGTATCAAGGGGACCTAGGGAGAATTTAAAATTACAAAGATAAAACTATTGCTGCACTAGATTGTGCAATCCCATGGCATCATCTGATGCAGGGCTGGAAATTCATCATTCTACTGGATGTTGGATTTATTGTTGACTCAGGATTAAATGTATGGAAGGATCTTAAAGTTTTCTAATCTGATAGTGTTCATCTTGGTTACTGTCTGTAAACATTTGGCAATAAAACCTTAATTTGAAACTTCCCAACTCTTCATATGTAAAAAGAATGGTGATTTTGTTCTATGTCTTGCCACCTGCTGTTCTCTTCTGTGGTAAAGTACATTGGTAACTATGGGAACAAAAACTTAAGAACAGACACCCACATGTGTTGAAGTTGATTTATAGAAGGTCTTGAAGTGATGCCATGGATTGTGAGAGATGGAACTCTCCGGATGGAGTTTGATGGCTTTCAACGAGGGCTCAGTGTTTGACTTTCTTAAGTTATTTAGAATGTCCCTGGCACTGTGGATGTTCCATTCTCTGCTTAACTGTGGTGTAATGTGGTGGTGCTGCATTTCCCAGCTGGCTCATTCTGGCCCCAGCAGTGCTAACACCCCTCCCCTGTGCTGGGCAACAAGATCTCTGTTATTTTTATCAGGAAATAGGTCTTAGAATGTGATAAAATGTGGCAGCTGGAGTCTTGGGATGAAGGATGTATGTGTAGGTGAAAGTGTAGTCAAATTATAATGTAGCCTTATAGTGTGTGGCACTGTGACCTGACAAAGCTGTGCTTACCAGTCAAAGCTTGGGTGGTTTGTGCTGTTTCTCTGGAATTGCCCTGTTCCTTTCCCAGCTGGCAGCCAGAATGGTGCTGGGTTGTGAGGCAGAGGTCTGGGGTAGGTCAGGATCCTCTATGGACAGTGCAGCCATGGAGCAAGGGCAGATCTTTGTCATGGGGGCTCAGCTCTTCTAACTGGGGTCAGCTCCCTGGTAGCATCACACTGGGCTTTCTCTGCGTATCTTGGAAAGTAGCAACTGAGAGAATTCCTGGCCCCTTTTAGTCCCTTCCTAGGACTTAAACCTTTGTGATGTGACAGAACCACACCACACCACAAGTCACTCTTCTGCTCTGGTTGGTAGAGCTGGAGAGCTGGGAATGGAGGATGAAGGAATTAGGGCGTGCTGTGCTTTGTGTAACACGGAACTGACAGTGGTGTAGGTTTGCTCCATGCCAGAGCACTGTGCTCTCCAAACTGGAGGGCTGCTGACCTCTCCCAGTCCCTTAGGCACTTCTGGTGGGAATCAGAGTCCACAAAAGCCAGATATAAATCCATCACTGATTTCGAGAGTCAGCAGATTGTCTTTGCACAGAGAAATTTCCTGGTTTAGACTAGACATCACCTGGAATAAGAGAATCTTTTAATGTAAAATGCTTTGGTCTCGGTGATAGCACAGTCTGTGTTCTCTTTATTTCAAAAAATTTGCATGTGTTGTGAAGGCATTCAAAGGTTTCTCTGATGATTGTTCTGTGACCCTGTTCTAACTGAACAGCAAAAAACTCCCAGAGAAACAAAACATTTCATTCTATGAAGTTGATACCATACAGTAATTAGGTACTGATTCTGAATCTCTAATGGTCTCAGATGGGAGTATATTTTTCTTTCTGAAGAAAGCATAACCTGGTAAAGCAAAAAGCCTTGCTCTTTGATGGAGTAATTAGTGAATTAGTTGATCATCCTTAGCTGTTATCTTTAATTTGCTCTGTCTCTTGAAGTTGTGAGGAATAGGTGGTGTTGAATGGGACATTTGTCTCTGACAGGGCATTGAGGCTGCCCTGCAGTGTGAAGATTTCCTGCCCTGAGATTCCCCAGAGAAGTTGTCTGACAGGCATTTTCTGGGCCTCAGCACTTGCCCATCTTCTCCCTTCTGATATGAGACAGAGATTTGTTGATAACCTGCACTTGCCTACAGGAAATAAGAACAGAAATGAGAGTCACTTGTAGGATAAACCTGGCACGTTCTCTGCAGTATTTGCCCTGATAAGCCTCTGTTAAAGCACACTGGCTGCAAGAGGAATTACCCAAATGTAATGTGCTGTAAATACACGAGGCCCCAGAGGCTCCTGCAGTAAGTGCTCCTCAAATGCTCCAGGATGGGTTGCTCGGGAGATGAGACCCCAGGGGACACAGCTAGTGCTGAAAACCACTAAGCAAATAGGATAATGTTTTATTGAAAGTAAACTTGAGCCAAATACTGGACTCATTCCTTAGATGGCAAGGACCATGGGATTCATGCCTAAATACAAATTGTAGAGGGCTGTGTCAGATCTTGTAAAGATCTTGATCTTTCTGCAATGGCGACTGATATCGAAAATGCAAAGAGGATGTAGGGTGAAACCAGCAGGACAATCCAGCTGCAACAGCTGGGAGCTGTGAGTGAGAGTCAGCATTCCCAGTCTGGAGAGCCTGGGTGGGGTTGGAGAAAGGTCACCCTGTGAACATTTCACAGCACCTCATGTACTGAAGTAGGTCAGGATGAGGAGGTACAAGGCAAGAGGGCAATGTCAAACAGCACAAACAGATTGGCTTCACTTGCTGCAGTCGGGTGGGGAGAGGATCCCGAGCAGCACTGCCTGCTGAACCTGTGTGGGGTGACTGCCTGCAGGGTGTTGAGCTGTGATCCTGCTTACCCTGCCCCCAGCATCAGTCTTCCTGCCCTAGAGGGGAGAATAACTATTTTCCAATCCTTTATCATTCCTGTTTATTTAGATATCAAGTCCTCAAATTATTTTATCCTGTGTATTTCAGTGGCATGTAGGAGGGGCAGGAACTATTCCTGGTTGGAATTTTTAGGCAGCACCCTCATACAAAGATGCTGAAATTCTTTTCCAGGATTTAGACAGAACTCAAAGGTCTGTGTCTGTCTTCTCATGCACTGGGCTTTGGGACACAGACTACAATAATGTGCATTGTTTCCTAGCCATATCCCATTAATTCTGCATTAATATTTCCTTGCAAGTTAAAAAGGAGGGAGATATATCATCTTTGCCAAGAAAAGAAATTAGAAAGAAATCAAAAGAGAACAGCTTGCCTATTTTTATCAGTAGCTGTAGACTTGCTTTCTAAACTTAAGTAAGTCTGGGAGGATCCCATAACAATGTGTAGGATGCTGAATGGACACAGGGGAGGCATTTACATAAAAAAGAGGTTGGTTTTTTTCCCTTCTTAAATGAAGTAGCACCTCACTGGCATTTGCTGCCTACTGCAATACATCCCAGAGGAATTAAAACCAAGTTACCCTTTGTGCTTCTTTCCTGACATCCACAAGTTTTTCCTTCAGTTCTTTTCCGAAGGAGTAAAGCAAAAGACATCCCTAGGTCCTGCCTGAGAGCAGGGAGGCAAAGAGTTAACGAACAGTTATCCCAGGTGGCTGAACACTTGAGTTGCAGGGAAAGGCTGGGAACATTCATTGAGCTCCTGCGCTGGTTTCTACCTGCCAGCAGCTCCCGATCCACTCCTGCACAGGGAATAAAGGATGAGCCTGCTCGGAGCACAGGCAGCAGGCATCCCTAGGAGCCCTCGGATGCTGCAGTAAAGACCAACGGGCAATGTTCCTTTCCTCATGCTTTAAAAGAGTCTTTGGAAAGATCAGGGATGTGCATATGGTCTTTGCTGCTTCCTCTGGTGTTTTCACTTGAATCTCTCACTGGAATATGGATGATGCAAGCACAATTAAATGCCTCAGCCCAGAAAAAGGTAAGGGGGAAATGTTTATTTTAACCACCTTTCTGAGGGAGATTAGTTTTACTGTTGAGAAAAGTGCAGTTTACAAAGCTTCCTTGGACACTTCTTTTCTGTTATTCAAACTTAAATGCTCTAAACAAATACAGCAGGTTCTTAAGGGAGCTTTTGCCATACCTTTGCCTCCTACTATCACTAAAGCTTAAATAATAAATGTATCTCTAATGGCTGCTTCTTCCTGCAATAAAGTGTGCAATGAAGGAGTGCACCAGGTATGTTGATGTTCCTTTTCTGCTCGCTTTACTGGCTGCTGTTACCATAAGAAAGGCTTTCTATTTTTAACCAGAGACCTTCTGCTACCCACATTAGAAGAGAGAAAAGAGGCTCTGGTACTGAGTCAGCTGCATTGTTTTAATTTTTTAAAACAGGTGATTTGCTACTCATTAGATGTAGTTTCTTTACACTCATCCAACAAGAAGAGAGCCCAGAATCTGTTTGGGTTGAAGTTGTCCCCGGCGGGATTAAACCAGGGCTGAAGTCAGGGAAGTGCCTGGAGCTGGGAAAACTGTGCTGCAGTGTCCTGCATGCTGAACTTGGAGCTCATCCCTCCTGTACTGATGGCTGCTGAAGGAATCTATGAATTCAACATCAATTCTCAAAAGCCCAGTTTTTATTTTTAAAAGCTTTATTTCCTCATCAATTTACTCAGGAAAAGCCCGGAGGGAGAAACCCTTCCCTGAGATGTATTTTAATTGACTCAAGTGCCCAGTTGCTTGTCTGTGTGCATTTTGTATTTCATGCCTGTTAGGCATGTGGTTTTACAGGAGTTATGCAACAAGTAAAGAAGGATGTCTTGGGTTCTGTTTGCTCAGAAAAGCTGCTCTGGACACTGTTCTCCCCCCTTGGTGTCTTTGGGAAGGCAGAGCAGCATCCCTCACTCCCTGTGCTTTCAGCTAGTCAATGCTTAGTGCCACGTTCCTCAATCCCTTCCCATACCTTTTGAAGGAAGCACTCCTTAAAAAGTTCTCTCTTATTTTCTAAAAATCATTTCTAGATGAAAACTTTACCAAAGTGGAAAAATGCTTGGCTCTAACTTGGTGTTTGGGTGTCAGAACCGAACCTTGTGTCCGTGAGCTCTGGTTTGACTTTGTTGAGTCTTTGTTATTAAAATGCTAAAAATAAGCTCCAGCAATGCCGTTCACTGAGAAAGGGACAACAGGTAACTCAGACAGGTGTGGCTGTACCTGTGCAGTCACTCACCACTCCAGCAAATACTGTTCCAGTAACTGAAGGAGGATGTGGATGTGAAAATTACAGCAAATTGACTTTATAAGGTCCCATCCTAGAGCAGAATTGTAATTACAAAAAGGGCGACCATAGAATGTCATGTAGGAAAAGCTTCTACTGTACATAGAAATGGCCACTGTTTTTCCATAGTTTTATGACCATAATGGAAATGGTTTTATTTATTGACAAAATTAATATCAAGTTCAAGAATACTTCTAGGCTGTGACAGATTTTATGAATCTGAGAAGTCTGCAAACAATTCAGGTAAGTAGTGAGAGAGTCTCAGTGTGCATCACAACAACAGGCAAATGTTAACCAATATTTCCTTGGAGAGTTGTTAAGAATGAAGCAGAGATGATGAGATGCATTTGGGCATTGTCAATATTTACGTTAAAAGCAAAAAAGCAGATTTTGAGACTTGGCATAAGAGTTTATTTACCTGTACCATATTGCTGGCATAGAGGCTGGAGATTTGGGAGCACAGAACTTTAATTGAACAATGTGCTAAATAGGGGGAAACTATTTCCTCTATGCAAGAACCTTTCTTGTTCCAAGAAAAGGTTGTTTTCTTAAATCTTCAGCACCTGTAAATCCCCAGGTTTTGGACTGAGTGGACTGCAGTGGTACATTTGTCATAGAATCATGGAATGGTTTAGGTTGGAAGTGACCTAAAATATCATCTTGTTTCATCGCCCTGCCATGGGCAGGGACACCTTCCACTATCCCAGGGTGCTCCAAGCTCTGTCCAGTCTGGCCTTGGGCACTGCCAGGGATCCAGGGGCAGCCACAGCTGCTCTGGGCACCCTGTGCCAGGGCCTCCCCACCCTCATGGGGAACAATTCCTTCCCAATATCCCATCCAACCCTGCCCTCTGGCAGTGGAGAGCCAGTAACAGACTTTTATTGATTGCATTTTCTAACAGAAGTGTTTCAGGACTGAAAACCAGAATAGTTTGCTTTTGAAAATGTCACCATGGGAAAGCCTGAATATTCCTGATCCAGTTACTGTTCTCTGAAACCTGATGCACCAGTGTGCATCCATTTGTACTTTAAACAGACAGGGTCCTCAGGGAAGATAGGATGAAACAGGAGCTGTGTCACCCAAAATCCTTTGGCTTCTTCGTCCTGGGTGCAGCTTCCAACTTCTGAAAACAGGAATGAGAGAGAGGGGCTCTCACCTGAGGATCTCCCTGGAGATCATCCAGGTAGCAGTTACTCAGGTTTATTCCTTGCTTGCAGTAGGGAAGTGCTGAGGCTGAGATTGAATCAGTGTTTGTGATTAAACCAGCTCGTTGTTTCTGCCAGATGGTGTCGTTCTAAGCCAGCCAGTGGAAACACCTGGAAAACAAATGGGGTAACTGAAAAGAGCAGAGGTTCCATGGGCAGGGGTTCCATGAGCTGGAGCTACAGGCAGGGGGTTGCATGAAGGTTCTTTTTAAAGGGTTCCATCTTCTTGCTGTCATCTGTAGCATTAAAAGGGGATTCTCCTCTCACTTAGGTATAAAACCAGTCATGATGCAACTGAAGCCAGTAGTTCCCAGGTGTATGAAAGCCTCCAGAGGTCTTCATACAATGATCTGTTCAAACATTCATAGTGAGAGGCACCAACATCCAGGCTCTCGAGACTTTGGTGTTCCAGGGACTTGCCACTCTCCTTTTTCATGGGGTTCTGGCTGACTAGAGGCTGAGGTGTCATTGATGATGATCCAAAAAATTCCCTGCTCCCAGTAATTCCGAAATGTTCAGCTATCACTAAAGAAACAGCCGGTAGTGTCAGTGCTATTGGGAGAAGAATGGGCCATGTCCTGAGAGAAGCATCATGTCTGGGAAAATCCTTCAGAAACGTGGCAGTTGACAAACATCTTCCAGTGGAACAGCTCATGAGATGTGGCTGCAGAATTTCAGCCTCCAGAACTGCTACAGACTCCCAGGAACAGCATTTGAACAATGTCTCTCACTGGGGAAGATCAATATTCAGGTGTTGTCTGGTTCTCCAGCATCATCGCTCCTGATTTTGCCTTTTACTGAAGATGTTGTTTCTGCTGGTCTAACTCTCAATTAGAGATAGTTTCCAGATGCCTCATCTTCAGTTTGAGTAAAAAAAAAAAAAATTAGGGGAACATTGCAAAGAAAATGTCACGTTAATGCTAAGTGGACAACTTCAAATTAACTGGTACCATACGTGCAGATTCCTGTGATTCATATCCCTTCTGTCCCTGACAATCATTTGTGTGGCAAATGTGAATTGAGTCCAACTAAATGGGAAAAGCTTTCCCATTTCAGGGAATTACACAGGGATAATCAATATTGGCCTCTGCACGTCTAAAGACATTATGTGGCAGAGAGGAACTAAATTTTCTGGCATGATGTGATCTGACATGGAGTGAATGTGGACCTGCCAGTACTGAACAAAGTCCAGAACCACTGTTAAAAGTGGATCTCTGCAAAATATTTTCCTGAAAGCCCATTTTTCCAGTTCAGCCAGCGAGCTGACACTTTCATCAGCCTTCAAATGCCTGCTTATCTTCTGGCTCTAAGCCCTGGAGAGGAATGAATCTGTCAGGATGCTTTGTTTCAAACTGAGGTGGATATTGGAGGCCATAGCAAAAAAGAGAAACACATTTCCTGTAAGAGCCCAGGAGCAATTACTTTACTTCCTGTACATTTACCTGGGCCCTACTGACTCCAGGACCAAATGAAACTGGGTAATAAGCTGTGAGATTTGCAGTCCCTGACCTTGCTGTGGGCTCCAGCTCAGCACCCTGCACTCTCTGTGCTGCTTTCTGCTGGTAATCTTCCCCTCAGGGATTACAGCAGGTGGCTCCTGCTCAAAGGAAACCACAATTCTGGTCATCTTTCAAGCTTACAGAAAGACCTGCCGTTGGTTTCTAAGATTTACAGATGCTGGGTTCTGTCAAGTGATAAGTTTTTGGAAGGAAAATTTAAAGAACAGCCTCATAAGGCTGTCTCTTGGATGTCACAGAAGCTGAGAAAAGCATTGAATGAAGACAGAGACTGAGTTATTCCTAGAGCCATTGCAGCTCCTTTTTTTCTTTCCATCTTTCATGAAACTGGTCTATATTTGAAGAAATAGGGAGTCTGTCACGTATTTCAAAATGTACATGGCATAAAAGGAAGGTCTAGAAGAGTTTTGATTTTTTGCAGATAGAATACATCAAAATTCATCCCAAATACAGAAGCAAAATTTGTGAATTAAAAATCAGTTTGCTGTGTAGCATCTCAGTTCCAGGTATCTTTTCTGAACGTCTTTTAACCTGTCTTGCATTCCTGTGCCCATTTTGGATTCTCAAAATCCAAGGGGTTTTCCTAGAAGGAGCAATCATATTGATGGACTGCTTCCCTCCCAACCTGCCTTAATCTCCCTCTCTGGGTTTATGGCCCATGTCCCTGAACAGATGGTCAAGCACTGAAAGACCTTTAAATGTAAAGGGTTTATGATCTTACTTCAATTAAGTGTGTAGGGACATTTTCTTATATGAGTCAGTGGCTGGAGACAAGGTGACCTTAGAGCACCATTTATAGTCTTAAAATCTTTATTTTATGCTGACATTTCCCTACAATTGACAAAATTTGTTTATGACAGCTTTCTGACAGCAAGGAAAAGAGTTCGACAGCTCAAATCACAGAGCCTGTTCTCACTTAATTAAAATAATTGCATCCTTTTTTTTCCAGATGAGCCCAAGAGAACTAAACATCATGGCAGGAGGCAAAGTAATTGTCATTAAATTAGTGGTGTTGTTGCTAATGGGTCCCCGTTCCACAAACATTCCTTCAAGTGAATGAAGTAATTTAAGGGATTTCGCTACTGGTTCATTTTAATGACATGACTTTCTAAAAAGTTTTGGCGAGCCCTGAGGATGTTCATGGTTGTGGTTGCCTAAAGCAGCTATCCCAGGGCTTTCCCACTGTAAACTGCAGCATGGAAAGGATGCACCAGGAACATGTGGAATCAGTGCCTTGGAAGGGGATGGATACTGAAGACAGGCGTGTTTCAGACAAGCCAAATAACTCCATGAACGTGCTCTGAGCCCATGAACAAATGTTACACTTGGAAGCCTGGTGGGTGAGACACAGAGGCCACGGAATAACCTGAATTCCACTCGATAGGGGCAAGATGGGCAGCGTTAATCTCTAAGGGGGGATTACTGTACTTAGAGGTGCTGTCCAGATGGTCGGGCAGGCTCTGTCTGTGCCCATGGCAGAGGTCGGCAGGATGGAGCTGGGTTGGAATTAAGGAAAAGGCAGCTTAGGCACAGTTGGAATAAGGTTGGGGCCCAGCAGGTGCTCAGGCCTTTCTGAGCCAAACCCATCTGAAAATGATTGATTTAGTCAATTCTTAATGGAACTAATACAGAAGTTTTCAGTTGAAAGACAAAATTAGAAAATGTAACAGTGAATGTCTTTTCTTCATCAGCATCTGCTCCCGAAATCCCTCTCCTTGGGAAGAGCCCACACTGAAAACGTGGGCAGCTGTTGCATGCAGACACAGCTGTGAAAAAGCAGAGAGGGCATTGGAAACACAACAGCAAATGGCTCCAGGAGCAGAGAAACTGCAGCTGATCTGGCTGCCCTGGCTGCCCAGTTCATGCTGCTTTAGACCTCTTGGAAGCAGCATTTCTGAGGGAAAGGGAAGAAGCATAAATCACATGTTCAGAAGTAGTGAATGAGCATCGTGATTTTAGTTCATCAAGTTCATCAAGTCATGTCCTGCTGCTTGTGTTTGTGCCCATGTATGTTGGGTTTTGAGCCTTTACCATAACTGAGAGTATTTCTAACTTGTATTTAGAGATGTGCACGCAATGAGATGTGTTTGCTTTGGGTGTTTTAGAAACATCTTTGCATTTAGTGCTTCAGAAGGCAGTAACAGGCTGACTAACTCCTAAAGATCCTAACTATAAAGATCTTGGGCTGGGGTAGCTAAAGTGTAGCTGTAAATGGGGTTTCTGCAGGTTTTTACAGGGTTTTTCTGTCTGGAGCTTAGAGCTGAAAGTGCAATGGGGAGGGTAACAGTAAATGAGAGAGAGGTGTGCCAGAAGGAATTGATAGCTTCTGTTTCCTCCTGGTGTTTTACGACTTGTGTTGTTGGTTGGCAATCATTTTCTTTTGATTCTTCAGCCATCAGGAGTAAGATTTCCCTGGGTGAGAGGTGAGAAATAGGAATACCCGAATCAAAGCTCTTCTGTGTATCACTAATAGCTGCCCATGAGTTGTTCAGTATTTTAGCACCAGCCTCTTGAGACGAGGTCAGTTTGTTAATCTGGTAAACTGGGTCTCTAGTGTGTCCATGCAAAGGTGAAGGGAGTGCATGGCTGGGAAGTCACAGGTGTAATCCTGGGGGATTTGCAGGTCAAATACACTCTCAGCTCTGTAACATTTAATGTCTGTGGCAGTCAGGATACTGAAATGTCTGGGTTTGGTCTTTCTCCTTTGAGGGCTGCAGCTGTTTCCCTATGTATTACATAACTGTTCACACTTTTTCCATCCCTCAGCAGTAAAGTGAATCCCTCCATCCCAAAGGATTGCATTAATGATAAACCCATTTGTCTCAGGAGGATTTCCATCCTGTTCCCTTTTCTCCATCTTCCAAACCATATGTGTGTTGTGCTCCTGTGTCTTCTTCAAGATGTTCTTTCTGTGGGATGGAGTCTGGCTCCTCTGGCACTCTTGAAGTGAATTTCTTCCTCTGCAAGGCTTTGACATTCCAGCATTGTTCAAGTGTTCCGAGTTCCATTTTTAGCTAAGCCACAGGCCAGCCTGGAGACTCAGACATTGTTGGTTTTTAAATCTATTTGGTGGCATGAAAAGCCTTTGTTACACTCAGACAATAATAAGTTCCTGAAGTACTGTAGAAAGGAGTCTTTAATCTCCATGTTGTGTCAGGTGAGCAAGATTTCTCTGAGGATGTCAAGTGAGGCAAGAATAGAAACCCATTTCAGTAGGCTTAGATCCTAAGTCCTCAGCTCAGTGTGCTTAAGAGTTGGGAGAGGGATTGTGTCCAATTTAACCCTTTGTTGTTCCCTGTTGCTCTTCCACACTGTTATCCAGCATAATAAATAGAGGAGCCTTCTGAAAGATTTTATTTTTTTCTTTTTCCATCGTGATATTCTTAAGAGGCCTGAAAGCGTAGATGGAATGTGTCAACTAAAGGGATTTAAATTAAACTTCTCTGGGTGCTCCTAGGATTAAAAATCTAACTTTAACTTGAATATTGTAATAGTTCTTTTCCAGTGCTATAAATCACTGGCATTTCTCTCTACTCAAAGAAAACCAAATGCACATTTGAAGCCCTGCTTGTGCAGAATTCCAATTCTGAACTGTGAAACCAATATCTCGAGCAATGCTGCAGTGGGAGTTACATTTCACTCTTCTCCTCCCTTCCCCTTGTCCCCAGCTTGATAACACATAAATGGTTAATGCAGACTCTAGGATGTCCTGGCAGAATTGATATTTGAATTTTGATGGGAGTACCTTTAGCATTCTGTGCCAGCCACTGATTTTGTTGCACGTACAGCCTGGAAAACTGCAAGGAATCCTGATTAAATACTGCAGGAGGGGGGAAAAAGGAGCTACAGGGCTGCAATACTTTTGGTTTGTGCAGAAGTTTGCCTTAAGTCTGTCTCCGTATAATTGAGAGCCTCAAAGTTTAGTTCTCTCTTCTCCCCTGTGAGGTACAACAGTGTCATTGTCACCATTTAAGGTTTATTTCTGTAGTATGGACATTACACAAAGATGTTCATGGGTTTATTTAAGAAATTCAGAAAAGTAGGTGATAGGGCAGGCAACGACCCTGCCAGGTCCCAGATCTCATCCTGGGCCAGGCTTCACCTGAAGAAAGGATTAGGTTCTTTAGAACAAAGTTTCCTTTGTTCTTCCCTTCAGGGCAGAGTTTTCTGTGGGATGGATATATCCTTCTGAGCATTTTACAGGAGAAGTTGCTCTTCCCCTGATGACAGTTTGCAGCCATCTCACTAAATTGCTCTTGAAAGATGCCCTAGGAGGCTGGAAGGCTGTGGTTGAAGTGTTTGAATTAATAGTGGCAAGAATGTACATAGCATCACTGCCACCCGTGGTGCAGACCCAGTTTGGTTCTAGTTTGGAATTAATCTGTGGTTAAACTCTGAGTCAAGCCCAATATAAGAACTCTGGGCATAGGTGGTGAAATAAACAACTTGTAATTGAGAGTGAATCATCTCCAGAATTAAC
The DNA here is from genome assembly GCA_013399225.1 of Rhipidura dahli. Lineage (NCBI taxonomy): Eukaryota > Metazoa > Chordata > Aves > Passeriformes > Rhipiduridae > Rhipidura > Rhipidura dahli. The sequence goes on along the minus strand of VXAC01002707.1, from coordinate 90,831 downwards.
TACTCCAAAGCCTTTTTCAAACTGTGAAAGGAAGAGTAGGAAGCACTTAATGAATGTGTTTTTAAACGGGCAATTTGTGTTTAGCTCATCAGGATGGAAGCATATGAGGCTCCTTGTACAGATCACAGATGGCAAGAGAGATTGTCTATTGTACTTAAAACTTAATGTAGCTTAAGTGGCTGTGATAACCTAAATGACAGATTTCTGTATTTGGAGTTCAATAGGTGCATTTCAAAGGGAATGAGGTAGTGACTTAGTGCTTTTTAAACATTAATCCTTACCTGCTTTTATCTGTCAGTTTTGGAGCCCCCTCAGTGCTCCTGGTTCTGTTCCAGCAGCTCTGTGCACAAGAGCTGCCTGGCTGTGCACTAAGCAAGATCTTCTACAGGTCTGTCAGCTTACAAAGTCATCCCAAAATAGGACGCGAGATGGAAAGATACTGAGGAAGAGGGAGAAGGAGGAAGAGAGGAAGATGAAGAAGAAAGCACTTTTTTGAAACCTTTTTTTTTTTTTCAGCTGTAACATGTCACATAAATCCCTTGACTGGATAGGGCAGGAGCACAGCTTTAGGATTAGTGCGTATGATGGATTTAGGATTTGAAGCAAACATGTGTTGCTGTGTTTCCATCGTATCTAGTTTCTGCTGCCTAGAGAGAAATGTTCTTTCTTATACAAGAAATGCCCACTAAAATAGTGAGGAGAACCTTTGGAGAAAAGAAGAGGACTGGTACAATGATATTTTGAGGAGCTCTATGAGAAGAAAATGTGACTGTTGTTTTTTTTCCCCAGCCCTGGAAAGAGACTGAAGAGCTTATGCACCTGGGCAGATCCACGCTGAAAGGCAAGGGTGGCTCAGGAGGGCACAGAGGGGAATGGATTGTGCTGTTAACTGTGCATTGTTTACTGCAGGGGATGTTGTTGGTTGGTTTTGAAGAGCAGGTAGACCCTCAGCAAGAGTGGCACCTGCAAATCTGTTGGTAACCAAAGAAAGGAAAGAGTTTTCTCGTTATGGGAATCGCTGTCGGGAGGAGGAAGCGGTGGAGGAGCCAACAACTATAAATTGCTGTAATGTCTTGATGATGCTGAGCAGTTGGGAAAGTACCAAAGGAAAAAGAATCAGCAGGAGGAAAAGAATATCATCAGGAGGCCTTGCTGTCCAGAAATGGATTCATCTTCATGCCAAATTGCCTCATGGTCCATCATGTGTCTTCTTTAAAATCTTGAACTGAAGCCCATCCAATCCTCCAAAGCAGTCACATAGGTACATCAGAATAAAAATGTTTTTATTGGGATATTAATTTTCTAAATCTGGACTGTGAAGGAGGCCTAAATTTGCTGAGAAACTGTTCTGAAACAACCCAAAAGATACCACTGGATTTTGGAAATTAACTGCTATTTTCTCTTTTTCTGGTAATATTTTTATTCTATTACATGGAAAATGTGTACTACAGAATCTTGATACCTCCTAAGGCCATGAGTGCTTGTTTTCAGTCCAGCTCAGATATGGATATCTCCAAATCTCCCTTGCTTCAAAATAAGTTCTCAGTGGCCCGTCTGGCTGAAGACTTTTTCTGGGTTGGTGGCAGCATCGTAGCTTCTCCGAGATGGAAAATGGGCCACTTTGGTAAGATGCTGAATCCCTGTATTGAATGAAATGGTGACATCTCGAAAGCTTTCCTGTTGAAATCTTAGTTAGTAGCAGCTTTGTGTAGCAGCAGTGTGGGGAGCAGAACAGAAGGAAGGACTTGAGACAGCCCTGGTCTGATGTTATGTTGCTTGGTTGGTAGTGCAGTTGGTTTTTTTTCAACAAGCCCTCACTTACAATTTCATTATTTATTTATGTTCTTCAGGACAAGCTAGAGCAAAGTTGTACATTTTGATATGTGCCAACCTTTTTTCATTTTCTGTTGCATAGTCTCTGTCTTCTTCTCTTTACCCACAGCAAGACAGGTTTGATATCTGCCAGTATTGTACACCTCTTAACTCTTTAATTTTATTTGTAGTTTAGAGTTTTAAAAAGGAGCATTTGGAAGTATCTCTGCTGTCTTCATCCACAGTAGGTCACTGGACTGTTGGGAGGTTGTTTTCTGAATGCTGATACATAAAATTCTCAAGCTTCACTGGCTCGGTGAGAAGGATCCCCTTTGGGTGCTCCCTGCAGCCTTTCATTTAAATAGGTAATAAACCCAGCAAACCTAATTAGAGATGGCCAGAGAAAACAGATGTTCTAGTAAAAGCACCTTAGTAACAATCTTCTTGAGCCAATTCTGCATGGGCAGTGAGGAAATCTGCACGCCTTGACCGGAACCACCCCTCCCTTGGAGCACTTCTTTGTCCTACTTGTCTGTCAGCTTCATCGATCAAAGATTTTTTTTTTAGCAAGAAAGTTGTGCACATAGATAGCTCAGAAAGTACTGGGGATTTTTGCAGAGGTTGAGAAACACCTTCCTACTGTGCTTCTGTATTTCCCTGTTTGCAGGTGGCTGATGGAGGGATGGAGAGCTGACAGTCTGGCCCTGAATCAAGCCCATAATTTCCATAGGATTAAGAGCATCTCTTCTCCCATTAACATCTTGTTTATTAGGGGTTGTGTGCTTTAAGGATGGGTTCAGTCTTCCATTATCTCTTGTACACAGTAAACACTGTCCCAACCATTGCTGGCAGAATTGTACAGAAATGTTCTTTTCCAAAGGCACTTTCAGATTTCTTTGGCCAATGAGCAGAACAGTAGAGAGTCCTGGACTTTGGTGAAGCTTGAGAGCCAACAAGGGGGAGAAAGCTTTGCTAGGAATAACATGGTTGGTTTAAAAGGTGAGAGGGACCTGTTCATGAGGATGGAGGGATGCAAAATGAAACAAATGAAGACTAAAGAGTGTGGATGTGATCTGGTTTTTAACTGGACCCAGTGTAGTGATGTGAGTCAGCCTGGTGTATCTGGGCCATGAACGCCACAGACAGTCCTTAGGCAGGACTGGCAAAGTGTCTTCTGGACTGTTCAGCTGGACAGAATTCCCAACACACTCTGCTGGATATATGTCATCTTTGGATACATTACATATTTTATATCACTATATTGATATATTGATTTTAAATAAGATTTTATGCCTCCTGTCTAGAAAGAAAGTGACATTCCTGACAGGAAGAGTTGGAGCCAGTCAGCTCTTTGGTTTACATATTGATGAGCCACTTATAGCTGTGAAACCATTTCCAGTGAGACTTTAAAAAAATGGGGCAGTCATTATGTTTTCAATGGATTGGCAGTGCTCAGTGTGTGACAAGTGTGGGAGTCCTCTGTTTGTGTGTGGGAAAGCTGTTTTGGTTTGGTGGTATTTTAAGGGAACAACTTGCCCTTCTGGTGCACGTGTACTGAGGGGTTTCTCGGGGCTCATAAACATCTTCTGGAGAGAAATAAGCTGCTGAAATCTCCTTTTCCTCTCCTGATATTGTTGAGGAGGGTGGTTGTTGTGAGGCACACTGTTAGGATTCATCCCTCCAGGATCTGCTCATGGGGCAGAACTCAGCAGAGGGGTTTGATGCTCCCTGCTCGCTGTCCCTGAGCCTGGCTGGGGCAAAGGTGTGTGACACAACCTGGGGCTGCCTTGAACCCTGGGATGTGAATCTTTTGACAAAGCTGGTCCATGTACAAAAATACTCAGTGACTCAATCTCCTGACTTCTTTTCATCCCCACATGCTAAAATACTCCCACACCTTCACACATTTACATCAAATTCAGAGACTCCTAAAAGACAATAATGTTACTGAACCATAAATAATTAATTTGCAGACAGTAGAACATTTTTCTAACAATAGGCATGAAATTGGTCTCTTTTTCCCCCCTTTTTTCAGGACAAATTGTAGGGTTTATGGTTTGTGTACTTTTGCTATTTATTGATACTTTAACACTTAATATAGTAAATATAAATGTTATTAAGAAGCATGAAAAATGATTGTGAGTCTTTTTGCTGCATCAGTCCAGTGTGGAACTGGGTGTTCCATGTTTCTATTCCCTGCTCTGCTCCGGCAGTGCTCTGTGCTGCAGTACAGAGATCCATCTTCTTTCCACGACTTTTTTTGTCCAGATGCAAATTGAGGCAACTCATTAGATCAGAAGAGAGCTGAACATAAGCTGAATTCTGAGAAAAAGGCACTAATGAAGTGCAAAACAGAAAAGCTGTAATTCAGCCTTAATTGAAGATAGTTAAGAGCCATTTCTTCAAAAACCTGATTCATTGCAGAACTGGGGGATTTTTATTTGAAGTATAGGAATGAATCCTTAAGGAAGGAATCTGAACAATGGCAAGGAGAAGCAGTTCTGCTTCTCAGCAGTGTGCCCTTTTCACTTCCACGCTGTGAAAGACTTCAGAAAAAAAAAATGTATCATTTTCTGTTTGATATAAGTACCACTAGGATTTCTTTTTTTTTTTTTTCCCCTTCCAGTCTCCGTAGTGCTCTAAACTTCCAGTCCCACAGGGGAGGGTGTGTGTGTCAGTGCCACACACAGGGAAGTGTGGAGATGTCCCTGCTCCATCTCCTGGCCCTTTCCTGGCTGCCCCAGCAAACACCTCTGCATTCCCTTTGGGCTTTCCCTTCCCACTGCATTGGGAGGATCCAGGGAAGCTGCTACTCTGGCACAGGAAGAGGAGATTTCTTGTGCCTTCCTTTCCCTGTGGCACCAACCCCCAAAAGATGGCAACAGACAGTGAAATATTGGGGCTGGTCATGGGTCTCCCAAGCTCAGTCCAGATGAGCTGGAACTGCAGCAGGCAGATGTGAAATGCTCAGCTTTGGGTGGGAAATGCTGCAACACAATAAACAGCTGCACTGGAAACGCAATCCAAGGATGCTTATTAAAATTTTAACAGCAGGGAACAGATTCTTACTTCATGCAAAAGTAAATGTGTGCTGCAGAAAGTGTGTACTTTTATTTTGATGCTTCTTCATTATGTTCTGCTTTGTAACAGGTGTGATCTTTGATACTTTTCCCATTTCTACCCTTCTCAATTCTTCAAGTAAGATTATTTACTGCTATAACTCCCAAAGAGGAAGTTGGAAATTTAATGTGATTTGAAGTGTGTGTGATTAGAGTTAAGAGAAATTCTTTTATTAGCTATTTGGACCATTTTTTTTCCAAAAAAACCCCTATAAGCCTTGTGAAATTAAAATACATTCAAGCTTCCAATAATTATTATCTCAGTAAATCTGGGAAATATTTATCTTCATCTGAATTGGAATGAAAACAGATATTGAAAAGACTGAGTGTCCGGGAGGGGGTTGTGCTGAGTTTGGATCTGATGTTGCAGTGGATTCCAGGGCTGTTTCTGGCACAGCACTTGCCTTTATGACTGATACCTGCTGAATATTAATTTTCTAAAGGCATCTCTGACTGAAGCCAAGGGTCCAGCTTTAAGAAGTAAAATGTAACGAGGGATTATCTTGTTCTCAATTCCACACCTTCTCTCCATGAATATTTTATTAACATGGACAATGAACTCTACAGAATTGTGCCTTTAAATTAAAATTTTCTTTTACTATAGTGCTCTGCTTTCAAATGAATCTATTTTGCTGAACCTTTTCCAGAGTAAATTAATTGACTTTTTCTGAACATGAGCTCAGGGACATCAAAGCTTTTTCCCATTTCTTTTTTACTTGCCTTGCTTTTGCCTGAGAGGTAGACTTGAATCACCCCAAAGAGCTGTGGTTATGTGTTGATACATTTTGGAATACGTGGAATGAGTGTTTTTATTTGGACACAGTTTCATCTTTAATCTTGATGGCAGAAGATTGATAACAGAGAGCTGACCTCAGAATCTCCTTGCATTTATTTCTAAACTAGAATGTGTATTGCATTCGTTTTCATTCTTCAGTCCAGAATCTCAGCAGTAATTTTCACTTCTCATCTCCAAGTCTGAAAAAAAATGTTGAACATGGTAATAGTTTTAATTTTACTTAAACAGATCAGGCAGAAAGTCAGAGGAAAATCAGGTCACAGACTCTGTTCTGTCATCATGGGAAATAAATGGGAGACTTGGCAGAAAATGTGAGTCTGCATTTATTCCTGGGACAGAGCCAGTCGCTCACAGTTGGGTTGAAGTTGTTGAGCTTGGTCCTTGCAGCAGCTGGATTTCAGAAGAAGGCCCCAACCTGGCTCCCAGGGGCTTCCAGTGCCAGAGCCCTGGTTTGGCAGCAGCTCCCCAGGAAGGGGCAGGATCCCTGTAGAGGCAGAGCAGACCAGCTTGTCTCCTTGGAGAGAGCCTCTCCCAACACCTGTGGCTTTTAAGGCCACTGCCTGCACTGGGATGCTGCCAAAGCCACTGGAATGGAACAGGTCCTGAGGCCCAGAGGCAGAGTACAACACAGGTGAGAGGCCTCCTGCTAGGAAAATGTGGGTTTGGGGCATTTGGAAGATGAAAAATCTGTGAGGTTCTTGATAAGCCAATCTATAGGATCAGTGACTTAATCCATAGAAGCAGTGGGACCTTGCTGGCCAAGGATTCCAGTTCCCAGGGGAAATTTCATCCTGTGTCCAGCACGAGGTTTCCCATGTTGAGGGAGCTCAGATTTGAGATGGTCTTGAGAAAAGTACCTACCTTGTGCTGGTTCCAATGTATGTATATTTCATATAAATTAATTATAAATTAGTATGGGAATGAAAACTTTCACATTTACTGGTAAGTCCACAGTTACCAAGAATCTTTCTGACTTTTTGGTCTTAATACCTGACCTCTTACATCAGACACCACAGGAAACCTTGCCTTTTGACTTAACCTGTTCATTTGGCAGCTGCTCAGTGTGTTTTCTTCCTGTAAAGGTGATTCCAAAGGGAGCAAAGTCTGACTCACTGCTATCACCTCCTTCCTCTCCTCAGTGGAAAGATGTATGAGCTCCATGCAAACGGGCACCCAGATGATCAAACTCCGAGGTGGTTCCAAGGGGCTGGTCCGCTTCTATTACTTGGATGACCACAGGTCGTGCATCCGCTGGAGACCTTCTCGGAAGAATGAGAAAGCCAAAAGTGAGTGCCAGCCACAGAACCTCCCCTCTGACCCCTCCTGGGGCCTTGTCCTCTTGTAAGCAAATGAGAATGAAGGATCTGGCTCGAGGACAGGTTGTACTTGGCTTTAAAGGGCAGTCAATGATTTTATGATGGATAATTCATGGAGCTGGGGTTGCTGTTGTTGGCTGTGCAGGTTGCAGGGGTGGGGTGTGTTGTAAATGAGTTGGAGGCAGCACCTGCGTGAACTGGGGCCTTGCAGTGTGAGGTTTGGGCTCTCCCTCTCTGGGATTTCTCTGCGGGATGAATGCATCTGCCCAGCCCAGGGCATGCACACAGCCATTAAGGAGCTGCTTGCTTTTGTCACTGCAGTTTCCATCGACTCCATCCAGGAGGTGTGCGAGGGGAAGCAGTCGGAGATCTTCCAGCGCTATGCCGACGGCAGCTTCGACCCCAACTGCTGCTTCAGCATCTACTACGGAGACCACATGGAATCTCTGGACCTGGTGTCCTCCAATGCTGAGGAAGCACGCACCTGGATCACGGGGCTCAAGTACCTGATGGCAGGGATCAGTGACGAGGACAGCCTCTCCAAACGCCAAAGGACCAGAGACCAATATCCTTCCTGTGCTGCCTGGGAGTGTTTCCCAGCAGTGGAGAGCTCTGGATAAGCTCGGGATTCCTTAATCCTTAAAGCAAAGTGTTTGCTTTGCTACAAGTGAGCACTAGGCTCAGAGCTTCAGAGCAGTTCCCATTGTATTCCCTGTTTCCAGAGACAGAGGAGTTCCTGAAGAGGATTGTTCTGGGCAAGATTTGGAGATGAGTGACTGGAGTGGACTGAAAATTACACAGGTATTTTCTTTCATCTCTTACTCCTGGTGTAAAACCATCCATTTAATTTGGTGATGTAACACTGAGATTCACTCAGAAGTTATTCTTCTGTGCTGTTAAATAGGCACAGAGCACATGTGGCATGCTGAGCACAGCAAGTCTTGAAGCTGTTACTGAACTAACATGAGTAGAGTTAGATATTAGCTTGAACTTTCATTCCCAGCCTCATTTGCAGTGTTTCCTAATGTGAAAACAATCATATATCCATGATGTTCAGCAATATTCTTCAATATTCCCCGCTGTTCCTTAACTCCTGTTCAATGTGGTTGAAGCAGACATTTGATGAGGCAGATAAAAATGGGGATGGCAGTCTGAGTATTAGTGAAGTGCTCCAGCTCATGCACAAACTGAACGTGAACCTACCCCGACAGAAAGTCAAGCAAATGTTTAAGGTAAGAAAAAAAAATACTTTTTTTCCTGAAAAAGCAAAGATTTAACACAAAACCCAGCAGGAGAGATTGCAAATACTTCAGCAGCTGGTTTGTTTCCACTCTACTGAGAGATACTACACAGTCCATTTGGTAAATTGAAAAGAGCTCTAGAAACACGTCACAGATAAATTGTTATGCACAGAAAAAGGCAATACACCAGGTACCTTCTGGTGTTACATAACATGAAGACACACAGCACCAAGATTGCTCTTTTGCTATACTTTATTATCAGAAACTCAGCCATGTTTCCTCCTCTGATTATGTTCTCTCTAATAAATACTATCTAATGAAGTATCCAATATCCTATGATAGCGAGTGGTAATAAAATATCCAGCATGCAAACTTCTGTATCTGTCAAAAATTTGCACTTATAAGAGCTGTTTGTTTGACATTGCACTCTGCTGACCTTGGCCCAATTTAGTGAGCAACAATGGAGATGTGTAGCTTTTGTTATCACAAAGTCCCTGCAGGGACCAGCAAGCCTTTATGTGAAATCCCTGATGATTTTTTCTTAACTTGCAAAATGAGTATTCTTCCAGATCTTATTAGTTTATGGCCATGGGTTTAATTGATATCCTCTCAAATTAATTTCAAGATGACTTGGATTCCAATGATCTTCTAAAGATGGGAGTGGGTAATTCTGCTAGACACGCACATGTTGTTGGAGGGTACCCTGTCTTTACTTTGTTGCTACACACAGAAGAAATCCTTCAGCAGGGTTCCCTGTGGAACACTTAAAACCTTCAAAGTTGTTTTTTGGCTCCTGCACTGATGTATCCATGGGAGAGGTTCAAAGCTGTGCACAGGCTCCCTGTGATAGATCAGTCTGTTCCAGCAGCCATGTCCAGCAGCTCCAACCTGCATTTAATTCCAGTGTTTCACTCTCATGCAGGGGTTTGTTTATTTCAAATTGGTGCAGGCAGTTGGGTTCCTGACTGTCTCATTGCTGTGTGCTACAGGAGGCTGACACTGATGACAACCAGGGCACGCTGGACTTTGAGGAGTTCTGTGCCTTCTACAAGATGATGTCGACGCGGCGCGATCTGTACCTGCTGATGCTCACCTACAGCAACCACAAGGACTATCTGGACACAGATGACCTGAAACGCTTCCTGGAGACTGAACAGAAGGTAGGCCCCAGCCAGCAGCAGAATTCCAGCTGCATACCTTCCTGCTTGGCTTTGGGGATGAATTCCCTTTCAAAAGGGGTGGGGACTTTGATGCTGTGCATGTGAAAGACAGACAGATGTCTCTTGGTTTTCATCTGTAGGCTGGCAGGACTATTTCTTGAATCTTCTTGTTCTCACTACCTTTTTTTTTTCCTGCAGGCTCTTCTGTTGTGCCCCTAAATATAATCTCTATAATTGCTTTCTTTTTTCATGTGTTCCCCTTGAACAATTCCATCAGCATCTGTCTGTTCCCAGTATTCAGTACCTTGGAGCAAAGCTGGTGTTCCTGGCTCTGCTTGGGACCTAGTGCACAGCCCATGATGAAACACTGAATTGCTTTGTCACACTATCTCAGTGTGTAAACTGGAAGATTATCTTTCCAAGAGCAGTTGAGAGGATGATTAATGTATAGGAGAGTTTCTGAAACACATTGTAGTACCTAAGAAATTGTCTCTGAGTATTTGACTCCAGTGCTGCAGGAACAAATGCATTGACTTATCTTTGCCTTTTTCCTCTCACGGTCTCCTCTGAAGCTTCATGCCTGTAAGTCATAAATGCCCATGAGTTTCCATCATTGTCCATGAAATGAATGAATAAAAAAGCCACCTCTCTGGCAGTTATCATCTTAGATAAGTGGGATGTGTTTTCATTTCATTGGTCAATTGATCCTCCAGATGGTGAGAGCAAAACAAACGCTCATAACAGGACACAAATCAGCTCAGCTAATTACTGACATGGCCAAACTCTGCCTAGGAGGCTCCTCTCCCTTGCCACCCTTTCTCACACCACATGGACAGGGAAAACATCTTTAATCCATTCCAGGAAAACCTGGTATTCCAGGGCTTTATCTTTTGAACCCAGCAAATGTATCATCGATGTTCAAATCCAGAGTTAGAGGGTTTTTTTTTTCTTCTTCTTTTACTTTTATTTATTGGGTTTTAAATTGCCCCCAGAAAAGGCATTGATCTTGTAGCAGATGTGCTGGTGGTTTCATTTTCCCCCAGGCAAAGATTCTGTGTTGCCAAATTGTTGGTCCCTTTATTGCACTCTGATGACAAGGGCTGTGTTTTCATGCCATGTACAGCATCTAATAGAAAGGATTTTTCTGGACCACTCAGGACAGGAATGTTAAATAATATCAGGGATAATAGTTGGAGAATGCATCAACAGTTAATAGCAGGAGTAGTAATTGTGTTAAAATTAAGTTGCTAAAACATTGCATTATGTAAAAAAAGTTACAGCTCAACATTAATGGCCCTGGTTTCATAAGTAACAACATTTACAGATATATTTTTCCCTTTGTAATCTTCTCTTTTTCAGTTGAGAATGCAAAGCAACCTTGAAGTTAGCAGATTTCCTGAGAACATTATGTCCCGATTCTGTTTCCCTGCTACTAACAGATTTTTCTGTCTGCTGCATAAAAATGAGCCATTTTCTTGTTTTATTTTAAAGTAAAAAACCCTTTGATAATGCAAACTAATCCTTTAATCCTACAAGAGAAGAAATCCCATTGGTTTGTGACAAAGCTCGTTCTGTTTGGATGCTCTGTGGTGTCTAACAACAGATCTGACCTACAAAGCAGAACTCTGTCATCAGGCAGCTGCCAATAGCACAGAAACTTTTCACAGAATGCTCCCCTTCTGATCTGACCTGACATTGATTGACAGGAGTGAGAATCCCACAGGGGAACTGCAAATCCTGACTCCCACTAGGGATAATCTGCCCAGTTGCTGGACTGGAGACAGAGGAAGGAGCTAAGAGAATTTGTGATTAATAGTTAACACTGCATTTTTGCTGCTTTTACAGATGACAAATGTGACTAAAGAACATTGCCTGGAAATCATCAGCAAGTTTGAGCCATGCCCAGAGAACAAGAAGGAGGGAGCCCTGGGGATTGATGGTAAGCTGGCTGGTGCAGCTTTTGTAGGGAAAAGGGAACTGTCTCAATGCTCAGGAGAATATTGCTGCTGCTTGCAGGATATATACTTGTACAATTTTGTCATGTTGTATAGAGTATGTTTCCAGTCTTTCTGCCTTTTTTTTTTTTTTTTATATCTACCATTTGCTGAGGAACCTAAAGGGAAATCAGATCTCTTTGGAGGAATTTTGAAAGATACATATCATGATGAAGCAGCAGTCAGTGAAAGTCAGCTGGAACTGGAGGTGTCTTTATTTGTGCTTTGGAAAATACAGTTGAATTTAGTTGCATCATTCCTGCAGGTATTTTTGGGAATCATTTAAGTCTTAATAAGAGGAGTGATGTGATCCAGAGTAAATGTCTGAGTGGGATGATAGATGAAATTGGTCCTGCCTTCCTGACCTTTGCTGCTGAAGCCTTCTCTCTAAATATATCAAAGCTGTACCACCAGGCTGGTAGCTGTTATTTTGGGGGCTGACTGTAAGTCCCTTCCCCTAAATCTTCAGCCAGATCTTATTGACTCCAAGAAGAGAGTAAATTCCTCAGGAATTAGGTTCTGTGCAAAAGTTCTTGGACCTTTAGAAAATCAGTTTTGTCCATTTCTGTGGGTGTGCTGTCATCCTGAAAAGTGGCAGAACAGAAGTTGTTTGGTTTTCTGCAGGAAGAAGTGGGTAGTTTCTGGTACAGTGTGCAAGGTGCTTGCTTAGGATGGGTCAAGGTCTGTTCTACTTCCAGACTAAATTTTCAATTTATTTTAAAGTTTATGCTAATGCCAGTGAGGGAGCAGATGACATTGTTTTTATTTTCTGGTCTTTACAGGCAGTTGCAGTCACATAAATAATGAATAAGCAAGTTCATTATCTTGCCGTTCTTGTACCTGCAAAAGTAAGAGTAGGCTTTTCAAACTATTGTAGGTTTCCATAGAGAAAAACAATAACAACAACAACAACAACAATCTACACAATTGCCTTGCCTCAGAAAGGAGGATAAAACATTGGAGAGTTTCTGGGTTAGGATAAGAGAGCCCAGCATGGTGGCAATCTGCTGGTGTCTGCTACACATCTCCTGACTGGGGGAAGCAGAAGGTGAGGTCCTTTGGAGACCATGGGAAAAAGCTTTGTGATCTTAACCCCTCCAGTAACTTGCTGGAAGTGCAGCAGAACAGAAGATACCTAATCTAGAGCTCAATTAATGCAGGGGATTTCAGGTAATGTCCAAACAGAGGTGACTGAGGAGCTGACAGGGACACAGTGCTGGGCTGGTGCTGACAAAGGAGGAAGAACTGCTTAAAAATCATAGATCTGTGTCTGCATGTACATCATGTATGAACATGTGTGCACACACACACATTGGAGTTATCTTTTTATGGAGCTGAGACTTTAGATGTCTCCTGTCTCCCAGAAAACAAGTCCAGTGTTGCCTGGGGGGCTGAAGTGCAGCAGCCACGGAGGCTGAGGCTGTTTATTCCTCAGATTGGTACAGGAGCATCCTGCCCACACTTGGCTGCACTTCAACAGTAGTGAAACAACAGTGCAGTGTTCTTTGTCCTTTGGTATTCATTCATGTCCCTGTGCTGGCTTTTGCCGTGGAGCACCTTGGACTGTGACAATTGGCTCATTCACAGCCTTGCAAAGAAACCCTTTCCCTTTGTGTGCTGATCAAAGTGACACCGTGCCAGTGCACCTTCCCCGAGTGTGAGCACCGGAGTCCTGTGGGACACACTGCTGACAGGATCTTCCCTCATTCCTGTTTCTTCCTTGTAGGCCTGATAAATCCAATTGGTGTGAACTCATTACAGCAGTTGTGGCATCATATTTTAACAAGAGCTTAAAGGAAACAATGGTGGTGTTGCAGCAGCTGCCCTCCCAGTGCTGGGTGGAATTAATCCTGCAGCAGCTGATTTGTTTGCAGGAAGAACTGATTAACCTGCCACGAGTGGTTGGCTGGGTGTTTGCTGACACACTCTGCTCTATCCATTTTCCACGGTGGCTGCTCTGCCTTGGTTCATTTTTTGTTTTCACCCTGCCTCTATCACTGATTTTCTCATTGATCATGATATGTGCTCCAAGAGACTCCAATATTCAGCTGGGCTGAGTTGAATTCCCTGGCACTGTGTCCCAGTGTACTGTCCAAAAAGTTCTGGCTGCTATTTGTATTTATCAGTTCTTTTCCTTTAATAAAACTTTCATCAACACAAAATGTGCAGCCTAGAAGAACCATCATAAAGGTGACATTTTATCTTGTCATAGTCAAAGGGTGTTAAGACCTTTAGAAATTTGACGGGATTTTTACACAGGCACTGATTTATTTATGGAATGAGTGAAATGTCAGGAGAATCAGAGGTCTTGAAGCAGAAACCTATTGACCAAAGGCATCATCACTGTCAGCAAAGCCAGGGTGTGAATGGGAAGCTGAGTCTTTTCTTGGTGGTGAAAGGAGAACGTTTGGGGGATATTAGAAGTGCAAGTTACAGTGTTTCATGTCAGTCTGAATTGTGAAAGTGTCTGTGATAGGTGCACAAATCTCTGCTGGAGTCTAAGAGCAGCAATTTCACACAAAGATAAAATCATAACTTGCTAAAACTTTACTTCTGAACAAGAGTGGTGATTGTGATGCACAGAGGGCCCAGGTGAGGATGCCTGCAGGATTTACAAACATCCCACTGCTCCAGAAAATAAATTCTTCTGGTAGCATCACTGAAGGCCCCACAGATATTCCACAGATATTTCAGTGTCAAGTCAGGAGTGAACATCAGTCTCTGAGGTGACATTAGAGCAGCACTGCAGAGCTCCCCACTGCACAGGCTTGTTTGTGGTGTCATATCCAAACTGGAGACTGTAGCTTGTACAAGCCAATGTGTGCTGTCATTCTTCTGGTATTTTGGGGGAAAATACTGAAAGAGAGAGGAGACTATCTCCTGCTGGACCTCCAAACCTGTGTCTAGGCAGCCCAATACTGTAAATCTTACAACATTTCACTGAGGAGCAACAGCAGGATATGACTGCAGATCTCTGGAGGCTTTTATATACCATATGACCTAATGTCCCAGCAGAATCTTTTGACACAAATTATAAGCCTAAAAGGTTTGGATTAAATAGTCTTCTTTTTCTCAAGAAAGGCAGAGTGGGAAAATGTACAGAGCAACTAGAAAGGCAATAACTGCACTTGGTTATGGTGACATTTGGGTTGCAGTGGTGCTATTTCTTTATCTTAAATGTGTTGGTGAACACAGGGATGCATTTTGGGCTGGCTTTAGGAAGGTTACAGCAACAAAAAGGACAAAACTGCATTATTTATAGTGTTGTTTGTTTCCAGGTTTCACCAATTACATGCGGAGTCCATCAGGGGACATCTTCAACCCAGAGCATTACCACGTGAACCAGGACATGAGCTACCCTCTGAGTCACTATTTCATTACCTCTTCACACAACACCTACCTCATGGGAGATCAGCTGATGTCCCAGTCCAGGGTGGACATGTATGCATGGGTGCTACAGTCTGGCTGTCGCTGCGTGGAAGGTAAAGAGCAAAAAGGAGCTGTCAGTGGGCTCTGTGGTCTTGTTTCTCCTCTCTGAAGAAAAATTTGTGACTTCTGCTGAAGAGATAGTAATTGGAGAGAAGAAACAGCCTGGGAAAACAGTGTCTTCCCTTCCTAAAGAGCAACAAAATAATGTTGTGGTAGAATTGACAGATTTTCTTGAGCATGGATATAAGGCAGCCATTTGGGAAGTGGTGTTGTTGGTACTGAGGAAATAAATTGTAAACCTCTTGTTGTAGAGAGGGTGCTGACATTGGGCAGAATGCACTGGTGCTTGTCCTGCCTAGCCAAGTGTGTGACTACCAGACTAGCAAATATGGCAGGGCTCTTGCCACACCTAAGAGGAAAGTGGATGTTTCTCCTAAGGGAAGTAGGGAAATGTTCTGTGAAATGGTGACAGTGTCTGCAGTGACCAGAATCCCTTTCTGTGCAATCCCTTCTGGTGCTTGTGCTGCCTTTCTGAGACATTGCCTGTTTCATGGTCACCTTTAATGTTCTGACCACCAAAGTGTTTTCACAGTATTTCAGAAGGCAAATATGGTTTGCTCAGGTTGCATTGTAGGTGTGCCATTGGGTGCTTCAGAGGAGTAAAACATTTCATGGAAAGATGGTTACAGGCAAGTATAAAGTCAGGCAAAATCCAGGGTGGGCTAGAGATGACCAGGTCTTGGCTTGGCCTGTGCTGTGAGCAGCTTGGCTGAGAGCCTCTGCTTTCCTTTACAGGTTCAGCAGTAGCACAATGAAAGCAATGCTCTGCTGTCATCTCTCTCCTTTCACAGCACCCCTCAGCACTTGTTAGATGAGTTCCTTTGCTTGAGGCTTTCTCCAACAATGGGAACAGTCACCTGGTCCCAGCAGGAAGTCAAGGCCAGGGAGTTCCTTCCAAGGGAGATACAGATGAAGGGTGGGAATGAACCTGTGCCTGGCTTTGGGGACACGGCTGGCTGGGCTGCTGAAGGGAATTGCAGGGTCTCATGTTCCCCCCAGATGTGGCCCAGATGTTCCTGCTCTGATGGGTGTCGTTGTTTGTGTCCTACAGTTGACTGCTGGGACGGGCCGGACGGTGAACCAATTGTCCACCATGGATACACCTTGACTTCCAAAATCCTCTTCAAAGATGTGATTGAAACTATCAACAAATATGCCTTTATCAAGAATGAGTATGTATCCAGCCTGCCAAGCTTCCAGTCTCAGGGCTACGACTGGGAGTGTTCCTTGGCATCCTTGTACAGGGAGTGCAGATCTGACCTGTTCCTGCAGAGAACAGAATTCCAGACAGAATTTGGAGTTGTTTTCTGGGGGGAAATCCTTCAGATCCTTCAGAAAGAAACAGCAAGGCAAAGCTGAATAGGGACATTCTGCCTAGAGGTGTGGGGCTGGCTTTATTGAGTTTATACAACACCTGAGGAACAACGGATTTTGCCAGTGAATGTTTTTAGTGAAGGGCTGACGGTTGAACCACTGTATCCCTCTGGATGTGCACTCTGGTGCTGCCAAGGATACACCTGGGTGCTTCAGGGGTAGGAAACAAGTCAGGGAATAAAGAAACCAAAGAGACAGTAGCCTGATTGTGGACAAAGCAGACTGTTCAGGAGAAAGAGGTTATTTGCCCTACAGGTACATTGCTCCAAAAATCAGTATTATTCATGGGAAGTTTCATATACCTTGGCAGTTACTGTTGTCCTCCTCCACACACAGTCAAAATGTATGTGCCAACCTTTGGGGTTTTTTTTTTTTTTTAAGAGAAATTACTTTATCTCTATAAAAATTTTCCAGTAGCTCCCCCAAAGCAGCCCATCCACCTTTATAAATAGAGCTAAATTTGCACTACATTTTCAGAGCAGGTAAACTTCTTGTGAGCCTGAGATTTTTGCAGTTTGCCTGAAGACATGGTAAGCAAATCAAAGGAAAGCTGGCCAGCAGAATATGAGGCAATGCTTCTGAAATTGTTCAGTTTTTTAAACCTTTGCAAAAATGTTAACTGGGACCACATCCTCAGTTGGGAAAGTTTTGTCCTGCAGGCATCGTCTGGCTGAAAGCCTTATTCTTCCTGATGAGGAGCTAATAAGGGCCAGGTGTCAGGATAGAAATAACTGATTTTTAATTAATGAATCCCTGATAGTTTAGTTCTGCAAAACTCCTTTATGGACTGGCTTTTGTGCTCATCTTAAAAATGCATCGTCTCTAAAGAGAAATCCCATCTTCAGTGTGGTTTTACACAGCACTGACCACACTGCACAAGTTCCACAAATTTTCCCTTCAACCAACCAGGCATTGTTGTTCCTTGGCCTCAGCCTGGAAAATCAACAATAAATGACAACAATTAAACTAAGTCTAGAAATAACACTTGCTGTCTTTGTAGAAGAGGCTTTATCTGCAGGCTTATCTGCTCTGTTGTTAGTTAGAAAAGTCTTCATGCTGTAAAAGCCAAATTTGCAGCTGATAGTTGCTTGTCTCTGCAGGTACCCCGTGATCCTGTCAATTGAGAACCACTGCAGCATCGTGCAGCAGAAGAAGATGGCTCAGTACCTCACAGAGATCCTGGGAGACAAACTGGATCTGTCTTCTGTGCACAACGATGACTCCACAAAGCTCCCTTCACCAGCAAGTCTTAAAGGCAAGATCCTGGTTAAGGTAAACACCTG
This sequence comes from Rhipidura dahli, assembly GCA_013399225.1. Taxonomy (NCBI): domain Eukaryota; kingdom Metazoa; phylum Chordata; class Aves; order Passeriformes; family Rhipiduridae; genus Rhipidura; species Rhipidura dahli. The sequence continues at coordinate 73,247 of VXAC01002707.1, read as the reverse complement.
CTTCATGTGTCCTTTCCCTCCTTTTGTTTGGGATGATTTCTGCCTGGTTATCACTGTACCCAAACTTAAATCATTTCACAAAAAGCAGTCCTTAGGAAACTGCTACTTCAGGCTCTGAACAAATGTCTTCTCATTTAGTAACAACCTGGAAAGAACATGCTTTGAATAATTTGAGGTTTTTTTTCAAATGTGTCACAGCAAGAGCTGCATGCTCCCCTGCCTCTGTAATAAATTTATCTTCTAGGGCAAGAAACTTCCAGCCAACATCAGTGATGATGCAGAGGAAGGAGAGGTTTCTGATGAGGACAGTGCTGATGAGATTGATGATGACTGTAAACTAATGAATGGAGATGTAAGTGAAGTGCCCATTTGAATGTAAATGTTTGTCAAGGCTTCCCATCCCAGTGAGAGAAAGCCTTGTAGGAGTTCTCTGGATTGTGGATGTGGTCTGATCTTTGGGATTCATCACAAGTGGTTTAGGTTCTAAACCTTCATGGGGGCAGATTGACAAAAGAGCACATGAAGCAGCAGCAGTTTTAGGGGTTGCATTTCAAGTTTAGAATTTTAAAGAGTGATATATCATGATTCTTCATTTTGTGCATCACAGTGTTCTTCCCCTCAAATGCAGGAAAAGGAAAGAAAATATTCTACTTATGTCAATTTGTGGTCATTGTTACTGAGCATCCCTTTGCTTTGCTGAATGCTGGGCTTGGTTGATTTTTACTGTAAGGAAAATCTCAGCTTGCTTCAATCTGAAAATCCCCTATTTCTTCATCCTTTTTAAAAGTTCTATCTTTTATCACTTTAATCTTCTTGCAAGTTCCATTGCACCTTGCAGTACAATACAAAACACAGCAAAATCATTAAATGACATAAATCAGATTGCCTTGGAGAGAGTTTGCATTCTCAGTCTTCTCTCCCTCAGGCAACTTCCTCATTTTGTGTTATGGATTTGATCCTTTGCATCTAAAAGAGAAACTTCTTTGTGAATAAGACTACCAAAGGAGAAAAATAATCTCTTTGCTTTTTGGAAGTTATGATGTGTTAGCACATCACTTTGGAATATTTTACAGTACTATCCCTCTTACTAACAGTTCACTTTGCTGAAGTTTACTGATGCTTTAAATCTGAGATTTGCTACACCTGGTTGGCTTTCCAAAATGAATTTTTGAAGAGTTCAGAAAATCAGAGCTTGTTTTGTGGTGTAACTGGGAATTCTTGAGGCCTACTGAGAAAACACAATCTGTCACCCCTTAAAAGACCTGAGTAAAAAAACCCCCAAACCTCTAGATTTTTATTTTTAGTTTTATTTCCCCACTTCCCCACATGGGCCATGGTGCACACAGAGCAGGGAACAGGAATTCTCTTGCATTTTGCCTTTGATCTGCTGGAAAGAGGATTCTAAAGCATCTCCCATCCATTCCATCCAGTAGATCTTGTACCTATTGCAGCTGCAGGGTCAGCCTGGGCATGGCATGGGACTCACACGAGACTTTTTTCATCACTGCCTTGTTTAATGATTTAATATTTTGTTTGTAGGCATCTGCTAACAGGAAAAGAGTGGAGAATATAGCAAAGAAAAAACTGGACTCACTGATAAAAGAATCCAAAATCCGTGACTGTGAAGATCCAAACAATTTTACAGTTTCCACTCTACCATCGTCAGGAAAGGCTGGGCTGAAGTCTGATAGTAAGAAGGTGAATTTATGTTTTATTATACTTGTGATTCAATAGTTTACTAAATATATCTTATATTATTGACTTCAGCTTCATAGCTGAATTCATGTAGTTAATGATGATGCCAGGTGAACATCACTGTCAGATTCACAAAATATTTATCTTGCTCACACAGCAATTGGAGCATGAAATGTACTCTGAAATGACTTTTCAACAGAAGGAATTTGATTTTCCATTTTAAAAACTGCCTCTGAAAGTTGGGCTCTTTTAGTTCCTCAGTTCTCTATGTTCTATGCATTTTCATTGTATTTTAATTTTATATTAACTCTAATTTATAAAAATGTACTCAGCCCACAGACTACACTTCATGAAGTTGAGGCATTTTCATTTTAGACTTTGTAATAAGCCACAAAAAGCCTGGGAAGACTGTTCCACACAAATGAAAAACAGTGGAGATCTGCCAATAATAAGCAGGTGTATTAACCAGGGATTAAAACTAAGCTAGGGATGGGAACTAAAAATCAGCTTCCCAAAACGTGCAGTGGGGTGAGTTTTGGATGTACTTTAAACCCAACACTTTACACAATGCATCAGAGAGTTCTGGTGAGAGCCACTGCAAGGCTGAGTGGTGAGAAACCCTTTAGCAGGGATGTTACCCAGAATAGTCAATGTTAAGAACCCTTCCTGTTTGTGCTGATACCCAGAGCTGTCTGAGCACTCTGTCTGAGCTCCTGTTTTTTCCTCTCTTTGCTTGCTCCAGAGTAAACTCGAGGATGACGTGGAATGCGGGGAAGATTTCAGTGCCAGCAAAAGGCACAGCCGGTCACTCATGGGCAGCTTTTCCAAACGCAAGGTGAGGCCCTGGCAAGGTGAGGTCTGCACCAGACCCTGGATTCTTGGAGGGTTTTGGTTTGGTTTTTTTTTTGTTTGCACACAGCGGAGAGGAATTTCATAACTGCAACATCTGCAGCAGCTCGCTCTGAGGCTGTTCACTGAACAGGCAGGCTGGGGAGCTGCTTATCACTGTGCATAACAACACAGATTCAATTTCCATGAAGGTCTGAAGGCATCCAAGATCTAACTGAGAACCACAGAAATTAATTTACACCTTCTGTGTGAGGATTTGTGCTTCCTTTATAACAAGGCTCAGACCCTTGGCTGAGTTTTCCCCATATGCAAATTCTGCTGCAGAACCTGGTGTTATGAAAGCTGTCAGTTTCCATTTTCTCTAAGTAACACACTCATTGGCATAACAAAGCACAATTGTAGCCAGCTGCTCAAACTTTGATCATACAGTTATGATATTATGGTTTTATTTCCTTCTGGCACAGAAAAAAGGAAGCAAATTGAAAAAGGCATCAAGTCTGGAAGAGGGTGAAGATGATTCGGATTCCCAAGGGAATTTAGCCAGGAGCTCTGTACATTCCAGCAGGTTTGTTAACAAGTGATTGGACAACTTTGTTGCTAAAATATGCCTACATAAATGCACCCACTACATAGGTTTGCCTCTGGTCTAGATGCCAGTTTGTTGATGGCTGCAGGCATGTGACAGGAGTATGGGGAGATGCAATGTCTGCCATAAAATCACCAGAATGATCTCTTGGTGCTGTTCAGACTAATTAGCAAAGCACAGTGGACCTTTTCTGCATTTTGAGCTCTTGCTGTCTCATATATTTCCTTACCCTGATTTATTTTTAAATATGAAAGATAACAATTACCCCTTAATTAGTGGGAAGTTAATTAGTTTTGTCTTTCTAGGGTAAACCGACAGAAGAAGACAATGAAGCTGTCCAGGGCCCTGTCTGACCTGGTGAAATACACGAAGTCTGTTGGCATCCATGATATTGAAACTGAAAGTAAGTCGAACCAAAAGCTTGCTGAAAATAATTGCTACACAAAGAAATGGAAAGGTTTATGTTCTTACATATCCTTTTATTAAAAGAAGACTTTGTAATGAAATTCAGGCCATCATATTCAACTTCATTTTCCCAACCATAACTGCTCCCACAAGCACAGTATGTGCTGTACTTTGAGGAGAACGTAGCTCCCTCTGAAAAGGCATGAAATTAAATGATGTTTGATAGCTAAAAGGGACTAGTGCTGTGTGCTTTTGAAAGCTTTATCGAGATAATAAATAAATGAACAAGGAGATTACCTCTAATCTTCTCCTGTCTCCCCTGTAGTCTCTTCCAGCTGGCAGGTTTCATCTTTCAGTGAAACCAAAGCCCACCAGATCCTGCAGCAGAAGCCAGCACAGTACCTGCGCTTCAACCAGCACCAGCTGTCCCGCATCTACCCCTCCTCCTACCGAGTGGACTCCAGCAACTACAACCCCCAGCCCTTCTGGAATGCTGGCTGCCAACTTGGTGAGCAGAAAGGAAACTTTACTTTTTTTTGTTCTGTTTCGGGAGGGATGTTTAAATAGGAGTGCTGGAATCACTCCTCAGGACACTCAGAGTTCTCTGCTTATCCAGGTTTGCTGACCATTGAGTCCTCCTTGTTGCTGTCCCTGGATTGATTACCTTGAACATGTGTCTTACAATGCAAGGAGTTGTGTGGTAAATGGAAATAAATGAAATTCTCAAATGCAAAAGGGCTTCAGAGTTCAGCTCTTTTGGAGAGGTTCTCTCCCTGAAGCTGTAATATAGAAGATAATTATTTTCCATAAGATATCTGAGTTTTTGCATCTAAGAACTCAAATATGAATCTGATTTTGTTTTTTAAATAGTTGCATTAAACTACCAGTCAGAGGGGAGAATGCTGCAACTCAACCGGGCCAAATTTAGTGCCAATGGGAACTGTGGCTATGTCCTCAAACCAAACTGCATGTGTCAAGGTAAGGAACACCAGCAGGATGAGAGGATCACTGACTGCATGACAGGACTGAGTGTGGAGACTTGTTACAGTTTGTTTAAAGATGCATTTCTGATGCTAGAAGCAAACGAGCCAGAAGGTATCTGTAATTAAAGTCATGTTGCACTTCTTCTTTCACATTATGTGGCTCTTCATTCTTACAGGTGTCTTTAATCCAAATTCTGAAGATCCCCTGCCTGGTCAGTTGAAGAAACAGCTGGTTCTGAGAATTATCAGTGGTCAACAACTTCCCAAACCACGTGATTCCATGCTGGGAGACAGAGGAGAGGTATGGAGCAGCTGGTGATTGTTCTTGTGTGCTGCAGAAGGTTTCTTTCCATACTGGCTGGGCTAAGGATGAGGATTGCACTTCCTGCAGTTATTTGTCAGGAGACACAGAACACGAATAACTGAGGTCATGAGCATCCTACATCTTTGGGTGGTTTTCTTCACTTTTAAGCATCACAGCAGTGGTTTGATGATTTTCTTCCATTTGCCAACAAAGTACTTCCAGGAGAAGCAAAAAAAGGGAAAGAGATCTTATCAATATAATAATCCACTCCATATGGCTCAGGACCAATAATTACTCAGACGTTCATGTACAGTGCCCATATTGTAAAAGCCACGTGCTTGGATTTCATCTTTGTCACTCTTTCTTTCCAATAGTTGTTGCTTTTTGTTTTTCAGATCATAGATCCATTTGTTGAAGTAGAAGTTATAGGCTTACCTGTTGATTGCTTCAAAGAACAAACTAGAGTAGTTGATGATAATGGTAAGATTATCTGGGATTTATGGGTTTTTTTTGGCTGAAACATCCTCTTTTGCTCATAAGGATATGAGTAGATAAGATTTGGTGCCTGTTATGACAAAGCATTGAAAATTGGATTTAAGCATTTTTAATGTTAATAAGACTTGACTCTTGAATTGTTTGACTGAGTTGGCATAAATGTGCTGTAGGTCTTGGTGTAAAACAAGACATTGGTCTTCTCACTGAGTGTGAGAGAAGGGTGTTTTGAGCTTGCTGTGGTCAAAAGGCAGGCTGACCAAACCAAATTTAGGTAAGACCCAACTCTTCCTTGCAAATCCTTGTGCTCCTGTGGGACTACTGGATTTTCCAAGAACAATGATCAGTCTATTAGGAAAACTAGAATGACACTGTGGTTTAGGCATTCCTTGTAAAGTACTGGAATGGTCTGCCTGGGGAGATGTTGGAGTCACCATCCCTGGATGTGTTTGAAAAGAGATTGGATGTGACACTGGGTGCCAGGGTTTAGTTGAGGTGTTGGGGCAGGGGTTGGACTCGATGACCTTGAAGGTCTCCTCCAACCTGGTGATTCTGGGATTCTGTAGGCAGGCTTCTTGTTTCTTGTGAAGGAGATACCTAAAGGCTGATTCCTTCCTTGCCAGGTTTTAACCCCATGTGGGAGGAGACGTTGGTGTTCACAGTCCACATGCCAGAGATTGCCCTGATCCGCTTCCTCGTGTGGGATCACGACCCCATTGGGAGGGATTTCATTGGGCAGAGGACAATAGCCTTCAGCAGTATGATGCCAGGTAAGAGAAAGGTGCCATCCCAAAGTAGTGGGCTGGGATTTTTCCTGTGATAAATGAAAATTAAAATACCTGCTGCAGAAATTTCTAGTTGGAACAAGAGACTGGAGTTTGGGCCCTGGTTCTCTGCCTTAGTCCACTGCTGACTTATATGGTGATGAAGACTAAATTGATTCACTCTAGACTTTTGGGACTAGATTTGGAAAAAATGGGCAAGATTGTTAAGCAGGATGGGTAAACACTGTGGGCTTGGCAGGCTACTATACAGAATCTTTACTCCTTTACTGCTTTCTCCTCCATATCTTCACACCAGTTTTTGAAAAAACACTGGAGTTTTGCTTGCCCTTATGACAATGAGTAATGGTTTAACACAGAACAGAAAGTTACCTATTCTAATGATGGGATTCACATTATTAAATGCCATTTTCTGACAGTTTCCTATTTCTGTTTTTAGTTCAGTCTTCCTTCCCATTAAAGCTTGTTCTGTGTATACTTTCCTTTCAAAGTGAAGAAAAAGGTTTGTGTTTAAGATTGAAAGCAAACATCCAGTCTCAATAAACTGACCTTGGATTAAAGGTTTATAGTCTTAATAATGGACTGCAAGTCCAGAGGAGAGAATGTGGCTGAGTTTAAATCATGGATTGACAGCAGCAATAACAGGCCCTGGATAAAACAGGACATGGCTGTTTTATAAAATGATGACAAAAACGGGGGTGAAGTTTGTAAGTGGTGTGGCTCAGGTACCTGAGTGTGGCAAGGTGATGCTGGAGCCTGGACACTCACTGTGAGGAAGAGCTGGGAGAAACCTGCTTGATCTCTTCTGCTGCTCCCAAAACAAGGATCTCCAGCTGTTCCTCCTGTGACCTCTCCCAACCCCGTGCCAGCTCTGCTCCCTCTGTTTCAGGTTACAGACACGTGTACCTGGAAGGCATAGAAGAGGCTTCCATCTTTGTGCATGTGGCTATTAATGACATCTGTGGTAAGGTGAGTGTCTCTGTGGTGTGCAACACACCCACAGGAGCTGCCAGGATCTTGCATCAGCCCGGGGAAGCCCAGTGGGTGAAGGCCCAGGCTGACATTTTTGTTCACTTAAAGTAAAATCCATCTCTGTGCTCATCATGCCAGCCCAAGATCTTTCTGAATATCCATGGAGATAAAAGCAAATCATAGGGAAAGTTGTAAAAGAGATTCTTGCAGTGCCTTTTTGAGGAAGCCATAGGGGAAGGTTATTTCATTGCAGCAGAGATTTATACAAATAATGTCGTTGTGTCCAGTCCTGTGAGTCCATCTTGCTGAACCAAAGGTTACACACCTTAACCCTGAGCACTTGCTCCCTGCTAAGCTGATGCTATAAAGGCTCTGCCTGATGTTTTGGCGTTTTAAATTTAATTAAATTTTTCAAGCTTATTTGCTTTGGATTTTTTTTTTTTTTTGCTATAATAACACTCTAAAACGCAGAGGAAAGGTGATGCTGGTATCAGTTACTGGACATATTTACAGTTCTTGTCTGTTATTAAAAGTGTATGTGCTCCATGTGCAGGAAACAAACAACTCTCACATCTCAATCTCCACGAAAGCAAAGCCCTAATTTCAAACTTTTCCTAGGCCAGCTAAGAACGAGACCGCTGTGTGCTGTTAGTGCCAATAAAATTCAGGTACACAGCACCGTGCGGTGCCTTGGCGATCTCAGCTGGTCCCGCTGGGAGCCTCCCGCAGCAGCGAGCTGCACCAGCAGCATCCCGACAGCAGGAGGAGGCATCCAGCGGGCTGCCACCGACAGCTCCCCCTCGGAAGGGCAATTCGAGCAATTCCTGAACAGGGAAACTGTTTTTTTTTTTTTTTTTTTTTAACTGCTAGACTTTAATCACCGCTTAATTATTTAATTCCATCAGCTTCCAAGTCACTGCTGCCCTTGCCAGCAGTGTCTGATGGAAGGCACAGTGTTCATCCTCTGTGAATGTTTGAAGCATTTTCAATTCAAACCTCCTTTGGCAATATTCTCTCTCTGTTTAGCCTTAATTTCCTAGCCTTTCATAAATATTTACTCTTACCAACTTCTTCATGGGTGACTGGCTGGTGATAGTTTGCAGAAGGGCAACCTGTCTGTTTAAACTTGGGCAGGTTTTTGAGGACAGAGATTTTCTTGGTGCTCCCTGACTGCTGCTCACTGTCACTGCAGTCTCTCTGGGTTCACTGGTGTTAAGGAGTGTTTCTGTGCACAAACTAAATATAAGGATTTGGAAGGAGAGCCTGTGTGTGTTATGGTTTGGTTTTGTTGTATTTTGGGTTTTTAATTTATAATTATTAATAAAAAACTGCTGAAAATGTGGAACAAATATTACATGTCCCTTTCTGGTTTGGTCTCTCTGAATTACTTCCTGCTTTGATTTTCTGTTAACAGAGTGCTGGCCAAACCAGATTTTTTTCTGTTTTCCCTCTCTTAATTATGGGCAGAAAAATCACCCCAGTCATCAGCCTTTTACCCATTCTTTCTTAATCCAAAGATTCTAATGCAAACATAAACATTTGGGGACTTTTTTGTAAATGGAAATATTCCACCTGCTCAGGTATTTTTAAAACAGACTTAGATTTAATTTTTTTTTTTCCCCTTAACTTGTGTGTGAAATCTCTTTCAGATCACTCTGTTTCCTGGAAAGGCTTTTCTTTGTTTCTGTCTCTTCTGTGGTCTGCTCATGTATTGCAGAATTTCTTGTGGTTTTTCTAGATGTGCCTATCTCTGAGATTCTCCCTCACTGTTCTTTTGCCTTTACTCTGTCTGTTTGTGATTTCAGTGGGCTTCTCTATGTCAAAAAAGTCTCCTTTTAGAAGCAGAGCGTTTTTAGACGCCTTGAAGGTACCCCTCCTGTCTCAGGGAGGTGCAGTGACACCACCACACACCTGCATGCCTTGAGCTGGTAGCATCATCAGCATCAATGTTTCTTTGTTAGCATTTTCGAGCTCTCCAACTCATGGAACATGAATTGTGACATTTGACTTGGTCACTCCTGTTGGCTCATTGACAGCCAGAGAGCCCTCCCCGTGTGAAGCAGATCCAGGATCAGAGTCCTGCCATTCTCCCCCTTCTCTGAATGTCTCCCCCTCCTGCCTTTTCTCTTGAGGGCTATAATTCAAACCCCTTCTTTCACACAGAAGAGAACACTGACAGTGAATCATTTGCTAAATTGTGGGAAAGCCTCTTGTGCTGTTTTTCAAGTCTTCTTTAGAGAATTAAACAGCCTTGTAAAAGCTGGGCTGGAAGCTGAAAGCACAGTGTCCTGGATCTCCCTCAAAACTGCTCTCTTTTATTTTTTTCCTTCTTTTAAAACATCTTTCCCCCCCCACCCAAGTTGACCAAATCTGCTTTTGGGTTCTTGAATCACTCCATTGATTCAAGCAACAGTGTCCAGCTTAACAAAGCTGCACCAAACAAGCCAGAATGACACCTGGGGCCTTGCACTGCGTGTCACCCATTCCATCAGTGCTTCCCTTTTCTTTTTGGTGGATATTATTTGTGTGTGTTGTTTGTATGAGAAATTTTCCTGGGTTTTGCAAATATTTAGATTGTCTGATTTTTATAGCAATAAATTCATGTACTTGCCAACTTGTCTCCCAGTACTCCAAGCAGACTGTTCAATAGTCTGGCTCTCACAGAAGATTTAGCAATATTTAATATTTGCCTTGCATGGGGAAAATCAATCCCTACCATCTTTATCTTATCCTAAAGGTAATTTTTGATAATGTCCTACTCACGCTGGAAACTGATGTGTGGTAACTAAACTTCAGTCAATTATAATTGACTAAATATTTTATAAAAAATTAATATTGTGAGCACTTTTATTGGTCCTTGTGTCAGCCAAATAAACCTTGATGCCACATGGCAGCTTGGGCAGGACACTCGAGGTAAAAGCAGCTCTTAGCCCAGGCTCAGTGCACAAGGCAGCCAATATCTGTCCATTAAGTCCTGCACAGCAGAATTGAAAATGCATGAGCATGCACTCAAATATTTATTTGGACGTGAAAGACCATTGTGATTTAAATGAGACACTTCTGTGCCATTTTTTGGCACTGCAGAAATGCGACCTCCCATGACATCAGAGGGCAGAGCTGGAACTGCCAGCAAGCAGGGCTGCTGCTCAGGTTCTGTCACAGGCTGCCTGAATGCATTTCAGTCATGATGTAGCCTGGGCTTATTCATTCTTGATGCTACAGCTGCTCAAGAGTCTGATGTCACTGGGAAATAAAGAGGGCACAGGGGGAGAAGTAGATTAAAAGAGAAATACCTTTCTGTGCTTCAAGTGATGTGTGTGCAAGGCTCTGTGTACAGAGCAAACCAACGCTGTCTCAGGCATCAGCCTGCTGCTTGAAAAGTTGGCAAGTACACCTGGAATGTTTGCAGGAATGCTGGAGCTCTGTTTCATTGAAATGTAAATCAGTTGTATGGTGGTGGGAGATTTATGACGGTGAATTTGTGTGTTTTAATGCTTAAATAACTACTGAAGACTGTGGAGAACTGTATCATGACACTGACTAACCTCCCTTGTTTGTAGTGTGTTTCCTCAGTGCTGAACACATACACGAGTGTCTTGGGATAAGTGTTGTATGGTAGGAAAAATTACCAAAATGTAATCACACAGGTAGAAACTGAAATGCTCAATGATCTTTCGTGGGTAGTTAACTGCTGTTCATGACATGCTCAATTCAACTGAAGTGTAGATCTCCTTTATACTGAAAAAAATATTCTATTTTTATGGCCAGTGCTTATTTCCCAGCAGTTCCTAGAGAATGCATTTACAGCAAGGACTTTAAATACATCTGCTTTGGGTGAACCTAAGAAACTCTTTAGCTTTCGGAATGAAATTCTTGTAGACAGAAGTATTTCCTTTTTTTAAATCTTTTCAATAGCTCTAATGTTTATGTAGATGTTGTAAGGAGCTACACGCTAGAAAGAAAATGATGACAAATGCAGAGATAAGTGTGGCTGGAAAACGTTATCTAAAAACATAGCTGAGAGGAAAAAAAAAAGAGATGTGTTTTTTGCAAAGCTGCTGTTAGTGATTTGTTTCATTTTTAATGCCTGTCCTGTTTCTGGGTTAGTTCTCATGCTGATGGTAGGAATATAGCAGGAGACTGTATGTGAACGACCACTTGTTCATGAATTCCTGTGCCCAGGGGAAGAGCCTTGCGTTTCCTGTTAGGGACTTTTTATAGTTTTGTTTTTTTTTTTTATTTCTTTTGCAGGCCAAACAAGCTCTAGGTCTAAAAGGGCTGTTTCTCAGAAATCCAAAGCAGGCCTCTCTGGACAGTCATGCTGCTGGGCAGCTCCATCGCAAACATTCCTTTAGCAGCCACATCCTGAGACGGACAGCCAGCGCACCCACCAAGAGCCAGAAGAAGAACAAGAAGGGCTTTCCTGAGATTGCTTTTGACACAAAGGACAGCAGCTCCGCAGGGGCTGCAGAAGAGCAGGAAGTGGAAGCTGCCTCCCAGCCTCGCTTTGTGCAAGAGCCAGAAAGTGCTTCCCCGGCCCCAGCTCCCCGGGACGGTGCCGGTGGGGAGGCACCTGGCAAGGGCTTGAAAGGTAAGGCCCAGGGCTCTCCCAAAGGGCCACATCAGAGCTGTGCCCACCCCGGGGCTCCTTTCAGCGAGCCCTTGCCCAGGGCACACAGGGTGAGGCTGAAGGAGCCCCAGGGCGAGAAGCAAAGCGTCTTTGCCCGCTGTGCCATCAACAGCTCGGGCAGGATCGGAGTGGCCACCAACTGCATGAAATGCATGATTGGCTCCAAAGAGAGCCCTGACCCAGAGGGCCCGTGGAGTGACCACCCTGGCAGGCCCATGGCTAGAGACCCCCTGCACCCTGAGCAGGGCAGCAGTGCAGAGGAGAGGGTAGAGCTCAGGACCTGGGTTGTCAGAGGGCAGCCCAGGCCACACGCAGATTTGCAGCCTTGCAGCAGCCCCGGAACTGCAGATGATGTGACAAGGAGCACTCAGTCTTTTGTGACCCCAGGGAAGAAAAGTGTTGACTCTAAGTGTCACGGAATAAAGGCTCATTCCCGGCAGCGGTGGCAGTGCCAGTCAGGTGGCAAGTATGGAAGCACTGTTAACTTGGTTGCAGCCAGCAATGGCTCGATATCCTCCGACTCCAGCAGTCTAGAAAGCCTTGGAAGCCCAGAATTCCCCAAGCACTGGTCTGAACCTTCTCGAAGGCAAGTGGGCACCCTACAGAGGGAAATGAATGCCTTGTTCGTTCAAAAATTGGAGGAAATTCGAAGTAAATCCCCTATATTCTTTACTGGTAAGACCAGATTTTCTTCACCCTTCTCCACTGTAGATCACATCATTGTCTCAGCTTCTGCGTAGCGTCCTTGCTTAGAAGCTCCTCTATGTTGTTTGGCTGTCAAGAGCTTTTTTTCTTTTTTATTTTTTTTTAATTTTGGCAATGACAGAAAAAAAAATCGGCATAAATATTTTTACTTTCTTTTTTGTAGACGTGTCTGGTTTAGATTAGTCCTTGCTGTGCCTAGTTAACCATCTGCAGTAGTGACACTGTCAGTAATCCATGAATGTTTGGGTTGTTTGTTCAGGCTCTTTTGTTTCCTTGGTTTTCTAAGTGAATGTGGTATGATACTAAGTAAATTTTAAGATCCAAACCAGAGCATTAAGTGAGATTCAATATGGAAAACCCACATCAACAAACAATATTTCCATTATCAGCCTTTGTGTTTCACTGAGGGATAACCACATCAGGGATGAAGTCTAATGTGCTCTCTGATATCAAATAAATCCATTCCCTCCTCAAAGATCGTGCAAAGTCACTGCTGTCAGTCCAGGAATTACTGAATGGAATTCTCTGCTCTGGAGTGTTCAGGAGATCATATTTTATAAACACAGCAGCTCCTTCTGGTCCTAAATGTGTTTGCAGACATTTGTGCTGTGCTGTAATGTTGCACACATGCTCTGCCTGTGGCCGAGGGCAGAGCTGCACAGCACAGAGCAGCAGAGTGTGTGATCTGATGCTCCCTGACACCAGCCAGGCTGGGGCACTCCTGGCATTCCCCATGGCAAAGTACAAGGTGCCCACTTGCAGGAAAGTTGCTGAAGCTGCAGCATTTTGTGGTTGTTTCCAGGCAGAAACGGGTGTGTGGTCACTGGGAGGGTGTGACTGCACCTTTACCCTGAACTGGGGTTTGTAAAGGTGGGAAACAGAAGCACAGGCAATCAAAGGATATCTTTTAGTATGAAAAATGGCATTTTTCCTCCTGATTTGGCAGGCATGGGAGAGAAGGAAAGAGGTTTTGACAAGAATTTCACAGAATACTGAGGAGAGAGTATGAAATGCAGCTTTTGGCTCCTCTACAAACCCCTTGCCCTCCTCCTTGATTGTCGAAGGCATTTGGACACTGGTGGTTACATTTTCAAGAACAGTGAAGTGACTTTGGTGCTTAAGATCTTATTCAGTAATAGATTCTGACTGCCCATCTATAGTGGGCTTCTTTGAAAGCCTCATACAGAAATTTGAGATATTTTATTGGTTTGACCAGTTTCATCTGGTTGGGTGTCTGCAATTTACCTTCTATTTTTTTATACCTTTTTTTTGGTTTTTTTAACATATTTTTCCAATCTCTGCTTTGGGCTTTTAGGAAAATACCAGGACAATGGGAGGGGAGAAATTTGCTGCTTCCCGTGACTTGCAGTTAATCCAAAGCAGCAGAACTCTTTCTATGCCTAAATTATTGGCATTGGGCTTTTCACAAACTCTGAGTGCTGTGACATATGAAACCATTTCCCATTATCAGTGCCAGCTCCCCCGCCAGCCCCCCAAGTCACTAAACAAATATTGTGATATGCTTGAAATTTGATTAAATCCATCTGACTTCCCAAGCATGGAATCAGCAAACCCTTAAAATGGTGAAATGGTGCCTTGGACTGGCTGCTGCTGGTCCAGTGACAGCCCCTCTGTTTGCACAAACAGCTCCCTTTCCCATCCTCCTGCAAGGCCATGCCTTGGGCCAGGAAACCAGGGAAACCAGCTCCATGGCTGCACTTGGGAATTGGCATTCTGCTGGGGGAAGTGCCCCCGGGATGGGACAGGAAACTATAGCCTCTAGCTGGCCCTTCATGGCACCAGCCTTACATTTTCCAGGGATTTTCCTTCCCAGTGTGCCCCAGCCTGTGCTGGTGGATGGGGAGAAGGAGGCTTCATTAGTCTGATCAGCTCTGGGCTCCTCCTGACACTCCTGCAGATACTGAGAGTCTGGGAATGTTGGATTTGGCTTATGGGCACCCGGGCCTGCTTCCCTTCCAACACTCCCAGCCAATGCAGGGCAGGCCAGGGAACAGCTGCTCCCATCCCTGAGCTCCTTCCCAGGGCTGGAATTCCTGGTGCCAAAGGAAGGGCCTGGTATTCCCTGGGCAGGATCTGCGAGTGCAGGTGATGTTTTCCATTAGGAGAGGGCTTGGGAGAAGAGGAGGCCAGCTTCCTCTGAGCAACCTGCCTATGGCAGGGCAGTTGAAACTTAATTTTTAAGGTCTTTTCCATCACAAACCACTCTGTGATTCCATTCCCCCGTCCAGTGGACTGCGCTTCTTCAACACTAACAAATATTGCTTTTCCTTCTTCTGTAATTAAAAAAAAGAACTTAATTTCTGTCCATGTGTGGATTCCATTGAGTGCTCTGGTTGGTCAGAAATTCTTAGGATCCTACAGCCATGTGTGAATAGTCCTGTATGTCTCCTTTCCCTCCCTCAGCACTAATTTATCCTGTTATCAGCACCTGCCTTCCCTACATTAACTGCATTTTTCCTCTGTTCTATCCTATTATTCTACATGCACACTCTCTCTCTCTAGTTAAGAACTGAAAGGACAAGCAAGTCAAAGGTAACTGTCTGCTGAGTGTCCCTGATTCGAGCACCCTGTTGCCTGTAGTCCTGGTTTTTGCTTGTTTGCTGCCCTATAATTACCTGCTCCTGTACCCTTAAGGTCGTGCTCTGGCTCGGTGGTGCTTTGTTAGTTCTGGAATGCATGTCTGCACTGTGCTTTGGAGATATGGGAAATAATCTTTTTGGCATGATTGCTTTGGCTCCCAGGGTGCAGGTGATAAACATTGCAGTGAATAGAACATTTTCTCCAGGTAATTGGTGGCTGCAGTGATTCTCCAGGGCTGAACTCTCAGCCTGCTGTTCATGACCCATCTCTCTGCAGAGATTTTTTGAAATAGAAATTACCAAGTTTTTTTAAGAAGAACAAAGTCTGTTTAAAGCTTCTGTTTTGTTTTTAAAAGTCCCATTGCCAGCATTCCACTGTCTGCAGCCAGATCATTTGTAATCTGCTCCACAAGTCCTGGGCTGCTTCTCTTCTGAGTGGTTGGTCATTGGGATCACATCTGCTGGTCAAACTGGTGTTTTGATTATTGTACATGCTCCGGTTGTGCTCTGATACCCTGACCTGTCTGAGTGCTGGAAGGAAGGGAAACTGCAAATCAAGTGGTGCTGGATGGTGGAGGAAGCAAAGTTAGTTTACAAAAGGGGACACAAAGGGCATGAATTGCTGGGTACTGTTGTTTTTTGATAAGAAAACCAGGGCAGTCACATGGTGCTGCTGTGCATGGACTGAGATTTCTTGAAGCAACAGGGCTTTGTGCAGCTAAAATTGAATGTGCAAAATGTTTTGCTGCCTTTGGCCAGGCATTTGAAATCACAAGTTATTTTTAAAATCATGATTAACATAGGCAACTAGTACCTTGAGAAAAAATGATAACACATAAGGCATGAATCTTAGTCTAAACTGTAATTTGTAAGAGATAACTAACCCTGTATCTCTGCTTTTCTTGTTTCTTTCTTTCTTTTTCTTCTCATGCCTCCCAAGCAGACGTCTGCCACTTCTCAATCCAGAGGTCAGTCACTTCTTTATGCAGCCTAGAAACGATCACAGAAGAGCCTGTCCTTGCCAATGAGAACCATCACTGCAGCCTTCTCTTCCCTCTGCCTGTTACCCCTTACAGTGATTCCGAGGAAGGGTCTGGGTCTGACCACTCCACCGAAGCTCCATCAGAGGGAAGCAGCACACCCAAGCAGCCTCAAGAGTCCCTGCCCTCCAGGGAACAAAGAACTCATCTGGCTGCAGAAGACCAAGGGCAGGATGTGCCAAGAGCAGCTGACACAAGTTTAATAGCCCCAGAAGATGAGAGGACGAGCATGGCAGGATGTCTCACGGAAGGAAATGGCTGGACACAGACGTGCAGTAAAGCTGAAGATCAGGGTGGATCAGCAGCACATCCCCAAAAAGCCAGGCTGGTAGAGGCAGCAGATCACGGGGCTGGCCAACCTGTAGGAAACTGCCAGAAGCAAAACAGCCAACCAGGTCAGGTATTAACAGACATGAAAAGCACCTCTGAATCCAAAGGGCAAAATCTGGGTGCAGCAGCTGTCCCACCCCAGCAAAACAATGTCATTAACAGCACACAGGCAGATTCTCCCCAGAAAGCCCAGGCTGCACAGGCTCTCCCTGTCTCTGTTTCTCAGATGAGCTCTTACATGTTGGCAAGAAGGGCAAAGAGTGAAGGACTGAAGACATCAGACTCCCCAGCCTTAATAAAAATTCCAAGCAGCCAGTCTCCAGCGGCAGAAGTGTACTTTGATGCCACTGTCAACGACCGGATCTGGAGCAAGCTGGACTGCAGCAGCCACCGTGACAGCATGTCCTCCTCGTCCAGCATGTCCTCCAACGACACCGTCATCGACCTCTCCCTCCCCAACCTGGCTCGCAAAAGCCTCCCGGACCTGGGCATCCGCCAGGACAGCCTGGAGCCCCTGGCCATCAGGAAGGGGATGCGCCCACGCTCCGCCACCACCTGCAGCAACGAGATGCCAATGGTCAGCAAGAGCAAGTCCAACCCCAACCTGAGGTCTGGCCAGCTGCCGGCCGATGAGCTGTGCCCCCGGCCCCTGGCCAGGAGCCCTCAGGACGCGTTCTCGTCCATTCCTAGAAGGCACACCTGGAGCAGGCTCTACATGGAGAGTCTCAGGCAGTCCTCCAACAAATCCAGGGCGCACGACACGGTTGGCAATAACCAGACAAAGTCCAAAAGCCTCGGGGACCTCACCTCCGACGACATTGTGTGCACTTTTGAAAGCAAATACCGCAGCATCAGCCGGAGCTTCGTCACCCGCTCCATGCGGGAGCAGCGCCGCTCCTCGGGCCTGAGGCCCTCGGCCAAATCCCGGGATGAACTGACCGAGCAGCTGAAGAAGCTGACAGCCTTCCAGCAGGAAAACGACATCACCTCCCCCATCAGCCTGGACCCCGGCGAGTCGGAGGAGGAAGGGGAGAGCGCGGGGCTGCTGCGCCGCTCGTCCTCGCGCAGCCAGAGCCGCGTGCGCTACATCGCCAACAGGGCCCGGCAGGCCCAGGAGAGGCAGCGCCTGCAGGGCCGGGCACAGCCCGGGGGCATCCAGGAGAGGGGCAGCCCCATCCAGGAGAGGGGCAGCCCCATCCAGGAGAGGGGCAGCCCCATCCAGGAGAGGGGCAGCCCCATCCAGGAGAGGGGCAGCCCCATCGAGGAGAGGAGCAGCCCCATCCAGGAGAGGGGCAGCCCCATCGAGGAGAGGGGCAACCCCGAGGGGGCCTGCAGCGTGGGCAGGGCCGGCTGCGCTGACCCCGCTGCCCGCAGCGCCCTGCCCTCCTCGGCCAAAGCCCGGAGCGAGTGCGGGGTGGACACCGAGGTGTTCTTCATGCTCAGACTGTGACCCCGCAGCACCGGGCTCTGTTTACACTCCTGGCACAGCAGAACACGGCGCCCTGAGGGGCACAAAACATCCTCCCACCTCTCGGTGCTTCCTGGCCTTCCCTTGAGCCCAAGGGTGCTTCACAGCAGGACTCCAAAAAAGAACGGATGAGGGTTTGTTTTTAATTGTGCTTTGCCCAGCCTCCGATTCGGCCTCCTTTGTGTGTGACCGCTTCTTGCCTTTGCAGTTTGCTCTTGGTCTTTACTAATTTCAATAATCCTTCTGACAATAGGTAACCTTGATGTTTAATAGCTGAATGTGATGCTAACCACAGCTAAGGTAAATTTTGCTCTTACAAATTGTGGATCCATGTCAGGAGGCTGGATTTAAAATCCCATTTTATTTTCTGGAAGAGTTTGAGGCCTCTGAGGGTGTGAATCAATAACGCCGTAGATACAGTCCATCTTCCAGCATGGACCTGCTTATTTCAGTGAAAATCCATATTTTCTCTTTGAAGAAGAGCTCTCTTGTTCCAAAGCAATGCTTTTATAAACCCAGCCTGTTTATATCTCTCTCTCTATATATATCTATATATACACCTGTGTGTATGCAAAGAGATGTCTGCACATGTACGTTCACATGCACACCCTGAGACTGAACTGTGACTGTTCCTTGTCTCAAGGCACTGTCTGGGGGAATTGAGACAGGAGAGAGAAGGGAATGGCTAAAAATACACAATATATCTTCTGACTTGACTTCAGAAATGGCTAAGGAGCATGTTAGTCTTTTCTTGAAACAGCACTGTCCCTTCTTATGGTATTTTAACAATGCTGCTGTACATAGCACTTTTTGGATGAATTTTACTATTTCTGTATTGCACTGCCATGCAAAATTTTCAATGATATGTTTAAAAAAGAGAGATATTTAATTTTTTTAGATGGACATATTTAGAGTTAAATAACAACCTAAAGAGATTAATAATTTTTCCTCTGCCCCCTTTTTTTTTTACTTTTTATTTTTAGGGTTGTTGTCATGTGTCCCCCCACCCCCCAATTATGATGTCATTTATTATAGATGTACATTTTATCAGTGATGGAGAAGAATGTTTACTGAGATGCATTTTAAAGAGAAACAGAGGTTTAATTTTATTTCAAGCTGCATAGAGTCCCTATTATTGAGAGGATATTTTGCCTTTGTAATGATTCTTTTGTGTATATTGCAAAATTTAAGAATTTGTTTGTAAAACCACCTTACTCTACTAAAATAAACATATTTAACCTTCCAGCTGGTGACTCTTTAGCTGTGGCACAACACTGGGGTCGGTGATACACAAACGTGGTCCATTCTATCTGCTTTGTTTTTCAACTTCCTCTGTGGATAACATTTAATTTTACTCTTTTTCAGAGTGGTAGCCAGCGCAGACCCAGCTCAGATTTTTCTCAGCTCCTCCAGACCATGTGCAAGGACTGGCAGAGACAGACATTCTGTGGTGTGAGACACAGCACAGGGACTGGGGCAGAGCCCTGGCTGGGAGGATGAAAATTCTGGGGGAATTGGTGTAATTAGTAGCCAAACAGACAGAAGGAGCTGATCCATTCTGGAGCAGCTGTACAAGTAACACAGATGGCCCTGTTTCATCACTGAGGGGGCTTAAAGTCTGGCTGAAAATGCTGCAGCACAATTTTGCTCTTCACCTGTCACTTGACTGAAAAATCACTTCTATTCCTGTCCCAGCAAAGTGCACAGTGAAAATGCATTTTGCTTCCTTCACACCCCTCCTGGAGGGGTTGTCACTTGTGGAGCTGGAAGGGGGTTCTTGGTTCTAATTTTAGTCTCACTTGGCCACGAGAATTTAAACTCTGAGATACCAAAATTGAAACTCTGAGATATCAAAGTGTAAGGCTGACAGTGTTGGCACCATAACACAGGGATGGGGCTGGGGGGGTTAAATTTTCTGATTCCTTCTTTTCAAATGCTCTTCAGCATGTTTTGTCTGAAATGATTCCCTCAGTTTCCCAGCCTGGCTCAGATCTTCACAGGTTTCAGATCCTGCAGATCCCAGGAGAGCTGTGTGCAGCAAAGGTTTGGAATGTGCACGGAGGTGACCCGAGAGCATCACTGACTGCAGCCTCGGAGGGAAAGGAGGTGAAGCT
Organism: Rhipidura dahli; assembly: GCA_013399225.1. Taxonomy (NCBI): domain Eukaryota; kingdom Metazoa; phylum Chordata; class Aves; order Passeriformes; family Rhipiduridae; genus Rhipidura; species Rhipidura dahli. The sequence goes on along the minus strand of VXAC01002707.1, from coordinate 53,292 downwards.
GCAGCAGAACGGGCCAAGAGGAGCCCCCCTTGTGTCCCAGAACAAAGCAAATTTCATTAGCATTCTCTGGACGAAAAACCATTCTTGTAATACTTTAATTTCGGGCTGAAAAGCTGCAGGGAGTTGCTGCTTTTGTAACTTTAATGCTTTTTAAACTTTAATGTCGAGTACATGCAACTTGACAGCTTTGGAAAGTTAATGTTTAAAAGGCCTATTTGTGTCTTCTCAAAGACTAAGTCTCATAATCAGATTATTTTCATCTTTAATTGATTAAGCAATACTTGTTAAGGCACCTCACAGGAAGCAGCATCGTGTAGCACTTCAAAACATTTATCTTTGTTCAGATTTGTAACCAACAGTGTTTGGATTTAACTCATTAGGGTACATGTGAATTTTGCCCTCTTCCTTTCAAATTAGTAGCAAGCACCTTTAGAGCTTGTTTTGTGGCTCTACATAAAACCATTCATCATGGATTTATTAATTCCCATGAGTGGAATTAATTTCAGCATTTAAGAATTATTTGGAATTCAGGTCAGCAGAAGGTCACAGTTTTACTCTTCATTCATTTGCTCTTCCTGCACATCCCCAGACTCCTGGATTTCAGTGGATTTCAGTTCATTGAACTGTAAGATCCGAAATCCAAAGTCTCCGGATCACAAGCAGTGTATTGGACTCATTGGCTGCACGTGGCATTTATGGTCTGTATTCCTCCAGCCTGGCATTCCTTATCACACTGATAATGAACATTCGATTGTGTCTCTCAAAGCTGATTTTGTCTGGTCAGGCAGGAAAAGGGGCACAGCTGCCGGGGCAGCTCCAGAGGGAGGAATTTTACAGGAACACCACGGGCCAGGCAGAGACTTTTGTGAGCCTGATGCACCCCCAGCCGCTGGACCCAGCTGCTTCCAGAGCTGTCCTGCGCTGGGCTCTCCTCGTTCCCCGAAGCCCCGGTGCCCCCGGGCAGAGGCCACTCCTCCTCCTCCTCCTCCTCGGGTATTTAACCCAGCGCTGGATGCCCGAGCCCGAGGGATCCCCGCTTCTCCTGTGCCGGGCATCCCGAGCTGCTCCTGCCCAGCCCCGGACGGACCGAGAGAGTCGCTGTAAGTGAGGAACCTCCTTCAGTTCGGGCTCTGCTTTGGCAAGGGGCAAAGGCTGCTGCCACGGGCTCCCTCCGGGCTTTTTCACCCACCCCATGGGTGCTCTCAGATAATCGAGCAGTGCGTTTAACAACTTTCTTTTCAAGGTGATTTCAGCAATGTATTACCAGCTCGGATTCGTTTGGGTGTTTTACAAAGATGATTTTGTTGCATTGGAAGGGAGAAGGAGGAGGGATTTAAAGGTTAAACCTACCAGGAAAGGTGCGGCTCCTCCCTGGCTCAGCCTGAAGGCTGCTGCTTCTTTTCCTTTCTTTCCCCGGTGGGTGATGCAGCTGCTGAGGTTTTGTGCTGCTCTGGCAACAGCCAGGAGCAGCAACCACTTTGTCTAAAAAGTAGAATAAAGTCAGTGTTGGCTGCTCCATAGCTCAGATCTCAGTCCTCTCCTCTGCTCCTTTCACAAGGATCAAAATATTCCCATTTAGAAGCATTTTTTTGTAACAGCAGCAAAAACAAAATCAGCTTTGAAATTTAACCTGGAAAGAATCTTCTGTGGAGGTTTTAGTTATTTCTCTCATTAGGTGAAAAATACAGGGAAAATGAGTGAGGGAAAGTACAGAGCTGTAATGCCAAGAGATTTCATAGGAATGCAAGATTGGGGAGATTTCCTAAAAGCTGGTGAGGTAAAATAAATAATCCAGTGTTTTCTGAGCATCAGTCAGCAGCAAGTAATGCCACGTGTATTATATATTTTTGCCTCCACACTCTCATAAATTGTAAGTTTTCTTGAGCATTTTAAACTTATTTTTTGAAGTTTCTGGTGTAATAATGGTGTCCTGAATCTTGTCTGACACTTAGACAACAAATGCAATTAAAAATATTGCTTCTGCTTCCTCTCCTCCCCTTTCCCTGGGGAAGAACCCACAGGGAGAGAACCACCAGTGGGTAAATCCCCTTTTTTAGGTTTGTCCCTTTTTGCTGCAGTGGGGACTTCACCAGAGCCTTTATTTAGTATTTGTTCTGGCTGAGCTCAGCAGGGGCTGTTTTCAGCTGGAGACTTTGTTTGGAATTGTGGCCCTCCAGAAGAAGATGCAGAAAATTCGGGACAAACTGAGCTCACCCAGTGATGAGGAGCTGTAAAACCAGGTTTAACTGCTTGCCTTTCACCTCCAGCAGGAAGGCTCCTTTAGAACAGCAGGAATTTCTGTTCCAATGGATAAAAATCTTCACTTCATGATCTGTGTGGTTACAGCCCTGCTGCTCCTGAGGGAATCAAGCCAGGCAGGTGAGGAAAATGATCCAGAAGTGTTGGCTGCACCCAAATCTGGTTTTGTTCTTCTTCAGAACGTTAATTCCTTCAGTTTTTACCTGCCAGTGCTTGCAGGATTTTGTCTTAATCACAGAATTTGCTTTCAAATGGGTTTTTGAGAGATTCCCCAGGGCTCACCTTGGGACTGTGACTTTGTGAGTGCTGCTACCAAGTGGCTTTGATGTCACCAAGTGGCTTTGATGTCACCAAGTGGCTTTGCTGCTACAGCTGCAAACCAGATGACAGAGACAGGGAAAGATGAAAAAGCCAAGAAAAAGAGTGGGTTTAGGTGTGGTTATTGTGGTTAAAGCTGCACTGCTTTGAGTTTATGGTCCCTTGAGCTGCAGCAAGATGTGCAGAGGATGGGGGAGGAAACTGAGGCGAGGTGGCCAGTCCTGAGCAGTGCCAGGAACCTTTTCCCCAGGAGCTCAGCAGCAGCAAAGAAGGGCAAGCTCAGAGCAGGAGCAAAGGAAAATCTGATTTTTGCAGGCACAGTCACTTCTTGCAGCCACCAACCTACGGGGAAGGGAGGGCTGAGCCCTTCCCTTTGTCCTGTGCTTCTGCAGCCTCCCAGGAGGATTCCCAGGAGGATTCCCAGGACGGGGGCTCAGTGCTGGGAAGTGTCACTGCCATGACCTGGGGTTGGTGCTGCAGCCCCCTCGCCCCTGGGCCTTTCAGGAGGGCTCACAAAGGGGCTTTGAGCTGGGAGCTGGAGGCCTCAGAATGCTCTGCTGGCTTCCAAGGAACCCCACAGGCCCTCAGAAAGGGGCCTCCAAAAGCTGCTGCTGCTGCCTGTAAAGGGTTTCTAAAGGGAGACAAGAGAAGTCCTTTGTGAAGATTTCCAGCCCCCACGGAGAACTGTGGTGGAGAGGGAGAAAACAGGTTTTGTTTTATGATAATGTGGAGTTCAGCACAAGGCCAGAAGATGCAGCACCAAAGAAGGAATAATAAATACATAATGAATGAATATGCTGTTATATTTAGTGAAAAACTCACAGCTTTTGCTTGGAAGAGTGAAAACACCCTGCATTTTTGGGTTAACCTTGAGGGATTTTTGGCTTTTGCACCGTGAATTCTCTGATTCCAAGGAACAGTGCTAAGCAGATTCCAGAAAAATTATTCTGGGCAACTAATGAGCATTATATTGACAAAATTGTGGTTTAAATTCTGCATCTCAGATGGAGAGCCTGTCAGCAGTAGGGGAAAGGAAGAGTAGGAAAAAACAGTGTCTGGGAAGTGGGTGGTGAGGAACTTTTGGCTGTTCAGGGGGCTTCTCCTTGGGGGAAAATGGGGCTTGGCAGGGATGGGGGCAAATCTTGGCTGTGTGAGGAAGCAGCAGAGCTGGTGCTGCCCCTCCCCAGGGATCCATTGGCTGTGCAGGGTCCATCCCACAGGGTGAGGGACATGGAGTGACATCATTAAGTGCCATCAGAACCTCTTGCAGCCCCACTCGGTGCTGTCTCTGCCTCCCTTTGTGCTCTGGGGGAGGAAACAAAGAGAGTTTGGGAGCTGAGGGTGCTCATTCTGATTATTTCAGTGCACTGTGAAATGAGGGCATGAAATGCCACTTTTGAGGAGCTGTAAATACGAGTCCCACACGAATCTGATGTTGTTGTTGTATTTTTCCAGGAGCTGGGAGGAATGATGATGCTGTGAGTAAGGTATGTCTGAGTTCATTAGTGCATGAAGGCATAGGGCAGTGATCTTACATTTTAATTGCAGAAACAGAGGTCAGAGTGTGGAATGATTTTAATGTGTGGAGAGTTATTATTTCAAGTACACTGTTCATGGCTGGCTGTGTGTTTGTTTGTTTGTTTTTGTGGGTTTTTTAACTGATTTTTTGTCCAGAACTCAAAATTCCCTGTGCCCCAGGGAAGAACCTGCCAGCAGCCCTGTCTTATGGCTGGTAGAGTTGGGCAACTTGTGATCACAGCTTTCAAGACAAAGCTCATCCCTCAAACCCTCCCATTGCACAGAGAGAATTAAACCAAGATCATTTGACTCCTGGAAGGACTGGAGCTTCTTTGGCAGATCTTGTACTGGATAAATATATTTATATATTCACACACACATGTGCACGTCCCCTCTCTCTGTCTAGAAAATCCCCCTGTAATTTTACAGTAAGCAGACACGTTTAAGACCAATAAACCTCATAGAATTTGACACTTCACTGGCTAAAAACTTAAATTGCCCTGAAGTGGCTCTGATGAGGAATCCTCTGAGCTGGGTGACTCTGTGAAATTGGAAGATGTGTCTTTAATTCACAGAAGTGAATCCACGTTTTCCTCTCCTCCTCCTCTCAGGTTTCTAACTGTTCTGTGTCTCCAGAAATTGCTCTTTAATGAGACCTTAATTGGCTGCTAATTCTTTTGTCTGCAGCCCGAATTGGTCTCTTGGGAAGGCTGTACACAGCATCTGAGGAACTGCAGCACCGTTTGAAGCGAGTTTTGTTTGCACCAGGCCATAAAGTGACAGGCTGTGATTTATTAATTAATTAGGAAACAGCAGCAATCACTGCAGCTCTCGGGGCAGGTTTAGGGCTGGTTTAATCCAGGCACAACCCCTGCACCTCCCAGGCTCCCCCAAGGTAAGGCCCAGCCTGGTGGGGCCACACCTGGGACTCTGAAATCCAACTGTTCCTTCATTTTCTGGTTTGCAGGGCACAGACTCACGGGGAGCAGGCGAGGGTCTCCCAACCCTGACGGTCACAACGATCCTGGTAAGGCTGTGACAGCGGCAGGGAGCAGCTGGAACTGCACTTTGCCTTTTATTTCCCACCCATTTACGTGCAGGTGGTGCTTTGGATCAGCTGTGGCAGCGATGTCCCTGCCCCTCGCAGGGTTTTGGGGCCGGCTCAGGGTGCAGAGGTGCCAGCTGTGTGCAGCGGGCACGGGGAGGGTTTGGGGGCTGTGGCAGTGCCCTGGGGAGGCAGCCAGGCTGATCAGGGCTCAGTGCCCTGAGCGTTGTTCCTGCCCTGTCTTGGGAACAATGTAAAGGTCACAAGGGACAAAACCAAGCTGTAAAATCCCCCAAATGCATCACCAGGTGCTCCAGACAAGCAGCACTTTCAGGAGAAGCCGCAGCAGCGAATTTTCTGATCCTGATGTCGGGTCCTGCCCAGCCTGTGATGGGCCACAAATGAAAAGTATTTGGCTTTTAGGCTGAGATTTTTCACTCATTCCCGTGGTACCTGTGACCTGCAGGACGCAGCTGCTCCGGGGGTGGTTCCTGGCTCCAGGGAATACCTTCCCAGTCTGGAAGTGTTATCCCTGCAGGAACGTGGACAGGAGTAACGGGGAGGGTTTGCCAAGGCCGGGTTTAACGGGGAGGGTTTGCCAAGGCCGGGTTGAACTCCCCTGCGGTGCCCTGCAGAGGCTGCAGCCGTGTCCGTGTCCCTGTGCCGCAGGAGGATCCGTACGTGATGGTGCGGGGAGCGGAGCTGGAGGGATACTGCATGGAGCTGCTGGGAGCCCTGGCGGGGATGCTGCGCTTCCAGTACCGCGTCAAGGTGGTGGGGGACGGCCAGTACGGGGCCGTGGCTGCCGGCGGCAACTGGAGCGGAATGATCGGGGAGATCCTGCGCCGGGTAACGCCCTCTGCGGGGCCCGCACTGCGGGAGCAGCTCTGGGGCTCCCTGAGGAACTCGGGGTTCTCCTGCCCGGAGTGCAGAACTGATGGGCAGTAAGACCTGGAGTTGGGTTTGGCCTGCAGAGATGGGGATACGGCCCAGGAAAGCCCTGTTAGAGCCAGGCACCCCCAGGGCAGCACTTGTCTGTCTCAGCGTTTCTCTGCAGCCTGGGACACTGTGCAGACACTTTGGAAAAATTTACCCTGAGCTTAAGCCCCGGGTGAGACTCATTTCATGCAGAATGGCCATGCCCAGGCTCCTCAAGAGCTGCTGGAATGCACATCTCACCCCATCAGGTGCATTCCCTGTGGCTGATGTTCTGTATTTGTGGGGAACACTTCGATTAAAGCTCTTTGCCCATCTGAGCTCAGTTTGTGCCCAGCTCTCAGCCAGACCCAGACAGGAACAGCCTTTTGATCTGGGTGAGCAAACCCAGCCTGGCTCCTGCTGCAGAAGGGAACCAGAAGCCCCAGATACCAACCGGCACCTCACTGTGAGGGATTCCATTGGGTGGAATTCCATTCCAACGATTTCCATAGGAAACCTGTCCTGTTCCTTGGGGCTCACATCCCAAGGCTGTTGCCTTGGAGAAGTGATGCCATTTCAACACCTGCCCACTCAGCCAGGGAAGCACCTGCCTGAGGGATGGAAATGTTTGAGGGACAGGAATGTTCCCTGGGCTGGGTGGCTGATTGGTTTTTATCTCCTTGGCAGGAAGCTGACATTGCAGTGGCTCCACTGACCGTCACCTCAGCCAGGGAAGAGGTGGTGTCCTTCACCACACCCTTCCTGCAGACCGGGATTGGGATCCTGCTGAGGAAGGACACGGCCTCCCAGGACCTGTCTTTCTTCCACTTCCTGTCTCCTTTCAGCAAGGAGACCTGGACAGCCCTGTTATTCGCTTACCTGCTCACCTGCTTCTGCCTCTTTCTTGTTGCCAGGTACAAATGCATTTGTTTCACAGACTGTGCTCAAGTCAGTGGCTTTCTCACCTATGAAGAGATTAGAAAGTCCCAGGGAGCATTTTGCTTTGAGGAACCCTGTGTACAGGTCTAGTACAAGGGCTAAGAAAGCTTAAGTCCTGTCAGATCCAGCCAGCATTATGAGTGGGGTCTCCCCATGAGGAGCACCAGCTCTCTTGATGGGGATTACTTTTATTTTTTCCCTCTGAATGTCTGGTTTTCTCCTGTCATTTTCCCACAGACTGAGCCCCTGTGAATGGAATGAGCCAAAGAATGAAGAGAACCACTTTACCTTCCTGAACAGCCTCTGGTTTGGAGCAGGAGCACTCGCCCTGCAAGGTGAGCTGGGAGGATGCACCGGAGCAGCTCTGGGGAGCAGTGGGGTTTTTAAGCTGCTGGTACACCCAGCTCCTTCTGTGACTCTGGGGTGGTGTGCTCCTGGGGTAAAAGTGCCTCAGCAGAGACACTTGAAGCACTAAACCAGTGTGGGGAGGTGTGATTGCAGACCTGCTGGGGTTGTACACCTGATTTCCTCTGGCTGGGGAGCATTTTCTGCTGTAACCACTGCTCTGGGCAATGCCCAGCTGGCCAGGCCTGGCTGCTTTGAGCAGAGTTGTTTGTGTAGCTTTGGGCCACTGCTGCTGCTCCAGCCCTGCCTGCAGCGTTGGTGCTGCTCACACCAGCACAGTGGGGCTCTCCAGGCTCAGGCTCTGTGGAGCTGCAGGGCAGGGTCTGCATTTGCCTTTATTTCAAGGCAAGTCTCTAAGCCAGGCTGGTGGATCTGCAGTTCTTGGTGTGTCTCTGGTCACGCATCCCCTCCCCTGTGGCTGATTGTGATTTATTGTGATTTATTGTGATTTATTGTTCCCCTGGTGCAGGTGCCACCCCCCGGCCCCAGGCACTCTCGGTGAGGGTCATTGCTGTGGTCTGGTGGCTCTTCACCCTGGCCCTGCTGGCCGCCTACATTGCCAACTTCACAGCCCTGCTGAGCTCTGGCAGCGAGCAGCTCCCCATCCAGACCTTCGAGGACCTGGTCAAGCAGAGGAATCTGGAGTTTGGGACACTGGAGGGCTCCTCAACTTTCTACTACTTCAAGGTGCAGAGAATCTCGTGGTGCCCACGCACAGGGGCTGTAGAGCTGCTGAGCCACCCAGCTCAGGCCTTGTAACCCCTACAACACCCTTAGCATTGTTGAGTCTCTCAGTTTTCCTGTAATACTTCAATTAATGTGGTTATTGTTCTGGTCATCCCTTCCTCCACCTCTTCTCACAGGAAGGCAGGCACAGAACTCTGGTTTTATTCTGTATTCTCCTTTAAAAATCTGTGTACTCTTCAGGGGCTGCCCTTGTGTCCCTCGAGCAGTGGGTGCCATCTATGACCCTTGTACCCCTGTGTGACACCTGTCCCTGGTGCTGGGGACAATCTGTGCTTGCAGGGGTTCACATGTGGTTTAAATGCTCTTCTTCTCCAAATTGTTTTACAATCCATGCACATACAGGCAGATTTTTATTTTTTTGGTGGTTGTCTCACGCTTGAGATTGACACTTGGGATTTTTGGGCTGCAGAACTCCAAGAACCCCATCCACCAGATGATCTATGAGTACATGGAGAAGAGGAGGGAGCACGTGCTGGTCAAGACCTACCAGGAGGCCGTGCAGCGTGTGATGGACTCCAACTACGCCTTCATTGGCGAGTCCATCTCGCAGGACCTGGCGGCCGCCCGCCACTGCAACCTCATCAGGGCCCCCGAGGTCATTGGGGCCCGGGGCTTCGGCATCGCCACCACCCAGGGTGAGTCCCTGTGCCCCTGGGATGGCAGGGGGGGCTGCAGGAGCAGGGCCAGAGCCAACACTGCTGTCGAGGGTGACCAGACTAAAAACGCTGCAGGGTCCCTGTTCTGTGGGGAATTATCATTGGCTCTCACTTTGAACTCCAATCCACAAATATTCCATCTCCCGGGGTGTCCTTGGCCCCAGGAATGCAGATCCCATAAGGCAATGAGCAGGGGACAGTCTGCTCTTCTTCTTCCCTAAGTACCCTTGCTCTGCCCTTTATCCCACAGGTGTTACCACCCCTCTGTGACAGGACAGGGGGGTTGTTAGGCAGGAAAAGCCCTTGGCAGGGGGTGCTGTGTTCAGTGGCACCTCTGACCGTTAACAATGTGTAACCAAACCACGGCTGGGAGCTCTCCCATCCTCCTCTCTCTCCCTCTCCCGCTGCCCAGCATCCCCCTGGACCAAACCCCTGTCCATCGCCATCCTCAAGCTGCGTGAGTCGGGCGACCTGGATTACCTGCGGAACAAGTGGTGGGAGAGCAGCTGCCTGCGGCGCAGCCGGGACCGCTGGGGGCCCCTGGAGCCGCCGGCACTGGGGGGGCTCTTCCTCACCCTGGGCATCGGCCTCGCCCTCGGCATCATCGCCGCCCTGGCCGAGCTCTCCAGCAGCAGCCGCCGCGCCGCCGCGCACGCCAAGGTGGGCTCCGGGTCCTGTCCTGCCTCCCCATGTCCCCCCTCCCACCAAGGTGGGCTCCGGGTCCTGTCCTGCCTCCCCGGGTCCCTCCTGCACCAAGGTGGGCTCCGGGTCCTGTCCTGCCTCCCCCTGTCCCTCCTCCCACCAAGGTGGGCTCCTGGTCCTGTCCTGCCTCCCCCTGTCCCTCCTGCACCAGCCAGGCCCCAGCATTTCCACCCTCACCTTACTTTTCATAAGGAAACCTATGCAGTGGGGCAGGGGTGAGGGGAAGCTGTACAGTTACTCCTTAAAGCACCAGAATTTCACAGCTTGGGCTCTGGGATGGGGTTGAAGCCTGAACAGCAGAAATACAATAGAAGTAACACCCCCCCACCAAAAGAAAAAAAAAAAAGTAACATTCCCTGTAATCCCAAGGCAGCCAAATTGGATTCCACTAGTTTGGGTGTTAGAGAGGACAGCGAATGATCCATACCAAGTTTATTCTCAGTGGTGGCTGTTCTTCAGTCAGTAGACAAGGAAAACACACAATGAAACTGCAACAGGGTCCAAGTGTGCCCCTTGGTGCTCCTGTTCTCCAGCCCTCCCAACACCGTGCACATGGAAAAGGGGGATCCACAGAACCACCCACCCACAGCCTTCTCTCCCCCTCTCTCTTGCAGAAATCTTGTTGCTCTGTTTTCACAGAAGAAATCTGCACTCGTCTACGCATTAAAGGAACCGCCAGACAGAGCCAGGAGCCGTCAGGGAAGGCAAATGCTTAAGAAGCTTTTGCTGCAGGAATGGGCCTGGGTTAGAGTTGTACCACGTCCTAAGAGCTGTAGCAGTGTAGGAAGATGTTTTTCTGCTAGGCTAGAGTGTTAGTTTGCTAATTACACACACAGAGCACTTCTGGAGTGGTGGTGGAGCTGCAGACAAGAGGAAATGAAGTGGCTTGGAAGAATTTAAATTGATAAGAGGTAGAGTGGAAGTGTGACAAACTGATAAGCTGGAGCTGAGCTGGCCAGAATGGTGGATCCATGTTTAGGTTAGAAGTTCACCCTGTAAGTCCATGAAGGGTTGTAGGAGGAAGTGACTGGGGACAGGTTCATGTGAAGCCTCTGCTACTAATTCCTGTGTGAGGAACAGCTGTGGAACATTAAAGCTCTTGTCCGTCTGTGGTAATCAGGAACAACAGCTTAAGCATTGCAGCCATCAATAGCCTCATCCTGCCCTGCCTGAGCAGGAGGTGCTGGTCCCTGGGAAGGCAATTCCTGAATCAGAACTGACAGTGCTGCTGTCTTACCCCAAACAGGCCCTGCCTGCACCCCAAACCCAGAACCCCTGGCACCAAGGAGCTAAGAAGTGCCAGGCAGGGCTTGTCCTTTGTCCCTTCCCATCACAGGATAATCCATCACCACTGTTTGGTGACAGAGAATGTTTTGTTCTTGTTGCTCAAGTGTTGAGGACTGACAGTGGAGGGTGGGGATGAGTCAAACACAGCCCAGCCCCAGCACCCCTGCAAGGGGAGATGTGAGGGAGTTTTGCATCACTCTCCTGCTCTCAAAGAACGCTGCAAGTTCAGAGGAACAATTTCTCAGCTGCATGTTAAACACTTTCCTCATTAAGTTGTTTTTCCTTTCAGAGCTGGATGACTGAGGCATTTAAGTGTTAGGGCAAATTGGTGGTTAGATCACTCCAGTTATGTACTGCAGAGCTAAAGGAGGGAAAAAGCAAATTGGGGTCCTTGGGAATGGCTGTAATTGCACTGCAGGAACAAAGACACCAATCCTTGTCAGTCCCAGGAGGGAGAACTGAAGGCAACAGAAACCACGGGGCCTCAGGCTGGGAAGTTACTGGGTGATCCTGAATCAAGCACTGCAAATTCTCTGTGAGGGCAACTTAGTGAGACTCAGCTTCCAGCTGCCGTGAAGGAATTCAGTGTAGCTGCAGGACTCCTGCTAATGGGAACAAACACGGGGTAAGGGATTCCAGGTGCTGGGAAAGCAGGGCTGGTCCTTATCTCAGACTGCAACAGCTCTGCTCAGACACAGCCTGAGCAACGTTTGTTGGGTGAGAAGGTGGATCAGCCCTCCCATCAACTGAGCTGCACAGAGCAGGAGAGATTTAGGTAAGTCTAAAAGCTGAAAATGCAACATCAGGCTCACTTAGCACTTAAAAACTATTTGGTACGTGCCGTGTCACTGCTGGCAGAGTAGGCAGAGATGTATAAAAAAGGTTTCATTGACATTTAAATATATTTCTATATGAATGTCTCACACAACAAAAAAATAAAGTCTTTTCATCACAAATACTGCAGCATTAAAATAAACACTTACCAAAATAAACAATGAGTGATATACATATATATATTTGAGTGTGTAGACTATAGAGTGAATCATATTGTCGCTTTTTAAGTCACAAAAGCACAATATAAATACGGAATCTCCTGTGAACTCTTTTCCCTGTTGTAATAAAAATACATTCTTTACAGTTAAAGTAAAACTAGTGCAAGTCCATCGGCCGTGCCAGCTCCATCATTTACAGGGCACTTCGTACTTGAAGATGACGCTGAAGATTTTGCCCCCGAGGCGGTCGGCGAGCCACGAGTTCTTGATGACGGCCAGCTTGAGGCTCTCACACCTGAGCACGGCGTAGTAGTTGGTGTGGATGGCCCTGCCCATGCCCTCGATGACCACCAGGTCCGTCTGCCGCTCCCGCACCAGCACTGCCAGGCCCTGGTCCAGGCGGCTGCAACAGAGCGCGGTCAGAGCGGCCACAGCGCGGCTGCAGCTCCACCTGCAGCTCCACCACTGCAGCTCCACCTGCAGCCCCACCTGCACTGCAGCTCCACCTGCAGCCCCACCTGCACTGCAG
>VXAC01002707.1:23469-40884 GCA_013399225.1 Rhipidura dahli | reverse complement strand
GCACTGCAGCCCCACCTGCACCTGCAGCTCCACCTGCAGCTCCACCTGCACTGCAGCCCCACCTGCACTGCAGCTCCATCTGCACCTCCACCGGCACTGCAGCCCCACCTGCACCTGCAGCTCCACCTGCAGCTCCACCTGCACTGCAGCCCCACCTGCACCTGCAGCTCCATCTGCAGCCCCACCTGCACCTGCAGCTCCACCTGCACCTGCAGCCCAGCATGAATCACAGCATGAAGTTACTGATGCCCACAAACAGGGGCACCTCAAAGCCAAGGAGATTGATGGAAATGTTGTTTTAAATGCACCCAGCTTGGGGTTTAAGAACAGAGCAGAAGGAAGTAGGTTAAATAAGGTGAAATGATGCTTCTGTCCCAGGGAGTTTTGGCCACCTGCAGGATCTGACATCAGCCATAACCTGACCTACTCCTGACCCAGCTGTGTCCTGAACACAGACACCTCACTAAGGGCCAGAAGCTGTAAGGCCTGAGCAGTGTCACAGGTCTGTAAATCCACACTAAGCAACTCCTGATGGGTGTGCAGATGTGACTCACAGCAGGAAGGGTGGCTGGGATGCTCCACAGCCACCCCTTTGACCATCCTGCAGCTGAGGGGCACAAATAACAAATTGGCACTTCACCCACATACCTCAGGTCCAGGCACGGAGAACTGGAGCCCGTCTGAACCAACAGCAGCTTCTCATCCCTCAGTGCAGAGCTGTTCAAAAAGACAAAAAATATTAAAAAGCTGCTTCAGCAGGGCCTTGCCCATCTGGGAATGAGCCAGAGAAGCAGGAATATCGAAGCCTCTTTGCAAAGGCTTCCTTTGCTCCAGGAACTTCACCAGGAAATGCAGTGTTTCCTTGAGCACAAGGGTTGCTCAGTCAGCCCTGCATCCCCTCTCAGGGACACTCTGTGTGTGACATACACGGATTTGCCTCTATTAGCACTGAAAATTCCTGGTGGAGCAGCTGGATTGCTCGTCAGGGAAGACACAACATGAAATACAACTATGGGTGTGCCAGAAAGACCCCATTTCTCTATTTTTCACTTTAATGAAAGAGAAGCTCTGCCTTGGGCTGAGGCTGTGGGTCACACAATACAAAGCCAGGCTGTGGCCAGGATCTGCTTTGCCAGGGAGGTGGGACAGGCTGGTGCTTACTGGATCACGGGGTCCATGGCCGCGATGCGCTCGGTCACGATCAGGGACTCGCTGTAGGTGACGTCGTTGAGGGCAGGGCCAGAGTTACAGGCCAGAATCACCTGGGGGAAGGTGCCAGGAGAGGTCACACGGTCAGGCTCTGGCATTCCAGGAGCTTGGATAATTCCCAGTTTGGCAGAGAAGTGTCCTGCTGGTGGGCAGTGACACCTTGCAGCAGTTACCAAAACTCCACAGGAATTGGCAAGGAAACCACTCACCTCAGTCCCTCTAGAAAGGAGCTCTCGGACAAAAGGAAAGACTCCTAAAATTATGTCTATCCCACTGTTATCTGCGAAAATTAAGGCACATTTATGAGGGGGACCCTCCTGCAAGAGAAAACCAATGCATTCAGGATGAAGCACCACTCACCTGAGGGAACAGTTTGTTATTCACTCCTCCAAACCCTCACATTTTATACCCTTCAACACCTGAGCCTTTGGGTCTGCATTGCAGCAAACTCCCAGCACACACCAGTGCCAAACAAGAGCAGTGGGGCTCCCTGATGGTGTCTTTGCACAGGGGTTTAAACCAGCCTCGAGTTCCTGGGCTGTGTTTGAGACAGGGCTCTCAAACTCCAGCAATAAAACTTCCACCTGCCAACTCAAGCCAGGCCTAACCCCAGAGTCAGGCTGTGATCCTGAGCATGCTGGGTGCCAGCTGGACCTACCTTGGAGGGTGTTTTAAGCCAGCCTGGTGCTGGTTGAACAGGATTCCCTTCTGCCAGGAAAGGGCAGGATGGACTGTGGGGGCAGTGACATCCTAAAATGAGAAGATAGTGCCTATTCTCCATTAACCTCCTTGTTTGTTCTCAGCCTGATGTTGTGACACTCAGTTCACTCCAGTTCACACCAGCAGAAGAAGTGAAAAATGATTAATTCCTAATAAAAACTGACAGGACAGTGCTTGTAGTTCCCTAATTATCTCTGTTACCCAAGATTAGCTGGTGCTTTGTTTTAGGATGGAGCATGTAATGATTTGCCATAGTCTGCTCATCCCCAGCCTTTAGGCTGCCATTTCCAACAGAGAGATTTACACAAAGGCTTTTCAATTAATCTTAATTAAATGGTGAAAGAGATCACATGGGGGAAGAAAAAAAAAAAACCTTTGCTAATAGATAAATTAATTACTTCCAGCAAGCTCCTACATTAATACCAGTTTTAGCTGGCTACTCAGGGGAAAGGAACAATTCAAACACTACATCTGGCACCAGGTTTTTAAATTTAGGAGTCTGGGTGTATGGAAAGAAGTGCCCTGGTAAGGAGGGGAGGCTCTGGAGCAGCTCTGAGAGCAGCAGGGCTCCAGTGGGAATTCAGAGAAGCAGCCTGGGAAGTAACCAACTGTCAGACTAATTCCTTTATTCCTTTCTTTATGGTGAATTATTTGGATTTGTTTCGGGCTGTTTGAACAGAGCTCTGATCAAACCCCACGATTCCCAAGGTGGTTTGGTGATTGAGGTGTTGAATTGGGGGGTTTAGGGCCACCCCCAGTCGTACCTTCAGTCGCTCCAGCCACTGGCTGTAGGAATCTTCCAACCAGGGACGTTCTGTGGCACAGACAGAGCAGGGTCAGCATTTCTTATCAACAGCCACTAACTCTTATCAGCAGTCATTCTGCACGTGGCACAAGCAAGAGGTTCATGCTACACACACTGAAGCATTTGAGCTCAGGTTTGGAGGTTCACAGAGTTCCTGAGCTCCCAGTTACGGGAATGGCTCCATGAGGACAGGCCTGGAGTGGAATTTCCACATGGAAGCTCTGGAGTGGTGTGAGCTGGTCCTGGGCTGGGGGTGCTGGACCCCCCAGGACACTGGTCCCTGGCAGGGACACAACACTGAGTGACCATCACTGTGGTTAGGGAGAGACTCTGCAGGTTTAATTCCTTTGGAGCATTCCACCCAAACTCTGGATCTGCATTTAAATGACCCTGACAAGCCCTAATGATTCCTTGTCATCTGGGCAGCAGAACCCCCCAACCATTCCCACTCCACTCCCTCATTAACATCCAGCTCCAGCCACCAGCACAGATCTCCCCCTTACCTTGGAGCTTTGACTTGGCTTCTTCAAACCCAAACTGTGGCTCAGACTCCAGAACACTGGAAGAGAAACAAAGGGCACACAGGTCAACACCTCCCTCTCACCAAGTGGAATTCCAACATTTCTTTAGCTGGTGCCCAGCAATTTTACTGCACTGGTTATACTGGGGGTGTCTGTGGAAGGGAAATGTATTTTATGCTCATGTTAAAAACAAAAGGCTCATCAGGACATTAAATCAGAGTTCTGGTGCTAACAGAAAACAGCCTGAGCAATGCACAGATGTTTGCAGGCAGTAGGCTACAGGTAAAAAAGACATTTTTGGGTCTGCAAACCACCATGAAATGTCATGACAAACCAGCTGCAGGGTGTACCAGTGCTGTACAAAGGCTGATGGCGAGATTGAGGAACTTTATTTTTAAGAAAAAAACCCCAGCTGGATATTCTGTAGCTGAAAGGGTGCTGTTAGAGGATGTAACACCTACTCTGAGACTGCCTTTGCTCCCCAGTCAAAGACATTCCCTGCCAGAAGTCCTTTCACCAGTGCAAACTGCCTCTCCTCCCAGCCCAAGGAATCCAGGGACTCGATCACGCTCTGGAAACACTTTAAGGCTATTCCATTTTCTTTCTGCTTTACCTGTAAGACAGTCAGGAAACATTGGATTTACAGACCAAAATTTCTTACCCATCCTTGGCTGTCTCAGTCCCAAGGCCATGTTCAAGCATCTCCTCTGTGTTCATGGCCTCTCATGGACCAACCAATTACCGTTGCCAGTGTGCTTAGGACCAAGAAAAAAACTTTCCTGGATTCTAATAAAAAGCTTCATGAGTGCCAGGATATGATCTATAGCCCAAGAATTATTTTTCTTAGCAAGTTAGAGATGCACTAGATCTTGAGTAGATTGGGAAACAGATCTCTAGCAGGCTGGGGAATGGGAGAGTGGACACACAAAAACCCTGCAGCAGTAACATGATGCACCAACCCCAGGAAATCACCACCAGCAGTGCCACAAAATCTGAAGGGTGGTTTTGTTTCTGGTTTTTGGTTTTTTTTGCATCATCCCAAATTCTCAGCAGCTCTCCACTTTTTTCTCTGCTCTGTCTCTGGTGAGATCAGTGTTACAGGGTGAGCTCTCTGAGGAAATTTAAAATGATTCTGGGTATCAAAATCTTGTCTTGGCAGTAACTTGTCTGAATTACCAGAGGGAAACATAAGCAAAGGGCATCTCACATGTGTTTTACCCCTTTTTCAGAGTGCAGACAGTGCAGCCAGGGAGGACTTTCTCTGTATTTTGCAGAGATATGTCAACAGCCAGGAAAAAAGTCTCAGAGCAGCCCCTGGCACTGTTGTTATCTGTATGTCACACAAACAAGTGGTGAGGAACGGACCTACAGAAAAGTATTTTTGAGAAATACTGACTAAAATGTCCTCTTCCCAAACATTTCATGTCACAGAAGAAAACACAGAGAGAAAACAGCTGCACAGTGACAATGAATGGTTTTAAGAGCAGGAGGTTGTGCATTGTGTCCACTCCAAGCCAGTGCTGAGCATCTCACAAATGACAAAGGCAGCCACAGAGGAGTGAATTAGAGCAGTGCCTGGTGACAGCCTGGTGGCAGTGCCTGGTGACAGCCCCCACACACTGCTCAGCAGGGCTGGCACCAAGGCTGGCTCCTCAGGGCTATGAGACAACTGAAGCTGGGGGTATTTCTGGTCATCATCCCCACCAGGAGCCTGTTCAGGTGAAAGGATTTATTCCCCAGAGCTCCTTCTCTTCCCACAGCTGCTCACAGCCAGTGCAGGAACTGGTTCCTCATCCCTCCCCTCTGAGCCATCCAGCACGTACAGTATCAGAGTACTGGAAAAGTGTCTTCACTCACCTTGGAATAGGGATCTGGAAAATTGAACTCATTCAAACAGTGTTCCCTTGTATCCAAGAGACTTCTGACTGTTAAGGTACCATATGCACTTTAAAAAGGGAGAAGGGGCAAAAAACAATTCAGTTACTTCCAACAGAAAAAGTTCTTTTTGCCTCTGTCTCCTACATAAGTCACAGCCCCTCACACAAGCACTAAAGCTGAAAGTCAGAGGTGCTAAACACCTGGCTCTAAGAGTAAATCTACAATCAGATTATTAAAATACAGGCAGGGAGAATGTTCAGAATTAACTTGCTGCTATTTTTAATACCCATATACAAATTTTTCATCACAAATTTTCTGCCAAGATATAATTTCTCTGTTCAACTCCAACACATGAAATCCAAAAGCTCTGTGCAGAGGATCTGATGTTTGGCACAGCAATTTGCTTCAGCCTGCTTGGCTTTGTTTGCTCTGCTTCACAACCTGCTTTGCTTTTGGTGGGCTTTCACTGTGCTCTGCTCAACAGAAGCAGCAAGTGATGCAAAAGGGAAAATAAAAACACTTACAAGGGCTGCTGCCTGAGTGTCTGGAGCTTATTCCAGTATTTCTGCCGGAATTTCTCAGCTCTCTCCACTGCATCCACAGAGTCTGGCTGACTGGCTGCAGCTCGCTTTGCCACCTGGCAGAGAATTGAGGCAGCACTGGAGTTACCAAATTAACTCTTCCCCCTTGTAAGTGATGTGAAGTTCAGTGTGAGCAATAACCCCTCCATCTGCCTCCCTGTTCTGTGCCTGCAGCGTGGCTGCTCCCTCCCACACAGCACCTCCCAACTTCCCTTCATTCCAAACAGTAAACAATTTCAATGTGTCTTTTCATCCCAGAAGATTGAAAGTTTGTTTTCCACACTGTACTTTCAGAAATTAACCACAACTTCTAACTACTCAGAGGAGGGGGAAAAAATAACAATGCACACAGACTAAAGGAGAAACAGGCAGAGATGAATTGGTGCACATCGACCCCTTGTGTTCTCTTTTTGTTTATTCCAGTGAACTGGAATCAGCTTCAGTGCAGGAAAAAATAACTTGTGTCTGATTCAGTTGTGCTCTTCCCATGGAAAAGTGTCTGTGAGGCAGCAGGATTGCTCCCAGAGGAGGAACAGCCCAAGGATCTCTGGCCTTTGGTTGTGTAACTGTGCTGCTTGCAGTTCTGTACAGAGAGGTCCAAGTGCCATTCAAGAGAGAAAATGCTTTGAAAACACGTTTCAGAAGCTAAAAAAAAGCATCATAGAAGAACATTTCTGGCTTTGAAGGGGCCAAGCCCTTCCTTAAGAGACTGGGACAAAGTCAGGTGCCTCTGTTACAGAGGGTGAAACAGCAGGAATATTTTACAGGACATACACAGTGCTTCACAGAAGATCTGTTTGCCAAATACCCGTGTCACCCACACGGGACTGTTTTGTGACACTCACCCCATCCAGTGCCTCCTCAAAGCAGGTGAGCCAGTATTTTCTAGCCATGGCATCATCTGTGAGGTCAACAGTGTCTGGGATATAGGTGGAGGGGTCTTTCAGCAGTGGCAGGTTAACCAGTGGTCTCTCCAATCTGTCCATTTCCAGCATGTCAAACTAGGGGAAAAAGGAAAGAGATGGATTAGAACTCACTCAGAAATAAATTCACAATGAATTAAATTAGCACAAGGGCTGCAGAAGTCCAGCCACAGTTAAGACTGACAGATTTGCAGACAGTTTTAGGTCACCACAAATAATCCAGCTGTGGATTATTTTATCCATGCCCACCCCATGAAATTATCCAGTGTGAAAATAATCCACTGTGAAATCAGAATTGCTGCACTGTCAGTGAATTTAAGAGATGACTGGGCTTGTGCTCTTCTGTCCAGTCCTGTATTTGTCTTCTCATAGGAAGCAAATTAATGCTGCTTAATGACGGTGGAAGATGAAATTCCAAATTCTGAGGTATTTCATCTGCAGCAAAATCCAGCTGCTCCAGAGGAAGAGTAATAGACAAACATTCCCCCCAGTTTGGTGAAGGAGAGGAAGACACAGCAGCAGCCAGTCTGTTCCAGGAGACATTCCACCCAACACCACACAGGACACGAGACAACACCACACCAGACACCAGACTGGCCACTTCTCTGGGCACACAGGAGTGCCAGGGGCAGGAAGCAACCAGCTGCAGAATCATCACCTATTTCCAGGTCACCAGTGCTAAGAGAACACACACAGAGCTAGAAAAGACAGCACATACTGTACCACTCCGTGTTCTCTGCATGGGGTAAACATCAGGGGATGTGCTCATAAGCCCAGAACTCCCAGCATAATTCTCTCCCCAGCTGTACTGGTTTGGATCTAGAAAAGAGAAAGACACAGACACACATAATCTGAAAATAAAACTGAAAATACTCCTGTGAGTGAGTCTAGAGCAGCATCCCTCTGAGCAGCTGCTGCACTACACAAGCCAGCTCCCCTTGTCTTTAAAAGCAAACAGAATTTTTCCCTCTAGCCCCCAAAAGAGATGTTTCAACCACTCAGTGAATTACCTGCTCCAAAGAGCTTCAACCTGAATGAGACAAGAGACAAATTAAGTTCTAAAATCATTCTTTTTAACCCCATCTCCTTGTCATTAATCAGCATGCCTTCAAAGCACTATTACTGAGCAGTTCTTATTTCTAAATCTAGATCCATTATTAACAAAACAGAATTACAGAACTCTCAAAGCACAATGTAAGTTTCAGAGAAACACTGAAATTATTTCTAGATTTGCCTTATTTGAGAAAAGTTTAATGAGCTCAGATGTACAGTACATGCTGCAGAAGCAATGTCTTTAATTCCTCAGTAGCTGGTTCCTTGCCCATCTCTATCAAATGGGCAGGAAAGGAATTCCAAATCCATTTTTTTTGGAGGTGTATTTGATACTTACTGAACTAAGCAACATTAGCAGCCTCTGGCTGTGCCACCAGAACCAATGTACTGCCTGGCTTGCCAGTACATCAACAGGGGAAAAGGAAAACTAAATAGGCAGAATTCCACCAAAGCACCCTGGATCCAAGGGATCTGGACAGAAGGGTCTCCTCTGTGAGGCTTTTCATTCTCAAACAAACACAGTTTGGAGATGCTGGTCTTCCTCAGCACATTAAAGGAATTCACAAGTGGCTGCTTTAAGAGGGGAAAACCAAAGCCACGTTTCCCTGGCTGGATTTAGAGCTGTGACCTGCTCTTTGCAGAAGTGCAGAGAAGAGAAGAGCCCAGTCCTGCTGCCTTCTCAAAGGTGAGCAGGAAATCCAGTCAGAAATTCAGATATCCCTGCCAGAATGTATAAAACCAAAGCCCAGCATCTGTGTCTATTAGTGCCAAATGGATTGATTTAGGCAACAGCTTACATGCAGCCTCTTAAAGAGAAACTTGGACAGTACACTGACATTTCAGAACACAGCATATACAGAACAGAGCAGTGCTGTACTTACTGTCTTGTTCAGCTCCTTTTAAAAATGCCCCAATGGCTCCCAGGTAGCCTTCATGTCTCAGGAACAATGCCTGAACCTCTCCCTGCCACAATATGAAACATTGCAATTGGATGGTCCCTGAGGGCTAACAGGCACTTCTTTTGTCACTAGTTTCACACTTTAATTTAATAGAAACAACTAGAAGATGGTAATAGTCATTTGTGCTACATTCTCACACATTCAGCAACTTTAATGGTGCTCCTGGAACAGCTCGGGGAGGAACTGCTCACACACATCATTCCCCAGTTATCAAACAGCTGGAAAACACCCATGCACCAGTGGTGTGTGCTCTAAGGCCTTCCCTGGAAAACACCACTGCATCATCCCATGAATATTCAACTCCTCTTGCTTCAACAGGCTGGAAATACAAGGTCTTGTGATTCCCAAGTGAAGTGTGTGCCACTGCAGCCAACACCTCTGGGACATTGCTCACTGCTTTATTTCATTCCACGGCTCTTCATCACCACTCAGACACTGGGTGTTACCCACAGTCAGCATTCCCCCATCCAAATAATTCAATTATTCATGTAAAATACAGGAATGCTGGGGAGAAGAACCCTCCATCCTCACAGCAGGGCCCCTCAGCTTTCCTAGGCTGGGTGAGACACGGCCTTTTCTGAGGAATTCAGCAGTGACTGTGGGAACAGCTCACCCTGAGGGGAGCCACGGGCAAACAGCAGCTCCAGCTCACACTTGGATTTGAATCCCTGGCAAAGTGTCTCTTACAACAACCTAAAGCTGCAGTTTTGCAACAGCTTTCTTGGAACTCAACGAAGTTTTACAGAAAGGGACAACGATGGTGAAATAAAGAGGGGGAAAAGCAGCACACAGGAGTCTCTTGCATGAAGCACTGAGATGAGAAAAAATGGTGTCATCTACTGTATAAAATTCCAAAAGTGCAGGACTAATCTACCTGTAACAACCATTAATGAGCTTGTGGACTGGACCTTTTTCCTAGTCAAAAATCTTCAGTGATTTTCCACAGCTTCAAAACCTGCAAAGAACTTCAGTTTGGTTGATCTGGGGTTTGATTTTTCTCTTTAATAACAAAACCCCACTGATGCCAACTGTCTCAGCAGAACAACCCCACACTGCATGGCCTGGGGGTGGAAAGATGCAAATCAGCAAGAGGAATTGAATAATGATGGTGACTATCTAAGAACACAGTGAAAACTCATTACTTGGAGCTACAAGACAGACTGTCAATCAAAAAATACTAATAAAAAGAGAGAGAGAGAGGGAGGTAGGGAGAGAGAAAAAGGGCCAGACACAACTCCCAGGCATTTCACATTGATTTCACCCCTCCCACAACACATCCCTGCCTTACCTACCTAAGGAGCAGCCTTCTAAGCTTACTTCGTGTGCAAATTCATTTATTAAGGTATCCCAACAGCCTAGAAAAGTAACTAAAATGTGACTTTGCTGTAGGGAACCCTGTGTTTTGCTTACCTTGGAGAAGAAGTTGATGCTGTAGGTTATTGTGCGCATGGTGACGGGGTGGCCCCGGATGAAGAAGCCTCCAAAATAGATTTTATCCAGGTTGTGCAGTTTGGCATAGAGGCAGGCCAGCTGACCAATGTCATTGCTGATCATGTGCAGCAAACTTTTGGCCATATCTTCTTTGGAAAACTCTGAAAGGGAAGAAAGAGTAAAGCACATTACACTGAGCTGAGGAAGCTGCAATGGACTGTGCTTTTCCAACTGAGCCTGCAATTGGGGAAAGAAAAATCCAGGGTTTCAGCAGCTTTCTTTATGTGTGGAGATGAAAACTGTTACCCCCTGCAAAAACCTCACATTTAAAATGTACTTCAAACAAGGAAGAGTGTGATTTGATTGAAGATATCAGGGAAAAAAAAAAACCTCACCCTCACTAAGCCTATGTGAAACATTCCTTGAAAAAAAACTTCCTGGATGGCAGGAATCCATTTCTTCTCTCTGGGAGCCACGAGTGAGGGTTCATCTATCCCTCTTGGCCTGAGATGCACTGCAAGTATTTCATTAAGATACTGCAAATAAACTGCAAATTGTAGTAACCCACTGCCAAAGGGCCCTTCTGGAGCCCAGAAAGCCACATCTGTTTCCCACAGGAATGAATTAACCCTGAGCTAACCAGAAAGCTATTCTTTAATTTTCCCCAGGCTTAGGCAATCCCAAATGGAAAATTTAAATGTCTGCTTATAAAGCAGTACTAGAAAATACTTTTAATCAATATTCTGCAGGTAAAACACAAGATCATGAAAGAAGCTGGAGATTATTTTCAGTTCTACTTGTTAGATCAATATCAAGGTGATTCCCAAAGGCCAGAGGAGATGTTCGGGTGGATCTTTTTTATCCCAGTACCTTTGTCTGCTGTGGTGGACTTCCCAAAGCTGCTGGCAATGAGATTCCCACTGAGCCCCAGGGTCTGGTAGGCACCTCCATACACGTCCTTCACCAGCATGTCCACGTTGGTGTGCTGGCCCTTTGAGGCCAGCTGCAGCAACTCATCGAATTTCTGAGGGTGAGAAGAACAGTTACTGCAGCTGACCTGGGCCAGAGCTCTGCAGCATCTTTACTGACCAAAACCAGCCTCAGAATTAACCCTGCCAGCCAATGACAGGTTATTTCTGATTACAGGGATGTATCCAGAGTCCCAGCCTGATCAAACAGACAGATCTTAAGTGGAGCTCCTTTAATGATGAACACCACAATCAACCTCTTTCTTATCTGCAGGTATTTTGTTTAATTTCCCCTGAGAACCAGGGTGGGTCAGCACATAGAAAACAGTCAGAAACCTCATGGCATCCCTTATCTTGGAAGTCAGGAGCACAAGAACTAAGAGAAACAGAATTATGTCTTCCTGAAGCACAATAAAAGAGAAGTTTGAGAAAAAAGTCTTAGTGTGCCTTTACTGTTGCAGGATGTGCCAACATCCCTGAAATTAAACTTGAATTTCTTCTACAAAACCAAGAGAGAATTAAGAGCAGGCACTGTCATGTTCTAAGGTTTCTTCTTTAGGAGCATCAAACAAAAAGCAAAAACCCAGGTCGTGCCCTCCCTTTGACATTTTCTTATCTGGGGCACATGTAACTGTAGCTTTACCTACACTGCTGACATTTAGGACACTCATTTAAGCCACGTGGCTTTTTGGGAAGCCCAGCATGATGTAAGAGTCCTGCTCAGCCCAGCCCAGCTAAGTCAGGCCTTGTTCTGGCAAATCATCAGCCCAGGATTTACTCATGTTGGCAACCAAGGAACCAACCATGAAGCAAAATTCCTCCTCTCTGCTCCCAGACATTTTGTAGCAACTGTGTGCTCCCTGCTTTCTTCTGCAGACAATATTGCAGGAACTGGGCTGGCATTTTAAGCTGAAAAGAGAATAAAAAATTACCAGGCCACTTTGAGGAGGCTCTTGTCCATCCCTTGTCCTTGAGCCCCAAGCAGGATTGCTTCTGGTCACAATAAGCATCTTCTAATTCTTGTCCCTATATTCCATTAGTACCTTTTTGCAAGTAAAGCTTCCTTTTATTCATCAAGAGTGCCAAAAATATGAACACAAGTCCAGGCCTCAGCCTTGTTACCTAACATTCCAACATTTCAGGCTTCCTCCCAGCGTTTGATTTAATCCCACCCCTCTTAGAAGAGACATTTGGGTACCTTTGTTTTGGTGAGCAGAGCTCCAAGACCCCAGAAGGTTCCACCTCCAATTGAGCTGCCCCCAATCCATTCGAATTTGTCTTCTGTTTCTACCTGTCAATCACACAAGGCAAATTTATTTAGGAAGTCCTGTTATGATGTTTAACAGAGATTTAAATGTCAGAGTGTGCAGGGGTTTGGAACACTGCAGTCAGTGGAGGTGGAAAGCTTCCACTGTGGAAGTGGCAGGTGAGAAGGGCACGTTGCACACAGTCACACCACAAGCAGTTCTGGAAATCTTTGTATTTCATTCTTAGCCAATAATGCTAAATAGAGACATTAGTCTGTTCAACAGCGTGCCAAAACAAACAAACATCAAAAATCACTTTGATCTGACAGCCCTGGTCCTCATCAGGGAATGTAACCACTTCTCTAAACACCAAATTAAATGTAATTAAAAAGAAATTACGGTAGTGAATGGAAAAGCATTCCTAACTCTATAATAAATAGAAATAAATTTGTTAAAAAGCACTATTTTCTTTTTCAACCTTGCATTAACCAAGAAAAAATGAGTACAAATCTGAACCAGTGAGAGGTTTCAGATCACCTTCATTAAATCTCCACTGAAACATTTTAACCACCACTCACCTTCACTATGGAGACCCCCGAGCCA
This sequence comes from Rhipidura dahli, assembly GCA_013399225.1. Lineage (NCBI taxonomy): Eukaryota > Metazoa > Chordata > Aves > Passeriformes > Rhipiduridae > Rhipidura > Rhipidura dahli. The sequence continues at coordinate 27,986 of VXAC01002707.1, read as the reverse complement.
ATGTTCACCAGCAAATAAGGGAAAATGTTGGGGTGGTTTGTCTGGAACCGGAATTCCGTGTCTGAATCCTTCTGGTACACAAACACCTCATGGGGGATGTTCCTCAGCACGAAGTTGCACCCCTTAATTAGGCAGGTCATTACATCTTCCTTATCAACTCTGAGGGGGAGGAAAAAGCCTTAAATAAACGTCCCAGCCCTCCTGATAAGGCAGTTTGCTTTTGGAGCAGCAGTTTACACAGACTTTGCAGACCGGAATTTTCACACCACGTGGCACAAGCCCAAGCTCCCTGGAAACATGAAACCTCCATCTGCACATGGTCTGCTGCTCCCCTCCCATGCCAGAACTGCAGTCGGGAGTTGTGTTACACAGTAACTTTAATCATGTTGTCGTTACAAATAATCCTGTTTGCTTGTTTACATTGCTCTTTCCTGCCCTGCTCCTTTCATGAGCTGTGCACCCCTCCCATAAAATAGGTCAGGAAGCTGAGCTGGAAATTAAGCTCAGAAAACAATTTCCCAACATGGAATAATTGTCTGTTGCTCTTCCCCTGCCTCCTAATAAAACACAAAAGGCCCCCTCGACATTTCAGCACTTGTTTATGCCAGATTCAAGGGACTGGGAGGAGCCTGTGGCTGGGATTAGCAAACACAGAAAAAGACACTTCTCACAAGAGCAGCAGGATTCACAACAGGGCACATCCCCAGTGGGGAGTCTGGGAATGTGATACAAAGCTTCGATAAGATGATTGATAAGTCAGCTAACACACACTGACTTCTGTGTCTCTGTGCTGTTATTGATGTATGGAAATTCTTACAGAAAATATCCCGAGGCTTGTTGGAAACACATAAACAAGGCACAAACTCATCTCAACTACTACAGGATGATTTCTGTGTGCCAGAATGGAGGAGCTGCTCTGGTTTGGACCTGGGGACCAAGTGAGTATGTCAGAACCAAATAAAAACCCAAAACAGGTGCACCACATGAGATAAGAGGGGAAATTGCCTCCTGGTCTTGATCAATTGATCGTAAATAACAGCCAGAAAGGTACTAAAGGGGGCTGGTGTGAAAAACAGGTAACAGAGTCCAGCTTATCAGGAGAGGTAAGTAATTGGCAAAGACAGTGTAAAAGATGAGCACAGGGCCTCAGGGGTTGAGGAATGCACTGCACAGATCACAGCAGAAGTGCCTTGAAGCTCTCCCCAGTGATATTTAATGCTGGGGTAAATTAATGTTTTTCTATGCTTACAGCATAGAAGGTGTGAATTTACAGGCACAACCATCTGTGGCTTTGATGGCTTTTGTCTCTGTATTGATAAGATGGCCTTTGATGAAATCTGGGCAAGTTTCAGTGTAAGCTTTTTAGTATTTGATGTTTGAACAGTAAATTTATGAGGCTGTAAATTCATGGGGCTGCCCTTTGTTCTCCTACAAGCCTTTGCATGAAGTTTAGGTAGGAGCTATACAATAAGTGACTGTCACATTAATTACCTCTGAGCATGCCCAGGAAAATGATAAAAGCTTTTGGAGTAGGAGTAAGTTAATTCTTTAAAGCAAAAAAAAAGCAGTTCCACTTACTTCAACCCCAGTTTCTTCTCAATAAGGTCTTTGAATTTATAGGCACCACCACCCGTGGCTTTGATGACTTTTGTCTCTGTATTGACAAGATGGTCTTTGATGAAATCTAGGCAGGTTTCAATGTAAGTGTTTTCAAATTTAATGAAGTGAAGTCGAGCTGTAATCTCCTCCTGAACAGATATTTCATACAGAGGTTCATTTTCTATGTCCTTTAAAAGAGAAAAGGATTTCTCAGAGAACATTCTTGGAGAAGCAAGGTTAAATGCTGAACTACTGAACATCAATACTTGTGCTTTTTTTCCCCCTTTAAACTGTGTTAATGCCATTAAACATAACACCTCAAGCTATGTCAAAGAAGAATATGTTTCATTCACACATTTTCATTCTCCTTAAGCTTAGAGAATCAATTCTCCCATGCAGCAGACATGCAGGAAATCCCTGTGCATGAGGAAAGTTCTGTCTGCATGGGAGCAGGGCTTTTTTCCAGAAGTACCATTCTTACTGTCTGGAAAAGAAACATTTCAAACACTACCTGGCAATAAAAACACTTCCCAAGAAGTTTTATATAGAACAAATTATTAGATGGGTTTGGATACAATTTCTGTTCTACCCAGTCCAGAAGCTCACTCCTGTGAGTCAATCACATGCAGCTGATCCCTGATGGAATTCTCACCTTTCCAGAATGATCAAAGGATCTCACTCTTGCCACTTTGTGCTGTACAGTTGAGTAATAAGCCAACTTGGTTAATGAACCACCTGTTCATAAAGAGATGACAAGTTCTGATTAATGCCTCACCTTGGAGCAAACAACAGAACTTTTGTTTATGTCAACTCTTGCTTCTCAAGGTCTCCTCAGTAAAGGCCAGACAGAATTAAGGGAAATGCAGAAACAACCTTTAACTGGGGAACTGCTTAGCCTGGTTAACCCCAGAGCACCATGGGAGGGAAAGGCTCCATAAATTCAGCTTGTGCCCAGCTGATGTGGGATGAAGATGAGCAGTGGAAATTCTTAATTAGCCAGATCAGTATTTATAAGGCTGTTATTTACCTCATTTGGAAACTTTATGGAATCCCCCAAATCTGTACCAGGATTTTCTCAGCTGGTTTGCCACCACTGAGCAATGCCCCCCACGTGCACAGAGTGTTCCAGCAGCAACACCTAAATAATATCCTTACCCTGCTTTTAGGGACAAGTCTGCAAGCTCATGGCTGCTTAGAAAATGACCCTCTGTACTGAGTAACTATTTTGCAAGATTGGTCTTGGCTTTGGGGTAAAGAACACTCAGAATGATGTTTCTCAAGCACACAGCAGCTGAAGATATTACCACTGTGCAAGTCTGAGCACAGCAGGCTCATCACCCTCTTCAGGCCTCCAGTCTGCTCATGGCAATAAAACTTTCAACTCTCCCCTTGAAACAGAACTCAACCCTTGCCCTGTCTTTGCATCTGACCTGCAAAAGTGAATTTCTGGGGTTACACTGAGTAACTTCACCATGTTTCCACCACATTGCTCAGTGCTCAAGATTTGAGGGTAACTTTGACCTACTACCAGGTTAACATTAAAAGTCCTGAAAGTAAATAAACCCCTGGCAATGTTAAATCCTAAATAATGGCTAAATTCAGTGGCACAGCACTCTGCTGCCTAATAATAACCAAGAAATGAAGCAGCAGAGGTGAAAGATAATCCCTAGAGCGTGTAGCTTTGCCTTCACAACAGCACTGTGCTCTACCACAGTGCTCAAGTCTTTTTGTTAGTAAAATATTTGCAACCTGTAGGGGAAAAACAGGCAGTTTACTCCAGGAAAATTTATGTGAGGTCAACATAGGGTGACCATGGCCAGACACTTATAGTAACAAAAGCAATAAAGCTTGCCCGACCTTGGATCTGATTTCAGTGTCTGAGCCAGTGCTTTGAAGTTTCTGGCAAACAAAACCCACAGTCTGTTCTGCCAATAGGTGAGCGTCTGGTGCTTAGAGGTGAGGGGTTGCACAGCTTTTTATGGAAAAGCTTCCCCTCCACAGCTCCACATGGAGGAATCACTAAGCCCGTGCTGGAATGTCACGTTCTTTACGCTGACAATGACACAGGTGCAGCAGGAATTTATCACCAGATCCACGGTATGTAGAGCCACGCTTTATGCATTATCCCCTTCCCTCTCCCAGTTTTTAAAGACTTAAATCCATTCAGAACACCAGCTGAGACATGTAACTAGGTTTTATAACTAATCCCACGCCTCTAATTCCGTGCTGACCCACACAAAGGGCCAGTTCCGGCTGTTATTTTAACAGGCATGGAACCAGCAGCTTCTGAGGGGCTGCAGGAACTGGTGACACGACAAGATTCTCTGTTCTGGTGCAGGTTTTCTTCCCACTGCCCCTGAGTCTCCACCACACAGAGCAGCGGTCACCCAAGGAGTAATGGCTTGGTTTTCTTTTTCCTGGCTTTTCTCCTAAAAACATCTTGTGACCGTAAAACGGAAGGAGAACGTGTGGACTGGCACTTTTGACTCAGTGGGTGCCCACAGAACGAATGCTGATCCCTGCACGGGTGGAACTGGGAACAGGCTCAGCCTGTCCCTGCACAATTCCCGGCTGTGGCGCTAAGGTGTCATCCCGACGTGTGTCACCCTGTCCCTCGGCTCAGGATGTGGGAAATCGGCAATGCTGGGTGCTCGGCCGCATGCACGGGGCAGTGGGTGTTTTTAGGGGTGACCGAGGCAGCAGTGACAGCCCCCGACCCACGCCAAGCCCTGCAGCCGCCTTGCCCTGTCCGGGCAGCGCCACAGACGCCGTCCCCGGTGCTTTTTGCTTCTTCCGGGCCGGTTTCGGGAGCCGGAGGAGCGCCTGCAGCATCCCGCGGGCCGCGGCCTGGGGCGGGGGGTGGGCGGGGGGCTTCGCACTCGGGCCTGGCGCGCTGGGGCCGGGTCCGGCGCGCGCTG
>VXAC01002707.1:0-23188 GCA_013399225.1 Rhipidura dahli | reverse complement strand
CGTGCGGGGGCCACGCCTACCGAGGGGGCGGGGCCTGGGGACCCCGGGGGAGCGGGCGGGGAACGGGGAGAGGTCCCGGGGAGGGGACGGTGGGACCCCGGAGAGGGGGAAATGGGGAGAGAAACCCCCGGCGAGGGCAGAGAGATTCCCCTGTGAAAACTGGGTGGAAACGGGCGGAGAGACCCCCGGGGAAAATTTTAGGGACCCCCCCTCCGGAGGCAACGTGGAGGGGCGGAGAGAGACCCCCGGGAGGAGCGAGTGGGGGGGATAAGGACAGACCCCTGGAGGGGTCGATGAGACCCTGGGGGAGGAACCTGTGGGAGGGGATTGGGAGAGAGACCCCCGGGGAGGGCAGAGNNNAGAGACCCCCGGGGAGGGCAGAGAAGCCCCCGGGGGAGGGGGAGGGTCCCCGATAGCTCAGGGGGGGCCGGGGGTCCGGGACACCGATGCGCACACACAGAGCTCCGGAGCAGCCCCGCGCGCGTTCCCTGCAGCCAAACCCCTGGATTTTAACCCCCTGCGCGTTTCCAAGGGTTTTGTGGCCCAGACACATCCCCAGGAATTTGAAATGTGCCATGAGGTGCCTTGGAAAAGTTGATCTCTTAATCAAAGGTACTTTCTGTGTTTCGTGTCCCTGCCTGTGACAAGGGGTCAGAATTAGATGATCTTTAAGGTCCCTCCCAACCAAAACATCCCATGACTTTTTTTTTTTACCCTTGCAATGACCTTTCTTGGCTCTGAATTCCCAGAGAATTGGCTGCTCGGGCGTGCTGTTATTTTTGTCTCACACAGAGAGCTGGGGTTTGATATTCCCGAGCTATGCAAAACAGCATTGCAGGGGGTTCCGATGGACACAGACCTGGTGGGGAAATTCGCTGTCAATTCTGAATCTCTCTGCTTTCACTGAAATCTGTCTCATGTTCGTTGACCGCGGGGAAACCAGCTGTAAAAACTACTTCAAAAAAGAGTAACTTCGGGTTTACTAACTAGTTTTTTATTTATTTTTGATCGTTAAAAGTTTCTGCAACTTCTGACGTTCAAGATAATTCTGGCACAGGTCATACATTGGTGCAGCTTGCACAGAACACATCATAACATCCTCCAAGGACAGTAACAAATTCCCATTTTCCCCTGGCAAAAGGGTACCAAAAAGCAAATAAAATTTATACACCCGCCTTTCATGAAAGACTTTGATAAATATTTCTTGTAAAATCGACAGCACAACTGTAACTTTCAGTCCTATAAGGACATAAAAACCAACTCTTGCCTTTACAAAAGGCGCACACGCATCCTGAACCTCACAAACAGCCCTGGCTCGTGAGCAAGACATCCCGAGGAATTTCCTCTACATAGTTTGGGATGTGATTTAACCAATCTCAGAGCACGCTCAGTACACACTATAAATATTATAGAACCCCTTATGGCACCGTGGGAAGGCCACATTCCCAAATGTGTCCAGTCAGACCCCGGGGCTTTCTTTCCAGGTGTGGATACCCTGGGACCCCGAGGAGTCAGAGGAAAAGGCTCCTCTGGCAGGGACACTTTTGGGAATTCTGACCGTCCCAGGGATTACAGCTTTCCCAGCAGAGGTACGAGGACAACCTCGCAGAGGTTAAGAACAGCCGTCGTTCCCCTCCGAACGACCCCTCCAGCCCTCCCAGCGGGAGGATACAGCTCACATTCCCTCAGAACAACTTTCTCTCCACGCGGTGGGATCCTTCCAGTCCTTCTGGGAGAACGGGAGCTCACATCCAAGCAGAGCGATGCCCTGCAAAGGGGAAACATTCTTCCCTACTCATGAGAGGAGTTGGGGGCGACTTGTACAGCAAGTCATGGTCTCCTCTGGAATACGGGCAAATGTCCAGGAAGGAATCACGGAACCGGGAACTGCCAAGGCCTCCGGAGGCTTTGGAATAGCTTCGGTGCTGCTGGTTTTGCAGGAGGCTGGTGGCCGGACGTGGGTGCAGAGGAAGAACCGGAGTCCCCAGGTGCCACCTGTGACCTCCGGGAGTGGCAGCTCAGCTTCCCCCGCCTTCCTGCGCCCGCGGAACGGAGGGACGGGAATTGCGGAGCCGCTCTGGGACACTGCCCGGCAGGATAATCCCGCTGCGGGCTCTCGGCAGGAGCTGCAAAAGCTGGGAGGGCAGGAGAGGACAGGAGTGTTACACGGGGAAGCGCCGGCTGGAGTTTGTCCCAAAGGAAAAGGCAGGGAGAGGGGTGGGGGATGTGATGGGGAACACTCACCTCGCCCGGACCCCGGGGCGCTCACAGCCATCCCTAGGATGGCTCCTTTCCCCAGCTCGGAGTTGGGTTGGTGCCTCTGAAATCCCTTCTTCCAGGGGCAGTTCCAGCTGCTGTAAATCCGATCCGGGATTCCCGGAGCTGTAATACAGAAGGGGAAGAAAGGAAGGTGAGCAGCGCGGCTCTGACCAGCCCGAAAGGGTGCGGCCCTTCCCGGCTGTCCAGCGGATACTCACTCTGTGCTTCCCTCTGGGCGATGGGATGTCCAGGGAGAGAGCACCGTTATCCCAAGGGCTGCTTTCAGCTCCGAGTGGAGAAGGCAGCCGGGATCTGCCCTATTTATACGCAGGGGCCGCATACAAAAGTCTGGGTCCGGAGCGACTCGGAGTTTCCCACAGTCGCCAGCCAATCCATGCGTGCCCGGGACAATGGGAAAGCATCCATTACAGCATGGCAAATTGACTGTGAATTGCCTGGGGATAATACCCCGCTCCCAAAGGAGCAGGTGGGCTGGGGAGTGTGTGACACAATAGGGTTTGGCATCGCGGCGCTGGGCAGGGAACGTGGGAAAGCGTTGGCCGGCATTATCATCCAGCTTCTGCCTGATGTTGGGAACGTCAACATCTCAATGTGCTGCCTTTTCCCAGGCTGTGTTGAAATTAAGCACAGAAGACTGATCCCAGGAAGAGATAATGCTCTGCGCCCCAAAGAGAGGCTGAAAAGGGAAAGATGCAGAATTAGAGGGACTAAACCCTTTCATTGACATTAAACCGTGCTTAGATGAATACAGTACCAGATAATTTTCAGGCAACGAGAGACTAAAATCGAGGGAAGAGCCCTTCAAACAGTTAGCTTGAAATATTTTCCTCTCCATTGTTTAAAGTCCCCCTCTAAGTGATATCCAGAGCTCTTCCTTGCTTTTGTTCGGGTAATCTGGGCTTTCCTACGGCAGCCCGTGACATGTAATGATTGTGATGTCTTTCCCAAACATGTCCTGTTGAATTTCATGCTGCTTTGTAAATGCCTCACCGTTCCTGAGTCTCTACCTAAATATATTTCCCATTTACAGACAACTGAGAGGGAGTGAAAAGTCAATTCTTGCTCTTCCTTTGCTGTATTATCCCCTTTGCAAGATGTCCCACAGGTGTGAGGCCCTGCTGTGACTCTGCTCAGACTTGGGATTTCTCACCTCTGTGTGTAATGAAGGGGAAAGGACTGGACAAGATCCTGGACTGGAGCTGCCTTGGAGCAATATTTTTTTTTCCAGGCTATTTTAAGTTGCCTGCTCAGGTCTGCTGCTCCCTCCCAGCACAACCCAGTCATGTTTAGGATCTGCCAGTCAGGCAGGGGAGGCCTCATGCAGTTTTGGAATACCTTAGCACTACGACATTGATGAAAACCCTGCTTATTTCTTGTGTCTGCCTTTCCAAATCAGACAGGAAACCTCTCACTTCCCTGTCAGCTGCAGGCAGCCAGCTCCACCTGCCCCCAGCATCCCTCTCAGGGCCAAACCTGTGTCTGTGGTACCTGGACAGCAAAGTGTTCCAGCACACAAAGGGCTGGTGAATAAAAGGACATAATTCTGCAAAGGATGATCCTGTACCCTGTTATTAACCCAAGGATTTTAAAGCCCTTTTCACTGCCTGGACCCTCATGGATTTCTATGAGCCAGGTGTATTCCCTTCCCAGCCCAAATACATTTTATGTTTAGATGGATCACTTAGGGTACAATAATTTTAATTCTTGATGGTTGTCAAAAACTGTAATTGAACAAGGACTATGAGCCCTATTCAAAATCAGCTCGCTGGATTATTTTGTCAGTTTGTAATCTGCAGTATTCCTCGGAGCCGGGGCAATCCGTGGCTGCGTGTGCTTGTGCTGTTGGTGCAGAGGGAAGGGAAGCACGGGATTTTGTGGATCCCTCCCGGCATCACGTGGGATGAAGGGACAGCAGGTCCTGCCAAGCACCGTATGGAAAAAGGAGGATGCTGGCGGCAGCCGCGGGCACGGGGAGAGGGGAGGGAAGCTCTGACCCAATTTTCAGCTCTGGAAATATGAAATGAGCGGTTTTAAATAATGCCATGCTGTCCGCAGCACAATGGCCCGGCCTCCAAAGGGCTAAACCAGCTCGCACTGATTAAAGGCTGATCCCTTCCTTGAAGGGCCGGGCAGATGGTGCCGCCGGCGCGGGCTCTCCCCGGGACCCTCCCAGACACACTTCTTTTGTCGGCAGTTTAACACCGTGAATGGGAAATGCCGGGAGCTGCGGGCTCGCACCATCTGATGGCAATGGTGAAGCAGGCACCCTGCCCCGCCGCCAGCGCACACAACAGCCCCCAGCTCCCAAACCCCCGGCTCCCTGGCCCTTGGAAAGGTATCACAAATCTTCCATTCCCCCGTGCCTGCCTCACCGCCCCCTGTATGCTGCTGCTGGGTGAGAGGAGTAAATATTCCCCCTGGCTGGTTAGGTTATTGAAAACTTAATGGTAACAGCATTCCTCAGCTGATGCTTGTGAATAATAAATTGTCTAGACTTGGGCTGTCCCTCCCTACAGGATGCTCCTCACGGAGTGCAGAATATACTTCCCTCAAGGATTTCAGTATGAAAAAAATCATCCTTTGCTGTAGGAAGTGCAGTTAGTCTTTGTTAGAAGTCTGTAATTAGTTTGCTCAGTTTGGTCTTTTTTTTCAAATCCCACTGTTAGTGCAGCAGTCTGTCCCCCTGAAACGTGTTTGTGGTCCAAAGCCTTGTCCCTGTGCTCCATATCCATGGGAAGAATTTGTGCCTTGGACTGCTGCTGCAGAGCCAGAAAGTTTGGTTGTCTGAGGCTCAGAGACACGATTTCCCCTGGTTTGGGAATGAAGGATTAAAAGAGACAAATTCCCCAAATTGCCAAGCATGGAGTTGACTGAACAATGGGACACCACGATTCCTTTCTTTGGAGGGGGTGTGAGACCTGGAGATGCTGGGGGCAGAGGCTGCTCCTCTGTCAGTCCCATCACATCCTGAGCTGCATCATGAAGATGCTGTTCCCAAAATCACAGCCTGCCAGGGCTTGTCCCTGTCTGTACTTACAGGTGGGAGCCCTGGCTTTTCCCATGTTCATCATCTCCAACTGGAGCTGCTCCCCGGTGACCCTGAGTTGTGGTGGGAACCTGTGGGATTGCTGTGAGCTCAGGAACAACCACAGGGAAAGGATCCAGCCACCCTAAGAGTGTCACTATAGGTTGGTGTCCATGGCAATCCATAAATCAGTACAGCTGGAGGAGCTCTATCCTGAGGAATTGCTACTGGGCCATTCTGCTCCTGGTTTACGGGTGCTGGTTTGAGCCCAGGTGTAGATTTACTACACGCAGAGCTTTCACAAAGCTGCTACTGCTTGTAACGACAACTGGCAGCTCTCTTAGCCCATCTGATCCATAATTCTCCGTGGAGGGGAACTCAGTGTGCTGCAATGGAGCAACAGGTCTGGAGGAGGGTGGGCTGTCAGCAAGGAATGTGGAAACCCAGAATTTCCTTGCCTGTGTCATGCAGAATTAAAAAGCAGCACCCTGTACCTCTGTGGCTGTGCTTCCAGCACACAGCTCAATGGCTTGCACCAATTTTAGAGCATTTTTATTTCAGACCATTTCCTACATTCCTGCCAGCCTGTCTCCCAGATGCCACTGATGGCATTTTTAAAGAAATAATTACGATTTTTAATGTTGTTTTTTTTTTTCTGTGCCTTCCTTAAATGGTTTAAAATCTTTCTGACAACCCCTCTTGAGACACCTATTTAGTGTCAAAGAGCATAACGTTCCCAAGTTTTAAAAGGGCCCTCGCATAATACTGATCGATCAATGTGCTCCTTGGGAAAATAGCTCTCCAGATGGTCTATCGGGACAGGAATTGCTGGTCGGCACAATGCGGAGCCAAAAAGCGTCACTAATGTGGGCTGTTGTGAGGCACGCTTCCTTTGTGGGCCTCTGAATGCCCTAAATAGGGAAGAAAGTGTGGGAAACTCCGAGAAACTCAGGCCCACACTCTGAGGTTAATAGGGGCTTTGTCAGGAGAGTATTCCTGAGCTGTGGGATCAGCATAATAAACAACATCTTCCCTAAGGGTGGGAATGTGTTGGGAGCAGGAGAGAGTCACCCCAGGGGCCGGAGGAGCCATAAGAAGCTTTGCGTTCAATTATGAGAAGTGATAATAATTAATAAATCGTAAACATAACCTTTGCTGCGCGGGAGCCGGGCAGGCTGGAGGTCTGGCTTTTAGCTCTGGCGTAATTGGTAAATTAAAACCCAGAGGGGCAACCCTGTGCTTGACGAAAAGCAGAAGGGCAACACTTGCACCAGGGTGGATCTGACTCCACGCAGCAGAAAAAAAAAGCAGCTTTTCCGGTGGGGTTTGGTCCCTTCCCACTGCCCCGGAGGAGGCTCTCACTGTTGCTGTCCCTTACACAGTTTTTTATGCAACCTGCAGAGGTGCTGCCAGCTGTGACCCTCAAACGTGGTTTCCTCGTGCGGAACCCCACCCCCAAAAGAGCAGCAGCCTGTCCCGTGCCACGTGTGACTCTATTCCCAGCCGTGCACATCAGGCTGGGCTGGGCTTGGCTTTGGGGCACACGGTGCCCAAACTCCCCCAAACTGCCCTAATTAGGCTTGATTTAAAACCCCGCGGGCATGGACAACAGCTGGAGTTTTGCTGGGATTCAGAAGCTTGTGCTAATTGACAAGGACAAGTTGAGCACAGCGAGGTTGAAGTGACTTCTTCAAGCATGCTAAGCAACCATAACACCTAAAAATATCTCTTCTGAATTATTTAGCAGTTCATTAGGAAGAACAAATCTGGAGCACTGGTAGAGAGACCTGTACCACATCCCTCCTTGCACTGCACTGGCAGAGAGGTGAAGAGCTCTCAACCAGCCTGTGCACAAATTCTAGAGAACCAAAATGAGGCAGAGCAGCACATCCCCAACTCAGCTGTTCAGCTTTGGGGGCCTTTCTGTGTGGTTAACAGAGGATTCCACCACAAACCAAGCGAGGGCTGGGCAGGTTCAGTGTTGGATGCAGTTTGATCTGTCAGCTGAGCACAGCTCAGGTTGCTCAGTGCTTTTGACAAGATCAGGTGTCCAATATTTCCTATTGTTTGGGAGAAAACCCTGTGTGCTTGAAATGCAGCTTTTCAAGGGCACCTCTCCCAGGGAATCTGAGGAGAGTTGAATTGTTGACCAAATGTGTTTTGTGCTGTTCCTGTATCTCTGGAAGAATGAGAGGGTTCCCTGTCATTAACCCATATCAGTGAATTACTGTGGTTAGAGAATAGTTTTGTGAAATGATTACTTGTGCAGATTTATTTCGAAGAGAAGGTAAAATAAAAGGAAATAATTTAGCAGAAGAAATGCTTCCTCGGTCTCTCCTATCTAATTATACTTCTAGTCATAACTTCACTTCAGTGAATGGAGCAATTCTGTCATTGCCTAACAGAATTTGTGTCATAAAATTAAGACAACAAAAATTAGTTCATCCCACTGCAGGTAGTTTCAAAGATCCCCAAACTGAGGCAGGTGCCAAACTCTTCGGATGTTATTGGGAAATTTGCACAATACTCCCTCCCAAACAGGCAGAAAGCACAAGGCTGAGCTCAGGTGGGAAAAGTAGTGAGGAAAATGAAGTGGCTGTGGAATGAGTGATTTGTTGAAGGCTGAATAGGTTGCTGTTAAATCTGAAAGGTTGACACCTCTCAGCACCCCACTTCCCTTTCACTTCCATTTTGATTTTTGATAATTTTTCCAGAGGCTGCTTCCTTACAGGATCTGAAATCCTGCTCTGCCAAAGGGATTTCACAGATATAATTCATGTACTGGAGTGAAGGGCTCAGAACTGACACCTCCTGATGGCTTCCCCACCACAGAAAAGTCTGCATGCACCCAGTCCAGCAGTGTCAGCCCTTTTAATCATTCCAAAGCAAAGGATTAATGACTAAAATAATTTTTATTGTATTGTACAGTGAAGACACGCAAGTTGAACATCACACAGGATGAATACATCACAACTTTATAAAAGCTTTTTAAGCTCCTTAGCCTGCTCGGTGAATGATTATAAAGTACTTGTTGCCTTCCTTCCTCCCCCCTTTCCTTATGGTATAGCACAGGTATTTCCTTTACAAAAGGCATCAATTGTCCCTCAAATGAGAGCAGCACAAAGTGACATGAAGAGAATTGTCCCTAGAGCTCTCTGTGATCATCACAACTTTCTGTAAGAAGGATACTAAAAACAGCAGAGGAGCTTCAGAAGAATCGGCATTTCTTTAATAACTTCTTTCACTCAAAAGGGAAAGGCTCAATCCTCTCTTTATGATACAAAATACATTCTCCAAAGGGCTCCTTCTTGAGGAAGGTCAACACATTATCTAGAGACAATGGAGCACTTGAACCAGTGACCCAGGCAGTCAGCAGAAAGATTTCCACTGACAGCCACAGGCTCAGCAGCCTGTGATGGAAACTGCAGGGTATTTGCTCTCTAAATCACCACAGAACTTGGTCCTGTCTTTGGCCAGGAGCCACCAATAAAAGCAACAAATGTGCTGCAAGATACACCCACAGTCCTTCACTATGAAGGGAAACCACCCAGCGACCCTCATTTCTGGTGACAGAAAAACAATAACCGCCCCCTCCCACCTTTGGAAAGCAATGTTTCCTACTTCAAAGAGGAACTAATAAACCACAGGTCCCTCTAGTTTTTGTAGCAAAACGTGGGAATAAAGTTCAGCAGGTCTACCAGGGCCTCCAGATGGTCGGAGCAGCAGGAACGCTCTTCTGGGCAGGCTGTTTTCTGGGAAACACGCAGGGAGACAGGGGGGAGCCACGAAGAGCTGGAGAGTACGAGGCATCTGCGCCCAGCTGAGCTTTGCAGAAGTGCTTGATGAGCTGGACCTGGGTCTCCTTCTTGGGCTCGTAGTAGGACAGAAAGTGCATCGCTTCCTTGAGGCACCGCAGGTACCCGCTGTTAAAGTCCTGCTCTGGGTTCTTGTGGATGAATGCTGGAAGAGAAAGAAAAGCAAATGCAGAGGGTTAAAATCGTGACCAAAACATGGGGCAGTGATGATTTGTGCAGTGACTTCCATGTTCCTGGGGCTGGGGTGCTCCAGCCCCTGCTCGCCTTGGGGTGTCTAGGAGGGTACAGCCCTGGGAGCAGGTCCAGGTGTGAAATACCTGCTCTGCACTCACTTTTTTGGTCCTGCAGCTGGCTCTGCTGCTTCAGGTAGCTGACTGCCACTTCCAGGATGTCGGCTTTCTCCAGCTTGGAGTTTGGCTGGTGTCTCTGGAACTCCTTCTCCAGGAGCAGTTTCAGCTGCTCGATGCTGCTGTTAATCCGGTCCCGGCGCATTTTCTCCACCACCGGCTTCCTCAGCTGTGAGAGACGGAGCAGATCTTTAGGGATTTTGTGAGACCTGACCCAGTTTCCCCTCTGATGCCCTGATACACCCATGTTCAAAGATGCTTTTTTTTTGTCAGGAGAGCTGTGTAATGCTGCTTACCCACTCCACACTCATTTGAATTTTTAAAAATCTATACAATCTCCCTTATCTCTCTTTAATATATTTGCTTTCCCCCAGGCCACTTCTCCCTCTTTCCCCATACCATATATATTTGCTAGGGGCAGGCCAGCCTTTCCAATCCTCTCAGGGGCTCTACTTACTTTATTCTTTTCCTTTGGCAGCAGCTTCTCCTCCATGTGGATCATGAGAGCGTTGCTGGGAGCCATTCCGAGCGCTCAGCCCTGGGCACAGTCCCCACCCAGCTGCTGTGCCGAGCGTGAGGCGATGCTTTGGCAGCTCCCATCTGCCTCTTTTTATACCCGGGGAGCTGGGGCAGATACGTGAGTGTCGGGATCACCGGTGTTTCCCACAGCCCCGCAGCCAATCCAAGCCCGCAGCAGGACAATAGAGGAAGCATCCATTAGTGCATGGTACATTGATTGCCAATGCCCCGGGGAGAATAACCTTCTGCCCACGCTGCTGGTGGAGTGTGCGGCGTGGGGAGCTGGGAAAGCACTGACCCTCCAGCTGGTTGGGCTGGGATCAATGGCATTCCTGAGGCTCCACATGTGCCAGGCACCGCCGCGGCGTGGAGGAGGCACGCTTTCGGGGCAAGGTGGGAAAGGGAGGGCAGCCCTGCTAGGGTTCAAATCAACAGCTCCAGGGACATCTCTGCCCTTCTCAGAGCCTGGGGGATGAGTGTGTGTGTGTGTGTGTATCTGTGTCCATTGCACTTCATTGGGTGACCTGAAGTGACCACAGGTTGCTTTGCAGGACGTTTCTAAATGGATGCTGGAGGAACAGGGACTATAACTAGGGAATGGTAACCCCACCTTCTCTCTTCCCCATAACACACCAGGATCTGTGAGCCCACTGCGCCAGTGTTCCCACTGTCCTCACTAAGGACAGCCAACGCTGTCCAGCAGAGCTGGGCCATGCAGAGTCACCCCTGGAGCTCTTGTTTTTCCTTTTTCTCATCTATCTCTTTCACAGAGACATTTTCAGGAATGATGGTTAAGATGTGCTAAAGGATAGCATCAGGCTCAACCCAGAATGCTGGGAAGTCTTGGGAAACCAGAGGCGGGTCACGAATGGGATTTAGCAGCTGAGGCCCATCTTTGGCCCTCAGCAAGGAGGTTCGTTCTGCTTCTTGCTGAGCTTTCAGGTGTTTTTGGTTCTGGCCTGGCCTGGCTGCAACCTGGCCCTGCCAAGTGTTCTGAATATCAAATCCCAGACACATGTACCTCCCTCGCTGTGTAACCCTCAGCATGTCATCCCCATTCCATTTCTTTATCTGGAAAATGTGCTGCTTGCTTGTATCTGCATGGAAATGTCGGGATGAATTAAGCAACCATTTCTTTTGTGATAAAGGCAAGAAAAAGAACGAAGCTGTGAGGGCACTGGAGGTCAGTTCTGATTTTATGTTATGAGAAAAATCTCTGCCTGCGTACAGTCCTCGAGGCAGCACCAAAAATAACCCAGAAGCTACCGGGAGAAAGCTGTGCTGCATCCTACTATGTGTGGGTCCTGCCCGGGGTGCCCCAGGCAGAGGTGTGCTCCTCCTCCGAGCATCTGGGCATGACAAAGGAGGCGGGAAGTGTGCAGTGAGGTAAGAAAGCCAAAGAATTTCTTGCTTGGAAATGCTGCAATGAAGCCCGAGGGTAATGGGCAGTTGACAGGAAGGAGGGAGGTGTCACTGGAATAGGCAGCGACGTGGGACTCATTGTAGCAGCCTGAATGGACTCAGCTCTTTGTAAAGGGCAGGTGTTGTCCTCGGAGCCCTTTATTCCCTGTGTTGTGGGAAAGCCAGGAGACAAGACATCTCATGAACACTTTGAAGCAGTCAAAGGATTATGGTACAAAATAAGACACAGCTCAGAGACCATGCCCCAGCTTCTGCCAGCTTTAATGAGGTGTTGCCTGTTTTCCTGTGTTCTTTGGCTGGCCTTCCTCCAGGAGCTGATATCCTAGGTTATCCCTTTCCTAGCAAGGCAGACCTTGCAGCCAGGAGCCCACAGGTAGGCATGGACCAAGCTGGTTGAAGACCCTTCAGTGTCAAAAACCATCTTTTTCCCAACTCCTGAGAAGCCCTGACCTTTATTGCTATATTAGAACTGATAGCCAGATGGTCTTTTGGGAGTTGGATTCTTTCCCTTTAAATCATTCAGGCTCAAGCACCGTCACTAATGTTGGGAGTAGTTGCAAGGCACACTTCTATTGTCCCAGCAAGAAATGTTATCAATGGGGGAAGAGTATGGGAAAGGCAGAGAAATCCAAACCCACACAGCCTGGCGCTAATAACTCCTTTGTGGAGCTGCACTTCTGTCAGGGTGCCATGAACTCCATGGCTTTTTCACCCAGGAAGGCTGAAACGGGCACGTTTCACCATCCAGGGGCTTCTCTGGGATCTGTGTGCACTGGGAGAAGGGTGACAAGGGGAAGTGACACGGGTTTACTCAGGGGTGGCTCCAGGAGAGCCACGCTGAGCTGCAACTCAGGCTATCCCAGGGCTGCTGGTTTGTTTCACTGTCCCTCACTTTGCTCTTCTGGGAAGTGGGAGAGTGGTGCTGAGCTCTTCCACAGAGCTCTCTTGGAACTGGGAGCTGACCTGAGCCTGCGGTGGGAGGCAGGGACGGGGCTGATGTGGCCCTTGTGCTTTTTTGGCATCACCTGGGAACACCTCAGGCAGCAGAGTGGAGGAGGAGCAGTGCTGGGGGTGGTGAGGGGGGCTCTTCTCCCTGTCTTGCAGAGGAGTTTCTTCCTGTCCACTGGGAGCAGTGCTGGGAAGGCTTTTTTATCCAGGGAAATGGAAGGAAGTCAGGGTCAAGCCAGCTCTGATCTCAGTTTAATGGAGAATATGCTGGTGGCAGCAATAAAACTGCCGGTGTCCCTGGCAGACACACCTGAGTGGGAATTATTACCTTTGAATGCTACTCAAAATGAGGAACCTCCAAGAGCTGTTGGGTCTGTGTGTGACTGCTGGGTGGACTCGTCATAAAGGTTAAAATTCATGGATTTCAGCACCAGAAACCCCTGCAGTATTATCATACCTCTTGACCACCCTCATGTACTCACAACTTCTTCCCAGGAGGTTCTTGGCCAAGGTGTGAAAATACAGGGAAACACCTATTTGAGCTGACCCCTAATGATCCTCTGACACTTCTTAATTGAGGAGCCACTGCTTCTTTNAACCCTAACCCTAACACTAACCCTGCCTATCATGCTCGGCTCAGGAACTTTCAGTGACATGTCACAGAAAATAGTTTAAAAATTGTTTGGCCAGAAGGCAATATATAAAGAAATAACCATGTAAAACTTGCTATCCAGGATTGGCTTCAGTTCCCACAAGGGAATCATAACTCTGCATGTGAACCAATGGAGTGGGAGTCGAGGGAAATCAGCTTTTTCCAGGGGAAAAGGTTATGCTGTTATTAGACCTATTGTATGAAATATTCCATTAAATGTCATTAACATGGCATTATCTTGCCTCCTTGAGACATCAGAACCTCCTCAAAAAGGGGTCTTAATACTGTAAAGTACATACTTCACAGATTTAACCTTTTTTAATTAGTTTTCCTTCAGATCCAGAATGTTTAATATACTGTGCCATTCCCAGGTGCATGCATGAGTGAAGGAAAGTGGACTTTGATCATTAAGAAACATCTGAGACAATTTGATCTGCATTTTTAGGGTTGTTAGAGGCAAAAGCAATTTCTATAGCTGCTTGTGTGGTGACCCCCAAGTAGTCATACCCCAATGACACAGTCCTTCTACAGTGAGTATAACAAATAATTAAAAATTAAGGAGAATTTATTATTTTTCTGCCCAGCTGAAATTCCCACAAGTCACCTCTCGGCATATTCAAGAGTGCACAAGAGGGATTTATTATTTCCTGGTATATTGACTCTGAAAGGTCTGGGGATTACAGCTGCTTTGCACATGAATAGCTGGAGTGTGTTGTACAAAAGGCATGGTCTGTGGGATAATGGGGTTGGATGTGGGAAAGCGCTGACCCTGGGGGAGAGCAGGCTGGTGCCTGATGGCAGGAATCAATTATGTCTCAAAGGAACACATTGCCCTGGGAGCAGGCTTGGCGGGAGCCACCATGTTCTGTGTTTACCACCCTCCTCCTCCCAAACCCGGATAGAACAGCCGCGGGATATATCCTGTCCTTCTGCTCCTTCTCGGGGCTCACGGTGCTCAGTGCTGAGTTACTGGGGATTCTGGAAATGCTGCTGCTCCCCATCTCTGGAATGGGGCTGGGGCATCTCCCACGTGCTGCTGGCTGGGTTTGAGGTTTTTCTCAAGCACCTCAGATAGTGCTGAGTTCACTGGGAGCTCCTTGAAAATCCTCCGGAACGCCCCATCAGTCACCTCCCCTGCCCTGGCCAAGGAAGGGAACAGCCTGTCACTGACAATGCAGTGGGGGCAGCAAACAGAAGCTGCTGGGTTCATGCACTTCCTTCATTGTTTGGTTTTGGGTGGGTATTTTGGGAGACAGTGGCATTCAGCTCTTACAATGGGCTCCGCACCTCTGAGGGTTCGGCAGTGCTGCCAGCCTTCCAAATGTCAAAATTTGGGCTTTGAGAAACCAAGAAACAGGCAGAGCATCACAGGGGTTTAACAAAAACAACTTGATGTTTCTAATAAAAATAGAAGCATTTTTATTTTTTTTTTTTTTAACTGTGAATTTGGACTTTGGATCGATATAATTAATTTTCTCTCTTACAGAATTATGAGGCTTGGATGTGAAATCCTGCTGAAGGCCCTAAGTATTATAAGTGTCCTGATAAAAGTCACAAGACTCAGCAAACAGTGGTGCCAAGCTTTTGGCAGGGAGCAGGTATCCTGCAGAGAGGATATTTCAGTGAAGCAGGTTGGAAATAGGGAATGTGGCTCCTGAGGTCCGGCCCCAGCAACCACTTGCTGTCATTAACAAGAGGGGAATGATGTGTCCATGCCAGACAGGAGTGCAGGCACCTCTCCCCTGACAGGAGCAGCAATTAATCCCATCTGCATGGGGCAGATATTTAATCACTCTGAGGCCAGCGAGAGCAGCAGTGGGAGATAAGAGCCACCGGCTTCCTGGGTGTCCCCTGAGCCTCGTTTGATTGTCCCTTGCCTTGGGAACAAGGAGGAGGTGACTCTCCCTTATGCTCCATTGGATTTCTCCCCTTCCCTTGAGCTCAGCCTGAGTTTTGGGGTGAGTTTTGGGGTGTAAGCTCCCACTGGAACCCATTTTCTTGTGCTTGGCAGCTGTCAGTCACCAGCTGTGGAGGACAAGGGACATGTGTCTGGGGAAGGTGTCCTGGGGCTCCTGTGAGGTGCTGTCCTGCCAGGCAGGTGGGTTTTGGAGATATCTTTGCCATGCTCAGCAGGCAGCAGAATGAAGAAATGGTGTCTGATAAAAGCAAGAAGGGTTTTTCGGACGGTGGATAAGCTGGTCCTAAGCCAAGCAAAGGACTGGCAAAGAGGTGCACACAACAGCTGCCAGGCCATGGGCAGGGTTGGGTGCCCTCATCTCCATCCACAGGGCAAGGTACGTTGTCAAATTCCCTCATATTCCCTCAGGATCCCTTGTAATTCAGGGCACACCGCATCCCCTCCCCTGAGGAGCTCCAATCCCAGGATAACCATACCTGCTGGGAAGCAGCTGAGCAGAATTCCATGGTGCTGACAGACAGACTTGCCCAGGGACTAAGCACAGCTGCAGGTCTGCAGGAGTATGAATAAGCAAATTAAAACTTAGTTTACTTTCTGGAGAGATGGAGTTATTTTCTGTTGAACACATCAGTAAGTATTTCCTGATTGGGGATTTGAGGTCATCTTCCTTTCTAGCTGTTTTGTGGGCTTAGAAAAATGATAAATAACATTTTCAGACCCCACTGCTGAACCTGAGGACAGAACTTTGGTGTCTGCTTATCTGGGTGATGCATGGCTGTGAGTGTGGTCCAGCCTGGAAATCCAAGTCCTCCCACAAGCAAAGGAGCTGGCCCCATTCAGAGATGCCAAAGCTAATTAAAACAAAAGTGGGTGCTAAGCATTTTTGCAAACCAGATGTCTCAAACAGCCTCTTGGCCATAGAAGCCTGTGACCTGTAGGCTGTTTGAAATCTTGAAATCTTGGTTTTCTCCTCTCAGCCTCATTTTCCCGCCTTTGAAAACATTGCTAATAATACATCCTCACCCACGGAGGAGGTCGCTGAGAATTCATTAGCTGGTATTTGTAAAGCACTTTGAAAATGCAAAGCCAGTGCATTATTCCTACTCTTCTGGATGCCTTCCATGTTATTAAAATCAGGATTTCAGAAAGGCTTATCTGGGATCAAAACAGCATCCCAAACTTGAAAGGAAGCAAGACTGTTAAACCATCAACTGTCGCCTCCCCCTCCAGCCAGATGTTAAGCCCTAAAGAACCGAAGTGGCACAAGGAATTACTTTCCCAAGTTCCCCCAGCTGGGCTGACAGGCCTTGATCAATGGTTTTCTCCACGGTGAGGGCGATGCAGATGGTCTGCCCAGAGCAAGGTTTCTGTGGAGTACAAAGGGAAGTCAAACACCATTTCTAATTCAGCTTGTAGCATGGCACACTTCCTTTATCCCGTGCCTGAATGCCCTGAATGGGAGAGTGGTGTGGGAAACTGGAGGGAACTCCACACTCACCATGGCTGCAGGGCTCTGAGGCACCCCTGTCCTCACACCACATCTGCCTGTGACAGGCAGGGGGGAAAGGAGTGACAGATCGAAAAATCAGATTATAAAACCTGCATGGAGGGAAAGTAAACCACGAGGAAAAGGGGGGGAAAAAGGGAAGGAAGCTGTGCAGGAAGATGGAAATTGCTCCAGGACAAGGAAGGACAGGGAGGAAATGACAGGGAAGGGAACTGCAGAATAGAATCTTGCTCTTCCACCAGTCAGGCCAAAGACAATTATCCCCCTGGAGGTGGCAGAAGTGGGTTCGATTGCACTGAGACTTCTGAGCCACATGCCCTGTTTGCCTCTTTTATTGCCCAGTCTGTTCAATATGTCCCGAGAAACACAGAAAATCCTGTGGACCATGAGGGTATTGTGAGAGTGTTGTACGGCCCACGTGGAGCTGTGGGAACTGAGCCTGGCTTTTCAGAAAACTCAGTCAGGTTTTATACCAGCAATACCAGGGGGGTGAAAGAAATGGGAAACAACAGACCTGATCCTCGTTTTGGTATCTGGAAGGAGAAAATTCAAATTTTGATTAGGTTTTGATAAATTCTGCTGTAGGTGTAGAGGTAATTTGTATTTACAAGTTAACAGAGATCAGGAAATAGTTCCAGAGGTACAAAATCTGCAGAGCAAATCTTGAAGTCCGAATTCTCTGGCCTCAGTAGGGATCCCAGTAAGGCACTTGGGATTGGACCCATTTTATTTTCCACCTCAGGATGCTCCTCAGGACTGGGCACTAGGTAAACATCCCACATTTTGTTGTCTTTCCCGTTCCCAGTTCATCTCTGGCCCGCTCCCCTTTCTGAATGACTTCCTAACATACGGCTGGGGAAGTTTGTGTGCTCCGGAGTTTCCCACACCATTCCTTAACTATATTCCCTCCTGTCACAAAGGAAGTGTGCCCGACTACAAACCACATTAGCAACGGTGCTTGGCTCTGCTTTGTGTTCAGTGGGAAACCCTGCTCCCAAAAGGCCATCTGGGCAGCACGGACCGGGAGGGAAGCAGTGGGAGCAGGGAGCATCTCTGCAGACTTGGGAAAGCAGCAGCATCCTCGAGGCTTTCTAAAGGGCTAACATCTGGCAGGAATTCTGGGGCAACGCTGTTGTTGATGCGCTGTTTCAAACATCCAGGTGCAGTATTTTGGGATCCTAATGAGCTTTCTGTCCAGTAGTGTGTGTGTTTGGAGTAGGAGGTGTGTAATTCCAAATTCATTCTTCTTAAAGTCCACAGACTCTGAAAACTTTATAATAGGGAGGAATTTTTGTTATCACTTTCTTTAGGATTTTCAGCCAAAGCAGAGCATCTATTTTGGGCAACTGAGCACCTAACTTGAGTAACTCTTCCAACTCGGTCAGTAATTGGCTAATTTCTCCCCTCAGAGCTTGTGCAACCAAAGAGAAAATAAAAAGCTGTCTTAAATACGTTTTTATTTCAGATTCTTTAAAATTTGTGCATGACCCAGAATGAGGACGTAAGAACCTCAATGAATTTCCCACCAAGGAAGACTTTGCTATGTTCACTTCCCAGTAATACACTGAATACTGTAATCCTTATTATCATACCCAATTTAAAATATGTAGGGCCTGCAGCCTCTCTAGTGAAAATGGAATGCCACAGAAGATTATTTTGCATTCAGCCTCCTCAGGTGCCAGCTCTGGGTCAGTTTGGATGCTGGTGGAAATTCTGAGCATTGACCCCTTGACTGTGCCAGTGCACAACCACTCCCAAGAGCAAGGAGGGTGAGGTTGGCACGGCGGTTCCCAAGGAATTAATGTAGTTTTTATCTGGGTGTTGAGTTGAGAATAAGAGGAAAGCAGCAAGACGCAAACAGCAATTGTCTCTAGCAAAACTGCTCTGCCCATCACAGGACTGGCACTTTTCTTCTTCGTGCGTTCAGTTAATGAGCTGGAGAAATGAGTCCCAGCTCTGGAGTTTGTGTTTCAGGGAATCTCCCTGAGAGGGATGAGCAGAGGGCAAGATTGGTTTCAGAGGTGGCATTACATGGGCTCAGAGATAATCCACAGGCTTTGAGGAGAACATGTGAAACGGTGTCACAAAAGCTTTCCCACAACTTGACATAAAAGACCCGGAGCTCAACAGCTGCTGCTCTGTGCTGAGAGAAGGGAGCCCATTCAGAGCAGCACAATAGGGATGGAAAAGCAGAGCTTGGAAGAGGTCATTGAAGCCCTACCTGGTGCTCCAATAATGAGCTGCAGAGTGAGAGAGAAATGTGTCCCTGTGCTCTGGGTGTGGGTGTGTTCACATTAAAGGCCGTGTGTGACCACACACACACATTAATGTAGAGGTGAACACACCTACACGTATATTAATGGTATTTATACAACTGGTATTTACTCATTACAGTAAGAGCTCCCCAAACATAAGCCCTGGCATTACTTGATGGATAAATTGCTGGCAGATCTGGTTCAAGTTTTCCAGCAGGAATCCCTGGCTGTATTTTTATCAGAGACTGTCAGCTCTCCCAGCCACCTCCTGAGCGCAGGCTGTGCATCCAACACAGAAACTCACCCGGGGAGAATAATGAGGAACCGGGAATTTGATTTCTAATAAGGTTATGAGGATATAAATCTCTTCTGCACCCAGTATTCCTCCGTGTATAGACTAAATGAAAGTAATTAGAGTAAAATATGTTTTGGGGAGGAAGTGAGAAGCAGCATGTGATACTGAAGTGATCCCAAAACACTCCCAAGACCCTTCTCCACAAGTGTTTGTCTTGCAGCTATTTGGAAACAGAAACATAAAGCGCTTATGACATGGCTTGAGAGTTTTCTAAAGGGTTGCATAAGGTACTGAGGGAGGGGAACAAAGATCAAACCAGAAAACGTTTTCAATAATTGTGTGTACTTAAAATTAAACGTTTTTATTTGCAGTAAGTAGAAGTGGGAAAGCTGTTTTCTGTTTCCCATGGGCAAATCTGGTGCCAGAGTCACCTGCAGGAGGACCACAAGTGGCTCACAGTGGAAAGCAGTGGATTTGAGGAATTTCTGGACGCCAGGAGCTGCTCGCGTGTGCGTGTGCCTTGTGCCTGCTCCAGCGTGTGCCTTGGCGCGCTCCCGGGAGCGGCATTCCCGCCATCGGCAGCTGACCTCCTCCTTCCTCCTCCTCCTCCTCCCTCCCGCATGTGAACCCCGGGCTGCCCCTGGAATGCTATTGATCCGCGGCATTAGTCAGCAGCCTTTCCCATTGAAGGGGCAGCTCTTTCCCAGCTCCTGACACGTAACTCTGATCCCAGCCTTTCACGGAGCACACACTCCCCACCTGCTCATCTGGGAGAAGGTCATTATCCGCGGGCTATTCACTGGCACTGGAGCATGCAAGAATAGCTGCTTCTCCCATTGTGCTGCCCATGGCCCGGATTGGCTGGCGAGTGTGGGAAACGCCACCGAGCCGCAGACCCACACACTCGCCCCGAGCTCGGACAGTATAAATATCGGGCACAAGCAGCTTCCAGCAACACATTTCTCCTGGATTCCGCTCCAAGACCTCTCTGCTCAGGACAGATGGCTCCCAGCACCGTTTTCTTGGAGCCCGACAACCTGCTGACACCTAAGGAGAAAAACAAAGTAAGTTCAGCACAGCACAGCAGAGCAGTTTACACCAGCTGAGACCTTGCCTCACGCTGGTTAGGAGCAGTGGTGGGCGACAAACAGCCCTGCGGAGTGTCAGGGGGAGCATCCTTTAATGACAGCTCTCTTTTCCTTTGCTTTTTACAGCTGAGGAAGCCGGTGGTGGAGAAAATGCGCCGGGACCGGATTAACAGCAGCATCGAGCAGCTGAAACTGCTCCTGGAGAAGGAGTTCCAGAGACACCAGCCAAACTCCAAGCTGGAGAAAGCCGACATCCTGGAGATGACTGTCAGCTACCTGAAGCAGCAGAGCCAGCTGCAGATGAAGAGTAAGTATTGAGTTTTCTTTCAGTCTCCATTTTACTTCAAATCTGTGACTGTTGTATGAATCTCGGGCCATGAACAACAACTCTAAACTATTCTTTCTTCCCTCTCCCTCTTTCCTTCCCTTCTCTAGCTGCAGGATCCTTCCATAAAAGCTCCCAGTTTGACTTCAGAGAGGGCTATTCCAGGTGTCTGCAAGAAGCTTTCCATTTCCTCTCTCTCCACAAAGTCCGAACTGAAACACAGACCAAACTTTTAAGCCACTTCCAGAAGAGCCCGTCAGCTGCTCCGGAGGTCTCCTTCTCCCCCGGGAACACCGGTGCCCTGAAGCAAGTGTCTCCAAAGGACAGCAGCCCTCTCTGGAGGCCCTGGTAGTCGGGGGAGTCCTCACTGCATGGACCTGTGACAGTCCAGAGGAAGGATCTGACTGCATCTGATAGTCCAGCTCTGATCCTCTCTCCTGTAGGGGATTTTATTTCCCCCCGTGTTTTATTTATGTATGAGAGAATGCCATGCTTTTGACTTTTTTGGGATCCTCTGGCAAAAGTTGAGGTGTTCTCTTTAGTGTTGAAGCTGTGTAGGCACTGCTGCAGTGCTGCCTGGGCAGGGGCAACATCTTCAGAATGAAGGAGGGTGTTTGTAAATGTTACAGTTGTGATGGACAGGAATTGCTGTAGGAGATTTTCTCTCATATTCCTAGTAAGAGCCATCTGGCTTGACTGGCGACTCTGGTTGGCTCAGTCCCTCCAGATGATAAATGTATTCCGATTGGTTCATGCACACTTGGTTAAAATCAATTTCCCTCTGTTTGCTTATCGGTTGTGCAGCATCAAAAACGGGTTTGGTTTTGGTTTGGATTTCTCCCCCTTGGCCCTTTCATAGTCCTGTATATACAGTGTGAGGGATGACCAGGAGTTAGGAAACTATGTGGAATATTTCTACTATTTGATGCTTTTTTCAATTTAGAAAAAGACTATGTTATTGCTTTATGTTAAAGAAAAGTAGTAGGTAACAGGCTTGATTTGTCAATGTTATACATTTTGGGTGTAAGCTATGCTTTTTTTAGCATTTTCATTATAATAATGATTTTTATCTGTATTGAGTGGTTGAATTCCTGGTGGATGATGTTTCTCCCAGTGCTGGGACTGCCCTATGGCTCACCTGCATACTGTGTATGCGTCTCTGTGTGTGTAGAGAGCAATAAAATGCATTTGTGTGCAACTTCTGTCTGGGTCTCTCCATCCGAAGGATATGCAGCTGCTTGCACCCCTGAGAAAGGTTCATGTTATTATGAAGAAATGGATTTTTTGGTAAAGCTCAAGGAACTCCCATTCATGTTTACTCTGTATATTCTTGTGAATCCCACCATGTGAGCCACCCTGAACCCCAAGGAGCGCTCCTGTCACACAGATTCCCTCAGTCACTGCCCCTCCTGTCCCCAAACCCCTCACCTGAGCAGCAATGTCCTGCACCTGCTTAGAACCTGAGTCCTCCTTCCACATCATTTGTTCACAAACTTGGCCCATAAGCTGGGTTTTGAGGGGTTGGTTTGTGCCAGGTTTAGAGGGGTTTGTACCAGGATTTGAAGGCTTGGTTTGCCAGGTTTTGAGGGGTTTGCTTGCCAGGATTTGAGGAGTTTGTCAGGTTTTGAGGGGGTTGCCACGATTTAAGGGGTTTGTCAGTCTTTGAGGGTGTGCCAGTTTGCCCAAATTTGGGAAAAAAAATATCCCCTGAGGGAGGGGAAAAAAAACAGGTTGCCACCACCCCTCCCCCCTACCAGGTTCGGGAAAAAAAAATTCTTTTTCCTCGGAGGAAAGTGAAAGAGATAAAAACTATTTATTTAACAGGACACACAGAACAGGATAATAATGCTAAATAATAAAATCTCTCGCTGTGGAGAGAAACCTGGAAAGGTTTCAGAGTCCTTCCGTAGGTGCGGGTGTCAGTGTCTGTATCCTCCTCCTCAGGGCTGTTGACGGGCCCCTACTGGGGGGAAAGAAAAGAAAATCCCAGGAATACTCTCTCCGGAGAAAAGAGTCGAGAGCAGGCTGGAAGGCGAGCATACTCTCTCCCCGCACTGCCGCCGAGTAATCCCCCGTAGCCTGTCTGTCCTTGAACATGAACTTTGTTTTAAAAAACAAAAGTATCTCAGTTTTTTTCCTTCCCTCTCACAGGCTCAGTTTAAAGGCACCAGATCCAACCTTCAGAGCAGACGAAATGGGATAGATATTTCATATCATACTGTCACCCCAGGACAGAGGGGTTTGCCATCATTTGAGGGGGTTGCCAGGCTTTGAAGGGTTTGTCAGGTTTTGAGGGGTTTGACACGACCTGAGGAGTGTCAGGTTTTGAAGGCTTTGCCAGGTTTTGAGGGGTTTGACACGACCTGAGGAGTGTCAGGTTTTGAAGGCTTTGCCAGGTTTTGAGGGGTTTGACACGATTTGAGGAGTTTGTCAGGCTTTGAGGGGTTGATTTGGCATAATTTGAGGTCTTTTACTGACTCCGAGCACAGCTCTCTCCCTACCAAAGCCTTCCCCCCTCTGCCCGGCCGGGAGGGCGGGAAGCGCTGAGGGAGCCCGAGCCGCACAGCCCGGCGGCTTCCCATTCCCTTCCCATTCCCTTCCCATTCCCTTCCCATTCCCTTCCCATTCCCTTCCCATTCCCTTCCCATTCCGTCCCCTTCCTCCACGCCTTCTTTCGCTTTCGCTTTGGTGTCCTGCGGGGACCCCTGCTGGGGCACCATGAGGATGGCGAGTGGGGCCGGTGGAACACCAGACACCGTGAGGGAACGGCCTGAGAGAACGGCCTGAGGGCT
>VXAC01002706.1:0-28165 GCA_013399225.1 Rhipidura dahli | reverse complement strand
AGCAGCACTGGCTGGCTTGCCATATCCACAGGCATTTGTCCTATACCTTTGAAAGCAGTGTGTTTTCCTTCCTTCAAGAAGACTTTGAGCTTTAAATAATTGCATTTACACTTAACACATTTGTTTTATGGTTGAACTTGGCCTTGCGAGAAATAAGGCCCACTCCTTTTTTGGGGTTTTATAAATTTAGTAAGGGACGATAGGGGACAAAGGTCACTTAAAGCAAACAGACAGCAAAGCTCATAGCCAGAGGCACCCCCACATACACAAACTTCCTGTTTATATGCTTTAACATTATGCATATTAATAAACCACATGCATGAGCATGTTTTTTTTGAAAACTAATTTACTTTTTTTTTTTAGAAGGGATCAACATAGTCCCTCCTGTGATCTGCCTTTCAGAGCATGTGTAATGTGATCGTGAGGGTCTTCGGGGGCCTTTCCAGATGAAGGCTCAGGTTTTCCTCATGTCTTTAACTTTTCAACTCTGTCTTTGGAGCATGCACAGTTACAGTGTTCCTAGGTCTTTCTGGATCACACTGGTTTAAATTCTTTACTTTGTGGCTATTTGGTTTCACTGTTGCCAACTTCTCATTAGTACATCCTGCTGCTGAGATTATTCACCTGGAGAATTTCCGTTTATGTAAGCATAAAGCGATTAGTTCACCATATACTAGCTATTATATTATATAGACAATTATGATTCAGGTTATATTAGTAACTTATAGCTCAAACTATATTAGCATCTTGTAACTTTGACCCTAGTTATAATGTTAACTAGTTAATATCTGCATAGCAAAGTTATTCTTAACAGGTTTACACATAATATTTCCTTACATATTCTAATACATAATATTTCTTACATTTCACTACCCGTGAAAGCCAATGCTGTAATAGCTGTTTATCGCAGCCTTAAGGGTCTTTTCAAGTATAAATGATTATATTGTTCTGTATTATCATATCCTGGGGTGAGGAATATCCAGTGCCTCATTGAGTGGGACAGGTAGTTCTTGCCTTTGTGCCTTGTTCAAAGCCTGCACACACTAGTCCAGTCTGTCTGGTGAATACAGCCACAATTCTGCACAATATTTTAGCACGTGTTTCACAGCAAACATCTCTGCTTGACAGCAAACATTCCGTGATTCCATGCTTTGAATGCACACTCCATAGATTTTTCCCCTGTGGGCTGCAGCTTCTGTAGCTCTCTCTCACAACTGAATGTGTTGGCAGATGGACATTTGATTTAAGTGACTTCCTTGCATTTGCACCAGGAGGAACACCCACAGCTGGCAGTCCTGGCCCGGTATCTACTCCTTGGAAATTTGTGTACTAGAAAGGTCATGCCAGGAGAGCCTGTGTGATGTGTGAAATTGTGGGTGATGCAGAAAATTAGGAGTCATTTACTAATTAGCAAAGTGTAAAGCAACACTCACTGAGCACAGCTAGGGCAGCCACAGAGAAGGCAGCTGAGACACTTCTATGTATTTGGATTTTTATTCTGTAATACTCTGTATCACTTATATATGTAAGAGAGAAGGACAGTTCCAGCCAGTAAAACTGGTCCTACAGAAAAATGTCTCTTTTAACTTTTTATATCAGATGAACTGGTTGTCAGCAGTTTTCCCAGGGAACATCCTACAGATAATCGGCAGTGCATGATGCTGGGTTACATTTTGCTTCCAGGGAATAAGGAAAACTACTCTGGCAATCCTTGACAGGGTGAGACCTTTTTGTTTGGTGGGACTTACAGATATATCCACCCCAACATTTTTGATTTGTTTTCCCTTCCTTACGTTGCTAAAAAAAACCCCAACTTGTGGTATAAATTAGGTCTTCCAGCAATTTCTGACAAAACAATACACACTGAGGGTATGAGAGCCTAGAGGACAGATTACATATCTCCTGCTGCTCTGGTGGGGCAAGAGCCTCCTAGTCTCCCAAGCTATTTCTGTTAACCACTTCCAGCATGCCGACTGCCAACAGCAGCAAGCCCATTTGTGTTAAGGAACAGATACAAAAAGACTTGAAGGGGAGCTGCCAGTATTTTGTCAGCATGACAAGAGACTCTGCCATCCTTTACAATCCTCAAAGGTCAGATGAAAGTTTTCTCCTTCTGTTGTGGTTATTGCAATGCCAATGACTGTGACAGTGGCAAGATCAGCTACCTGAAAGGAGGTTGTAGCCAGATGGGGCTCAGCCTCTTCTGCTGGGCAGTGACAGGACAGGAGGACATGGCCTCAAGCTGCACCTGCAGAGGTTCAAGTTGGATATCAGGAAGAATTCCTTCCTTGAAAGGGTTGTCAAGCATTGGAATGAGCTGCCCAGGGCAGTGGTCGGATCACCATCCCTGGAAGTGCTCAAGAAACAACTGGATGTTGCAATTAATGCTGTGGTTTAGTTGACAAGGTGGTGATCAGTCAAAAATTGGGCTGCATAATCTTGGAGGTCTTTTCCAAACTTAATGATTCTCTGGTTTTCTAATTCTCTGATTCCAGAAAAAGGGTTCCCTGTGTCTGGACAATCTACGCCTAATCCACAGAATCATTTGCAGTTATTTTCCACTTGGACAATATCCCTGTGCATGTGGGGTGCACAAATACTCCAAGAAAACATTCCTCTCTCACTCTCTTTGAGCAAGGAACTTGTTTCCATTCCTTGTGAGTCCTACAGAGCTATGAAATCCAAACTGCATCTGAGCCCTTTTTGATTCCAACAATCCATTTTATATTCTGAACCTGCTAATTCATTTCCTCAATACACCTTCCCTGTCACATCCTATTTGCTTTACTGCTGCTGGTACTGCTCTCTGAAGTGATGAATCTTTCTTTGCTGTCCAGGAAGTCAGAATCAATTCCAGAGACCCAAACAGGGAATTAATTTGTCATGACCTCAGTAAGCTTTCTTAGGTGCCTGTGGCATTAGTTCTTTTCACCAGATCGAAGCTGTGGTGACTCAGAATGCTCTCAGGCAGGACAGGGGTGAAGTGGTGAGGAATATTCCTTTTGTGATGTGCTGTGGCTGTGTCTTTCCATGTTTATGTGCATGGGCAGTGGTGGCAGGACAGCACTGGGAATTTGTTCCCATGTGGACATTCTAGTGCTGCATTGGACTATCAACTGTCTGCTCATTTCATCCTGTCAGATTTGAGACTTGCACACAAAATGGCACTTTTTAATTTAAATGGTAAGTTAGTGTAAGTATTTTCCTTATGTTTCTTAAATTACCTTTTCAGTAGAATAGAAGCCTTGCTGACCAAGCAATACAGTCTGAATAGCACAAAAATGATTTGCAAATGGAATCTTAGATCAGTTAAAGAAAACCTAGATGAAAAGAAGCTAACTGAGTTAGCAAAATTAAGTGACAAATTATTTTGAGTTGCTTGTTGGGTTGATCCTTAATGACAGGTTCTCCCCACACAAAGTTCAGCTGAACTCTGGTGCTTTCAGTGCTTTCATTTTGGCAAATTTTGGGGATGGTATGGACAAGCACCTATGAATTGGGTAAACAAAGTGGATTTAAGTATATTAATAATGCAGATAACTACCATCTGTAAAATTTTCCTGAAGTGCCTCTACATATTAGCACAAATATTTGTGTCCCCAAGTCTAATCTCTGATTTATTGCTTTCCTGAAATACTGCTTATTTCCTGAAGTAATGTTCATTTCCTGAAATGCTTCTTTTACTTGAGGATATGCAACTGAGATGTTACTGTATGAATTTCATACTTTATCCCTTTAGAACTAGACATTGGATCTCTGTCATCATTGTATATGCAGCTAATATGTGTATTTCTTTTATTTCATTTTCTACCAGACAGGGGCAAATATAAAATTGTATTAAATTTATATATAACATTTTTGAAACCTGAAGAACAGCAGCTTTTATGTGCATCACTTTATTTATTTATCTACACAATTATCCATGGTTTTGAAAACAGATTTTGTACTAATCTTTCAGTTTTACACTATTTTTCAGATATAAAGCCAAGCACTCATTTGCTTAAAATGAGGTGTCTAGCACTGATTTTCACTGCCAACAATTCCTGCAGGCTTAAAAAGGGTGAAGACTGAGCAGAGCAAGAGATTCATTTTATTGTGGTGTTTGGTTTATCAGAAAAGGCAAGTTTTATATTTGTTACTGTTTTTCTAATTCTCTGTTTCAAAGGAAAATAGGAAAAAAAAGGAAGTGGAAGAAATACATCCAAAGTGCCATCCATCAAATGTGTAAATGAGTGCAGAAGGGTTTGGCAGAGGCCTCTGTGAATGCAGCCAGGCTGTGGCACCAACTCTCCTCAGCTCCAGCTCCAGCACGTCTCTTCCTCATGGCCATTATTTCCTGGTGTTTGACCTGGTGTCCTCTCTCAACAGGACTCTACTGCTCCCAGACTGTACAGAATTTAACTGCTTTTCCTGGGAATCCTAAAGGTGGTCAAGAATCTTTCAGGCTGTTGCCACAATGGATGCTAATGAGCTCAGTGAAAGCTCAGCCCTTTGGCAGCTGCCTTGGGAACCGAAGGCGTTTTCTGCTGAGATGCTGTGGCTCCTCATTTTGGTTTGTGATGGCTCATGGCCCTCCAGCCCCGTGCCTCAGCCCTCGAGACCTGCTAAGATTTTGATTGAACAAAGAGCTGTAATCGCCTTGCTGAGCATTTTATTTAAGAGACTCTCAGGAAGTAAAGAAGAAGCAAGAGAGAGCTGGAAAAAGGCAGCTGGGTTAGAGACAAATAAAATGGATGTGCATCAGTGGGTGCCCTGTGGTGATTCCTGAGCATTTTATGGTAGAACGAGAAATTATAAAAGCACTAATGCCCTGAACAGGCTAAACAGCACCAGGTGTGCCTGAGCTGAAACCACAGAAGCAGAGGCCATTGGAAAAAATTCCAATACCATTTCCATCTGTGTCTTTGCAGATCACCATAGAAAGCCAGTTGAAGTGTTTGCTGTATTTATTATCTGTATTTATTACACATTAAACAGAGGGAGGAGCCCAGCTCTGAAGCTGTACTCTCAAAATACCTTGACTGTTCTCCAAACATGAAAGGTGGAATGTGTGATGGAGAGGCTACAAAAGAAGGCTGGAAATGCAGAGTGACTTGTAATTGATTGCTTCCTGAAGAGCTGATTTTACAATTTTGAATAAAAGTTCATCTGCCATTTGAATGTGAGGCAGTAAAGGTGAAGTGAAAGATGCAGAACTGATCTTTAAAAACACATCTGAAATTTGGCAAAAAGGAGTCAGGAGCATTGTGTTGTGACACTGTAGTTATCACTGAGAAATCTGAAAATGAAGAGAAAGTAGAACAAATGAATAGGCAGGATTCAGAATCAACTCAGTCAAGGAAAAGATAAAGAAACACATTCACCATGACAAGAACTGACAGTCAGCACAAGGCCCTGCACTGAGGATGAATTTGTGTAGTATTTGTGAGAACTGGGAATTAATGGAGGAGAGAGATTGAATCAGAAAGAGCTGATGGAGTCTTTAACAGAAATCATTCTTTCAGAAGGCTGAGTTTTATGACAAACTTGTCCACTCTTATCTTTGATTGCTGCAGTTAATTTAGTGTTATAGCACAGTGGGGATGTGGTGGACACTGGCTGGGTAGAAAAAGAGAAGAAAAGAGAAAAAAATCAAACTGCATCAGAATAAGCAAGATTGTTGTTAAAATTAAGGGGTGTTCTTTTATTTTATTGAAGTGACAGCAGTTTTTTTGCCTTTTAAGTAACAGAATTACCTTCTGGTTGATCAACATTTAGCTCACATTTACTCACTCCTCTGCATCTTGGGGGTTATATTTACCAGTTTGTCATGGATACTGCAATGAGAATTAGCCTTGGGTTCTTGCTCTCAGTTTCTGAATATCTTTAATAATGATTACAATTTTCTTTAGCTATGAAGAGTTTTACCTTGCCTTTTTTTTTTATTTGCAAGCAACCTTCTTATCTCAGAAATCAACGTAACAAGTAAACAATTCAAGGGGAAGCAGGAAGAATGGTGGACCTTTAGTGTAGTGAATATGAATGTACATTTCAAATACTTCATCACTTAACCTAGTGAATGTGATGTTAATTCATTTGGGTTAGGGAGCAGAAAAATACAGCAGGAAACACAGTCTTTATGAACCAAAATAAAAATGTGGGAAAAGTAATGAGAGTGGTGACTATTAATGAAGTTCATGGACTAGAAAAACTATGACACAGTGCTGCTGACCCCTCTGAAATGGTGAGTGTGCAATGAGATTCCAGTGGAAAGAATGTGTGAAAATTCACCTGGAAAAGTCCTTCAAGTAAAGGCAAAGGAAACAGCAAAGAAAGAAAGGAAAAAAAACCCCAAACAACCAACCAAAAGACTGAGGTTACTAATCCTTTTACTGGGGGCTGTAATGATGGGACAAGGGTCAAAAGTTCTAAACCAAGAGCAGGTAGATTTAGACTGGACCTAGGGAAGAAAATTTTTATGCTGAGAGTGGTGAGGCCCTGGCATAGGGTGCCCAGAGAAGCTCTGGCTGCCCCTGGATCCCTGTAAGTGTCCAAGGCCAGGTTGGATGGGGCTTGGAGCAACCTGGGATAGTGGAAGGTGTCCCTGCCCATGGCAGGGGTTGGGACTGGTCTTTGAGGTCCCTTCCAACCCAAACCATTCTGTGATTCTATGTTTCTAACCAGACACTGTATCTGGAAAGTTTTATCCGGACAAAGATCAATAAAATTGCTGGAGAGGGATAAAGGTATTTGTTGTGGCTCTGCTTTCTTTGGAAGGCAATGCACTGGCCAAAACCCAGTGATTTGCATTTGCCACTCCAAATGTCTTCTCTCAATGGATTAGATGCCATCCTACTGAATCTCTACTCTCAGCATGAGTTACCTGGAATTGGTATTCTAATTCATATTTCTCTTACATGCCAGCCAGCTTATGGTTTAAATTGAGTTGTTCATAAATGAGCACTGTGATGCACTTAAAAGAAAATTATTTTCTTTGTGCTAAAAATCCAATATTACATGCTAATTGTGCCAGTGTGTAGCTAATTAACCTCTATTCTGCTGCTGCCTAAGAGATGATGGGTGTATCCACGGATTGGTAGAGTGACTGAAACTTGCAGCTCTCCCCCAGAAACGAGAGTTTTTAAGTGATGCACATTGCACAGTTTGTCTTCTTTTTACTGACAGGTGGCAAAGGCTGGGAAGAGAAAGAGGGACACTGGAAATGGAAATGATCAATATACTTCTATGGATATAATTTTAGAAGAGCCAACTTTCAGAAGAAATAATTCATTATTGTTCTCTTACTGCCCAGGGAGGTCCATGATGGAGCTGACAACCACCTAGAGGACCCCATGCTGGAGCAGGGGGATGTGCCCTGAAGGAAGCTGCAGCCCTTGGAGAGCCTATGCTGGAGCAGAGTCCTGGCAGGAGCTGAGATCCATGGAGAGGACCCATGCTGGAGCAATTAATGGGGAACTGCAACCTGTGGGAAGGACCCACACTGGAGGGTTCATGGACTGGAGACCAAAGTGGAGCAGGGAGGAACATGAGGGGAAAGGAGCAGCACAGACAACATGTGATGAATTGACCACACCTTGACCACCATGCACTGTCCCGCTGTGCTACTTGTGGGAAGGAGGGAGGGAAGGTGGGAGCAGGAGAAGGAGGAGGGGTTGGGGAGAAGGTTAACTCAAAAGCAGCTCCCTCAACCTCAGAGAAAGCCCCTGTTTGTCCAGTGCAGGAAAGTACAATATACTTTCCATAGAACTGCTTTCCGCTGATCATAGTTTCTGCTTCTTCTGAAGATTTTTTATGAAGCAGAGATGTGACAGACAGAGGTGGTTTATGCACGTGACCTTGCCAAGTGACACAGGAAGGAGATGCAAAAGGACACAAAGGACTGTCTCATGAATGAGAAAGTACTTGCTCAAGTTCACTGCCCTTATGAGAAACAGTGATCTGTATTAAAATTAAAATAAGGGAAATAAAACCACTGGGAAGTGCTATGAGACAAAAAGCTCAGCATTCCTCAGTGGTGGGAGAGAAACGCAGAGAGACACTTCAAAGCACACAAAGTGTTCACATTAAGCTGGGATTCCTCACAGGCACTGGAATCTGCTGCTGCTCTTCCCAGCTGTTCTGCATCCCTGTTGAGTTTAGCACTGACAGGATAGAATAAAGTGACATCTGGTTTCTCATGGAGTCAGTAACTACCAGGATGAGCAAATTACTGCAGCCTTAGGGCCTTCAGCTAACAACTCTAGAGCCTGAATTCTGACCCTAGGGCATTCTCCCTTCAGAGTTTCCCTTTTCTCTGCCTGTGGGACATTTTCTGCCTGGAGAGACAGAAATTTCTGTTCCATTTGCATTCTCTGATCCAGACTGTTGGCATGTGACGTGTCAATATGTGACAAGAGTTCTCCAAACCTTTGAGCAGCGTCTCAGGAATGGTTACAGAAACAAGCACAGGGGAAGGGGAGGGTAGGACTTGTCTGTTTCTGACCAAAGGGAAGGTTTAGCAGTATTTATACAGGGATCCTGTCATGATCACTTTTTCTAGTCTCATTTCATTGTAGTGGTGAGGGCCCAGTTAGTTTCGAGATTTTTTGGGTCTGACATGAAGATAATCTTATCTCAGAAGAGAAACCTACACTGCTTGGTCCCAATTTCCAGCTAGGATGGCCAAATTTTGTAATTTTTCCTTTTTTCAGACTAAAGTCAGTTTGAGGCTCAGTTCCAGTAGAGCTTGGCATTACATTTTACAATATCTCCATATATCACAGTAAGAACAACGCACATCCAGAGTGCCCCAGACCAGGTGACATCCCAATTCCTCTGTCAGGTAAACTTGCTCTTGTTTATAGCATTACATAATGCTAAAACAGGCAGCACCTGGATTAAATTCTGTTTTGTAAGGAACAAAACATCAGCAAAGCTGGACAGACACCCTGTTGCTGTTTGTCAGCAGAAGGAAAAGCACCTTCTTTTGACTTGCTCAGAAGCAATAACTGACTAGATTTGTAAATCTGAATTGTTCTGAGTTTGTAATAAGGACACAACTATTGCTTAGCAACCAGAATGTTTCCTCTAGACAATAAGAATTAAACAAACACATAATTCACATCAAGGTCAATTCAGCAAAGAAAGGGAGAGGTCGCTACTAGAGCAGAAAAATGGAGATAGCTGCGAGGGGAAAGAAGTGTGGTGAGCTAAAGGAGTGCGTGTACACCAATGGAGGCTGAAGACCAGCCTAAAGAAGTAAACCCACACAGAGTGAAGAAGAAATGTGTAGGGACACTGACACATGTGCAAGGGTTATGGTGGGGCTTTGGCAGAGAACCAGAGTGTGAATTCCATGGGAACAGCACTGGAGACAAGGAAGAGCTGCAGCGAAAAGCAGTCCCTGGAGCAGAGGCTGGGGACAGCAGGCAGCAGAGGGATGTGTGTGGGTGAGGATGGAGCTGCCAGAAAGCAGATCAGCCACAGCAGCCAGTCCAGTGTGGGTGATGAGAGATAACACAGTCAGGAGGTGATACTGGTGAGTCTGAAATTAATAACCAAGAGAAGAAAGGAAAACATGGTGATAAAGAGAGAGGGAACTGCAGTTAAACAAAGTGCTTTTCTTTGTAACCAAGTGTTTACAGGCAGCCTTGGAAACTGAGCTGAACCAAGGCCAGCATGGAGAAAATGTAAGTTGGCATGAATAGTGCCTGGATGTTACTGTGCAGCCAAATTTCCAATCAGGCATATTCACACTCGGTGAATAGAGGTGATTCCCATACAAGTGCTCTGGCCTGGACAAGTCCCTCTCAGCTGGATCTGTTGTTGGTGAGGATTCCTTTCACATGTTTTGTTTTGTTGTATGTGATCTGCTGATTAGGCTGATATTTCCTGCATAAACAGGAGATAAACCAGGTGGAACTGAGCTCTGTGACAGACTCCAAGGGGAACACTTGTTCTTTGTATCAGGGAGTGTATTAGACACAGGTAACTGGTAGGTAAATCAAATAGGTAGTACTGGTGTCTTTTTCTTTAGTCTGACCAAACTTTGGCCTTT
Source organism: Rhipidura dahli (assembly GCA_013399225.1). NCBI lineage: Eukaryota > Metazoa > Chordata > Aves > Passeriformes > Rhipiduridae > Rhipidura > Rhipidura dahli. Next base: position 18,129 of record VXAC01002706.1, on the reverse strand, counting down.
GAATTCAGATGGTGAGCTCTGCCTGACTCTCTTTGTCCTCTATGTGGTGGCAACAGAAGGAATCAGAACAGTTTCTCCAAAGTGCTGTATTGCAACTGGCAGTGTCACCACCCCTTGTCAGCTCCCATAACCCTCATGCCCAGTTAGGAACTTTTATGGGAACTTTAATGCCTTTTGCCCTCCTTGCTGCAGTTTCCCACTGAAAGGAGATTTCAGAAGCAGAGTTGTCACCTGACACAGCTGAGACCCATTGATTTCTTCCTGTGCCAGGACATTGGTCAAGCAGCTCCCACAAGGGACAGAGGAAACGTCCCCTTTGCCCTGTGGGGCCTTCAGAGACAGATGTGGGAGGGATTGCCCTGGAGATCACAAACCCCCAGCAGCTCTCACATTTTCAGCCCTCACTTCTGGCTGTACCTTTCTGGCATAAGCAAGATGTGCCTTTTTTGTTGCTCTCTGCCCAGTTTTTTTCTCTCAAGATTTGACACAAGTCTTTCCTTATTCCCTCTTTCCACATGCTTTGTTTACTCCATTTGCTGTTTCCTTTACTGTACCAGTCCCATCTTTCCAGAGTTCCCACTTCCGCTGCCCTTCTTGTGTTGCAGGTTGTGAAGAGGTGGCACATTTTGGCACATTTGGGGCTTCACCCCCTCTGTCAGCCTGCTTTGGTGCACAGCTGGGCACTGGCAGCACTGCAGCAGCAGCAGCAGAGCATCTTTGCAGCTCAGTGCTCCATCCCCTGCCTTTGCCAAGGGCTGAGCTCAGTAACTGAGCAATCACTACAGAGCTGGAGGCAGCAGTGAGACCCTTTGCCTGGTATGTCTGAGCTGCATATGCTCTTTGAGTGCTCTTTTACCCTTCCTGGGCTTTATCCTTTATGCTGGGTTTTTACCTTGTGGAAAAAAAAAAAGACTTTTTCACTCTTAAATATTCTTCTCATTTTCCTCTAATGAAAAAACATTCTCCCAAGAAGGACACTGGGCAGTTCCTCAGGGCTGGTGAGCTGAGGAGAGTCTTGAATGGAGCACGGCCTCCATGTGAGTGCATCTCTGCAGGGAACATCAAGCACACTGCTTTCTTTTGCCTCTGTGAATCTGCTCTGAGAGTGCTGTGAGCAGCCACAGAGCCCTGACTGTCCCTGCAAAGTGGTGTGTGGGTGCAGGGAGGTTCTGCTGGGAAGAAGAGCAGATCAGGAAGGCTCACAGGGGAGAGGGACTGATGGATTTCAGGAGAACACTGCTCTCTCTCTCTGCAGCCTCTGCACCTGCCTGGATAAAGCCCTGCTTTGTCAATGGTGCCTGTGGTGCACAACTGCTCAGAGATTTGCAGAGGTACCTTTAGCTGGATCATTTCCAAACATCTTCATACCTTCTCACTTCCAAGACTCTTGCTGGGGCTTGTGCTGCCTTATTGCCCTGACTGAAGGCACAGAGTTAATGCAGAAAGATTTAATGAGATTTTGGAGCAGGAACTGAGTTCTTCTGTACTGCAAACCCTGTAAACAAAGACTACATCTGCTTCCATTGCTTTCCCTGCTTGAGGGAGAAAGAATCTTTAACTGGTTTTCTTCTAGCATTGGTGAAATTTAAGATGGGTAGTGAAGAAATTGGACATTTTTTCTTTTTTCTTGCTTTTCCTTTTCCCTCTTTTCTTTTCTTTTCTTTTCTTTTCTTTTCTTTTCTTTTCTTTTCTTTTCTTTTCTTTTCTTTTCTTTTCTTTTCTTTTCTTTTCTTTTCTTTTCTTTTCTTTTCTTTTNCTTTTCTTTTCTTTTCTTTTCTTTTCTTTTCTTTTCTTTTCTTTTCTTTTCTTTTCTTTTCTTTTCTTTTCTTTTCTTCTCTTCTCTTCTCTTCTCTTTTCTTCTCTTTTCTTTTCTTCTCTTTTTCTTCTCATTTTGTTTCTGACTGGCATAGGAGTTTTTCAGAGTGCAGTCCAAGGGGATTAGTGGCCATGGTCACAGCAGTGGTGTGGAGGCCTGCAGAAAGGGCCACTCTTCCAGGGGACATCCCTGTGCCGGGGCAAGCAGAAGGAAGATGAGACACTTTGAGGCAGAGCAGGTTTCCACGGCCTCTCTCTGCAGTGGTGACACCACACTGTGCTGGTGCTGCCCCAGCTCCGGGTGGCTCTGGGGACCTGCTGGGCACCTCTGCCTCAGCAGCAGAGTTTTGTTCCCCTTCCTGGCAGCTCTGCCTGATCCCTCGCTCCAGAGAGCACTTGGCAGATTGTGAGCACTGCCTTTGCAAGGAGAAAACATTCTGCACGCTCCCTCTACTTGTTAAGGGAGCAGCATGCTAATGTTAATTATGGCAAAGCTGCTTGTGAAGCATTTAATAAAAACCTTCTCTGAATGTGCTGGCTTCCCAGCCAACACTGAGTTACACATCGTTGGTGCTTATTAAGAAAAATCTGATATTTTGGTATTGTGTCTTCACTTGACATTAAAGGATGACACCCAAGCTCAAATGTGTGGTCAACTTCTTGTATAATTTACTCAATAAATTTGAATAATAAAAACTGAATAATTGCTTTCATTTGCCAGTTTAATTTGCACAGAATTAGCCACTGCTAGGGAAAGGGAGGCTTTACAGTCAGGCTTTGAAAGCAGATCAGTACTTTAAATCACACTAATTTAAGAAAGATGTTGAATTTATTTTGTCAGAGGACTGCAGCTACAGCCTGTGTGCTTCATTTGGCTTAACTGTGCTCTAGACAAGAGCAGCTGATCCCTTGGCTCTCTTGTGTCCTAGGAAAAGAGTGGCATGTGTGAGTTACCTCCTTAGAACAGATGACATTAATATCTGTATCTGTCCGCTTGATTGAAAGGAGAATATTTGCTTGCAAGAAGATGTGGATGGATTTTATTAAATTGGGAAAGCTGACCTCAGTACTTGCTGCAGAACAAAGCACCTGTGGAACAGGAGCCCACAGCTGCTGGCAGTGAGGGGGATCCAGGCCCCACCAGTGATCAGGGCTTGTGGAGAAAACACATGTGTGCCTTTACTTAAAGCTTCCTTTCCTTTTTTCTTGTTCTCCTTCCTCATTCCAGAGTGCTTTCCCTAAACTGTCTTAAACCAAGACACCACCTGGTCATCCCGTTTTGGAAAGTGGGGACAGGAGCATGGACTGCTTGTCTCTTCTGTTTGACAAATACTTCAAGTCCTCTCACAATGCAGAGACTCTGAGAGTGCCACCAGCGTTTTAAGGCTCTCTGTTTTGCTGGTTTTAATGGAGTCTTTGAGTGTCATTTAGAGTTCATTTGCCCTCCAGGTGTAAAGGAAAAAAGTCGCAAAAGAGGAGCAACAGAAGAGAGGAGAGCCACAGAAAGGCCAGGGTGCACTCAGGCAGCCTGTGCTACTTCAGCAGGAAGAGGAACAGGAAAAAATAGGTAGATTCATTACATTCAATGGCATGAAAATATTCAACTGCATTTGGAATGAGCCTATGCACATGGTGACTTTTTATAAAATTGCTGGGTATTGACATGTTGGTTGGGCAAGGGAGATAAGCCAAAAATACATGTTACTGCAAATTAACCAGCATTAATAAATGTCAGTGCCTTATCAGTATACACTACTTGTGCTACACAGCCCAAAATGTGAGTTGGTGGGGCTGATTCTGAATGCAGAAAAGCTTCTGGAGTCAACAAAGTTTCAGTCCAGAAAAGGTGCAGGGTGCTGAGAAGGAGCCACAGCTGTTGTGATTAGTATTTTGCTGGAGATGATAAACTGCTGGAAGAGCAACCTGTTCTAAATAAAAATGAAATATGGGGGTATTTCAGTTGTTCTTTGTTCCCTGTAGCCATAAAGATCAAAATTTCTGATCTGTTGGAGACTCCCATGGTACTTTCTGTGGGTGTTCCCCTGAGGGCTATAGAAGAGTTCTTGTAGTTAAACATTTGCTGCATATCGCATCCACCACAAAGAGTTGGTTTTGCAACACCAGTAAATCCATCTGCATACCTTACAGGATTCCCATTCTGTATAACAGACTTTTCTCCTGCATGAGAATTAAAATCTCCATCTAATTTCAATAATTATAGGAACTGATATTAATAATTAAATAACCTGATGCTTAATTATCTGCTAAGCAATGAATTGCAACTAGTCCATTACCCTCAACACCAAGAAATGTAACTGAACAGATGGCTTAGCAGTAGTTTTTCCTTGTGCAGCTGACAGCACAACAGCTTTTTTTTTTTTTTTGATGTAAGGAAATAAAACTTAATTTTTGGAAATTCAACTCCTCAGAGACACATAGTGTTTACATATATTATAGAAGTCTCTGCTCCCTACACAGCTTGGGAAAATTAACTTTACTTTTCTAACACCTTTTCATAGTTCTTAGTTTTACTTTGGTCCTCATTTTGTTTTGTTTTCTTTCAAAAGAAGATACTTTATGTCAAAAAGAATGGCATGAAAAATGTATTTATTTTAAAAATAGAAAAGGAGTTCCTCTATTTGACCATCTCCTCCTTCTTTTTTTTTTTTTAGTCTGCATTTTATCAATACATGGTACTAATTTGATTATCAAAATTTAAAATATTGAATTTTTAGTAAGATGAGTGTCTTAAATTATCTTGCTGTCTTATCTTTGGTCTTTTGGTGCAAATTCTGGCAATGAAGACTCAAGGACAGACATGTCATGGATTAGCTGGAGTTAGAGTGCTGTAAGGACAGAGTTACATCATTAGGACCAGTAAATGTTGAAAATCAGCAAAAAGAACAATCATTTAGGAATCAAAGTAAAGAAAAAGAGAAAGAGAGGAAGAGAGGAAGAGAAAAGAGAAGAGAAGAGAAGAGAAGAGAAGAGAAGAGAAGAGAAGAGAAGAGAAGAGAAGAGAAGAGAAACAAATACATTCCTGTTTTCAAATAAAACTGGTTGAAGTGAGCTTCATATTTGTTCCAATAATCAATGCAAAATGGATAATTAACATTCTTCCTTAGTCAACTAAGGACATTTTTATGAACCTTGATTTTTTTGATCCCATAAGGTGTGATTTTTTCAGTTGTTCTGTGCAGGGCTGGGAGTTAGGTTTTCCCCGAAGATCTCTCCCAGTTCAGAGTATACTATGATTTTATGATTCCATGCTTTAACAATTTGAGTGTGTGGTGTCATTCAAGCCATAAAAAAGAAAAAACAAAACCAAAATGTGAAGGAAGATGTGCATTTTAACTTCAGAAAACAGACTTGAAAAGGCTCCAGCTCAGTATGAACTGACCAAGGTTTTGAGTGCACTGCTGAGTCTGACATGGGAGCACCCAAATTCTTTCCTTTGGCACAGCATCCTGACAAACCCTGCTGACAACAGTCCCATAAAGGTCTTTGGCAGCCTTGGGCTCACTAGCCTGCTTAGGGTGAGGTTTGGGACCTTCTCTTTCCCTTCTTTCCCATGGAATCATCGAGATTCTGCTACAGACAAGTTCTGCCTCCTGAGAAACCCTGGGCATACAGGGATGAAAAGCCAGGTTTTTCCAGGAACGTGGAAAACATTAAAAACACATAAAATCTTATAAAATTACTGATCATGTTTTCAAACAGAAGCCAAAATTTACAAATTTTCAGTGATAAAGTGTGAAAATTTACTCTGACATGAGCTACTGCCTGGAACATGAGGCGTCAGGTGGTAGCAAGTGAAGGAGTGGTGGAGTTACTCCACGAGCACTGTTCAGCATGAAAACACTGATGGAGAGCGTTGAAGGAATTCAGAATTTATTGTTCAGAATCTGGAAGTCAGTTAAGGTTTCATTTGCTGCCTTTAGCACAGACAATCCAAATTTAGCACCATGTAAGCCAAGTGTCGTGTCATGTGGGACTTCCCCACTGACTTCTTAAATTAACAGTTATCTGCAAGTGATGGGACAAACTGTGAGTTTAGGACACAGCAAAACAGGCTGTCAACTCCACAGAATCTTCAATAATACACTGTATGTTTTTGCTAGCTGCATTTTTAGCAGTACAGTAGAAAGCACCTTTGAGTCTTAAAACTCATGAACTTTTTTTCGTTTGTTTCTTTCTTCTAATCTGTTGCTGATCACTCTAACTGCAGAGGATTAAATCAAATCCAAAGCCCTTTTAAAAGAGAACTATTCCATCACACATTGTCACTAAAGATTAGATTTAGAGCAAAACAAAGCACAGTTTTCAGAATCCCTTGGCCTGGACAGGCTCTGGGACACAAGCCCCCACAGCCCTGGGCTGCTCCAGCATCAGCATCTCACACATCTCTACAAACCAGTCCATGTGGACTGCGAGGGGCTGCCTCTGAGCCAGCCTTGGTGCTGACATTCCCCTTCTGAAGGCTCCCAAGAACTGCTCTGGCAGCTCTTGCCCACTGTGACAAGTCAGATATTTGCTTCCTTTTTTAACTCTCGTTGCTTGGTCCGAAGCCATGGCAAGCTCAGTGCTGACTCACAGATTGTGTGATTCACGTCACTGTTCTGGCTCCTCTTCAATAATTACACACAGAGGCCAAAAACACTGCTGAGAATTGGAGTATTAAAACCACTATGCTGAGGTTGTGGTGGAAATCGCAGCACAGGCTCAAGTGCAGCTGTTGGAGAGAAAAGTCAGTGGAACTCAACAGTAAAATGAGCTCCTAGGTTTTTTTTCTATTTTCTATTTTCCTGTGCATCACTTGCTAAACTCCGTGGAACATAAACTGAAACTTGCTGCTTTCCCTTGTGTTATGCCAATCTCAGTTTCTCTAAAACAGCTCTGCAAATAGAAGTGCTGCTCTCAGATGTTCCCAAGAGCAGAGCTACTGACTTTCTCCTCTTCTAAGCAAAATTCCATTGTATTTACAGTAGTTGGGAAAAAAAATGGTTTCTGATTGGAAAAAGTCCACTTTCAAGACAGTATGAAAATAAACAAGAAATTCTCTTTGAGATCAAAGAAATCTCTTTAAGTCCAGATGAAGAAGGGTGTTAAATTTATTATTGTGTTAATAATAGTTATTATTATTACTTAACAGTGTGGGGTTTTTTTGGTGGTTTTGTTTTTTGTTTTTTTTTTTAACTGAGGTGAGACAGAAAGAATACTCCTCTGCATTTGGTAGATACAGAATAAAAACTCCCTATTATACTATATATTACTACATTTTGTATTTATAGGTATAAATACAGTTATTACATCTTAGTATAATGCATATATATTGTACCTTACTGTAGTAAAACTGTGGCTTGAGTAGTAGTTTTCCCAATAAAAAAATGAGATAAATGTCTATCACAAGACATTTTTTACATTGAAGGTATGCTCACCTCTCACAGTTACAGAGAAAGGAGCTCTGCACACAAATGGTCTGCTCAACTGAGCATCAATTATAATTATCCCTTTCTCATCTTCTCTGCATCTCATGTCTGCATGTCCTATTCAGTTTCCATTTCACTTGAATACAGAGAAGAAAATGCTGTTCCTGTTTACTGCTTCTTGTTTTCGTTTCCCATTTTGTTATTTTCAGTTGGAAATCCATTCTGAATCTTTACTGTGCAATGTTTGGACATGAAAGAGACGTAAATATTTGACAGAAGAGAATTTATCCTCTCTCTTGGCATTGCTGTAAGTGCACTTAAAGTGCCTCTGTCATTGTATTTCTACTGAAGAGGTTGGAAAAGGTTATCTAATTAGGTGTCTGGCCTCAAAAACTTATTAACAAATAAAACATAGGATTCTCTGCCTCAAAATATCTGGTAGCCTGCAGTGCCATAACTATTCTTTTATTCAAGAATCTAAGGAAGCAAGAAGTTGTGAGTGTGGTTAGAAAACTTGAAAACACATCTTTCCCAAAGCACTTTTGCAAACGTGCCCCAAGGCAAAGGGAAGATACTCACTATGCAAGAGCACAAACATTTCACTGGCTTCTGACGGGAGAGATTCAGTGTTTTCTGAAAACTGTGATCACAGCACTTCACTCACCCATTTTTTTTTTTTCTCTACAAGCAGAAATTACAAAGCCAGACTGTCTCACAGGGCATGGTATTCTCCTTTTTTTCTGTTTTGGACTCAAAGGCAGAATGTTTTTTTAATGTGCATCAAGCATCCAGTTCTAGTAACAAAGAAAAATCGGTCCTCAGATATTCAAATAATCAATAACACAGTCTGGAGTATTTACATGTCTTGCAGAACACTTGACACAAGAACAAATACCACCAACAAACCCAGCTGCTGATCAGCTTCTCTGTGATTGCTCTTTTCAAAAAACAATTTCACTGCACTATCACAATTGTGTGAGCATCACCAGGATCTGTGCCAAAACCTGTGCCAGCTTTTGTAACTCTCCATAATTAAAGTTACCTGTGAGATGCATTGCTAAAAATGGTTAACATTCTACCAGGGAAGAAGGAAAAGAAACAGGGAGTCAGGTTTTCAAGAGTAAATCCACATAAAACACATCACACTACACCACAGAATGTGTGGCAGAAGCCTGGTGTGACCAAAACCCTGCAATTTTCAGTGGAAAACTTCACTGTGGGTGCATTGAACCAAAACTGCTTTGTTCACTCAGTTTCCATTCCTATGTTACCGCTTATTTCACACTCACAGCACAATCCCAGAGGAATATATAATGGACAGTGCACATTTTTAGGGCTGCATCATCACTGAGGTACGTCAGCTTGCTCTTGAAGGCAAGAGTCCTAAGTAATATCGATTTTGTAAGTCTAGCAAAAAAATCAGACAAATGCTTCGTACTTGCAAAAAGAAATTAAAAGAAATCAAGAAAAACAGGAAAGATAAATGCAGAAATCCTGCCAAACAGAATGCTTTTGAAGAAATAGGCTTTTCCTAAAATTACTTTAATGAAAGTTCAAGCCTTCAAAAGTTGGTGGCTTTCACTATGCAAAGCCACTGATAACCACTTTATCAGCTAATTCCTTAGCTTGTAAAATGCTCTTTCAGTGAAAAACAGTGCATGACCCATTTGTCAGCCTGCAAAAATCCATCACAAGCTTGTAAAAGCTGTCCACTCCCTGGTGATTGATGGACTCAAGGATGTTGTTTACAGAAAAGCCAAGTAGATGTTCATGTTAGGGCAGAAGGGCCAAGTGATAAACATGTAAAGTTAAAGCATCTGACTAGGGATGTACTCCAGCTCCCCTTTGCTATCACTTCATTGTTATTCAGTGACTATTTTATGGCCAGTGTCAGTATGTAAATTGCCCTGGTTTCATATTTTGCAGTGCATAAATTGGAAAGGAATTAACTTAAAAAGTTTGTAAAAAAGGAGATACAGTTTAAAAATGAGACACTGTTAAAGGGATGCACTGGGTCCTGTCTTGTAATGCCCAACTTGTTCGGTTATTAAATACTGAAAAATGCTGAGTTGCAAATGGGTGTGCCATATTTAATATTCAGAATTATGCGTTTTGTGGGTGACACAGGTTACCTCTTAGAAACTTCATTTGTTTGTGCTTGCCTAAAAAAGGGAATTTCTTGTGTGAATCCTCTCCTTCTTCACCTGTCCCACTTAACTTGTTGTGTTCACTCTCTGGATAAATGACATAAAAACCCTAATTCTGTAGGAGAGTTCTCCTACAGGGCAAGACAAATCACAATATTACTTTTTAATAAACTCTCTAGTGCTACCACTTCTGGGAAAATATGTTTTGAGTTTTCTACAAAAGAAAGACCAGAGTTATACAGCCTTGACTGGAGGAAAAAAAAAAAAATAGGCAATGTATGCAATGAACAGGTAGCAGTAAGGATTTTGGAAAATTTTACCAGTAGAAGGTGAAGTCTTTGTGTTAGTTGACTATTCATATGAGCAAAACAGTTAAAAATATTTCTTACCCATAAATACCAGAGAAAGCAGAGAACAAGAAAGCCAGAACAGAGCACAGGTACTCTGTAATTAAACTGATTGCCTGAGGAATGTCAGATTTATGTTCAGATACAGGTCCCAGTGGCTGAAGGTGCTTCAGTGATATGTGTATCTTCTTTGACTTTAAGTACCTCAAAAGTTCTAAATCAGAGAGGTTTCAGGTAAAATAGAGGAAGAGAAAGAAACACTGAGAGCTCACATGATTGCTCATGTGAGGCTGAAGCATCCCCCCCAGTAAGTTCTGCTCAGCTGGTGTGCCTACCAGAGCAGGTCATCATGCTTAGGATTAGGTAAGTATGGGAAACTAAAATTTTAATTAAAAAATTAATTAAAAGAACTTTTAATAAAAAAGAAAATAATTAGAATAGAATAGAATAGAATAGAATAGAATAGAATAGAATAGAATAGAATAGAATAGAATAGAAAGTGAATGTCTTAAAATGCATAGACACTATATTTTAAATTGCATAATACAGTTTCACTCTCCCACATTCTCTTTGTGACATAAAGCACATCAGGTTGGAAGGAAGAAACAGCTTTTACAGCTGGTTACCCGTTCATGACAAAGGAGAGCAAGTGTTATCTGGCTGCCTTCTCAGGAAGTAAAAAACATAATTTTAAATACCTCTAAAAGTTCAGAAAATGCTGTAAAATACTGGTTGAAATTTCCTGACTCTGTAGAAGCAACCTTGATCTGCCAGACCACATGGAAGAAATGTCTGTAGGATGCTGAACAAAGTGAGCTGCAGAAAACTCAAATTAAACCTAGACTAAAAGAGATTTATGTGACATACATAAAACTAATAGGATTTCATCCTCTCAGCCTATGCCTAACAGGTCTTTATGGTTTTTCCCCCATTTTTATAGCATTCTTGGCTTCACATCCCTTATTTTCTTAAGAAGCTATCTGCAAAGTATATTGCTTGTGAAGGTTTGGAAGCTTGAACTTTTGCTCCCTGGGAAGCAATTAGGAAGAATATAGATATTGAAAATATTATCTCTTTGGTTTTCAGTGATGTCTTAGTCCAAAAAAAGACATAACATTTTCTTAACAACCTGACCTTGCTGACTCTAAATATGGGGAATAATTTTATGCTGGTGCCATTCCACTGGAGTTCTCAAATTGTAAATTATCTGTAATAATTTATATTACAAAAGAAAACTGCCGTCTAACATGGTGCTGGAGGAGCTTGAGGAGTTCCAAGGGATCTTTATTCATCCAGAGCCACAGAACAAGTGAGGCATAGGCACAAAATTGAAATGCATTGAATCCCTGTTACAACTCAGCAGGTTAACGCTGCCGTTTCAGAAGGTTTCTCTCTCTCCAGTTGAGGATTCTCAGGCTGAGCTCCACTGAGGGGTTTGGACAATTATCTGGATGATTCTTCTCCTTATCCAAGACAAAGTTACCAGGTGCCTAAAGCCATTAATTTATGCTGTTTGGATGCAGTGGGGTATCTATCCAGGCTTTGCAAGTCAGGCAATTTTTATTGTATTTGTTAACATTCAGAGACAGCACATAGAAGATTTTGCAAACAAAACTGATGATGGCCTGTTCTAAGGAGTTTACTCACCCTTTAGCTTGAATACTCCTGGGTACTTACCCTAACAGAGAACAAAAACCCTTGACCAACAAGCAAGCAAAGAGGAGGCAGGATTGCCCCATTTTCTGTTCTGCTGGTGGTCACAGCAGGGTTGTGTCCCACACAGTGGACTGCAAACCAGAAGAGATAGAAAAATGTACGTCCCACGTGCCAGAGGCAATCTTCATGTCCAGTATCAGCAGTGATAAAGGCAGGGAATGTGAGCAGGGCGTGAATGGCAGTGATGGGAGTGAACATGAGCGTTTGTTCTCATTCTTGTTCCACTGAGTGAATCTAACCCAGCTGCCACAGACTTCAGAAAATTAGGTACATGTCAAGAACAACGTGTTTAGCAGCATCTTGTACAGAATATTCTTCCAGGGTGGCCACACTGCAGAAAAACACACCAAATTCTACCTCTTGTTCAGTCATGTTGGCATCCTCTGCTTCATCAGACCAGCAGCAAAACTGCTCTTCTGAGCTAATAAAGTCTCTCTCTCTCTCTCTCAGTAAAACCTTTCCATGGTTTTGTTAGGAGTAGGAAGGGAAAACTGGTTTGTGGCATAAGTACAGAGTACCAAAAGAAAGCCTTGGGTGTGATTTAGAACGACCTGAAAATAGAGGCTGGAAATCATAAGGATTAAAAAATAAGGGGGGGGGCGGGGGGAAGAGAAGTGATGAGGAAAAAGAAAAGAAGTAGGAATTAGTAAAAAGCTTGCTAAGATTTATTGCTTCTTCGTGATATTTCAAGCACTCTGTGGTTACTCAAGAGGCTGAGGAAAATTGAGTGCACACACATATATTCCCTGTGCTCCCCCATAGCTTCCTAGAGCTGAGGGAATTCAGCCATGTGAGAGTAAAGAAGAATCACTTGCCCTCAGCAAGATCAATAGTTGGTACAGATAAGGCACATTAAAGAGCCCCTGTTTTTTCCTGGCTGCTGTCACAGCCCAGTCCTCAGTGCTGAGCAAAAACTCAGTCTGGCTCCTCCATTCCTTCCCACTCTGATCTCAGTGTGGGGTGCTGTTGTCTGGTGCTCAAATATTACACAGGGCAGCTGAGAGGCTACAGAGCATCTTCATTTTGCATCAGACTCGACACTACCTGCAAAGAAAGCAGTCTCTGGGCAGACCTCTTCCTCAGTTTCTGTTCCATTCACATTAACGTGACTAAGCAGGGACAGCCACGAGTTCCCAAGTGTTTTTGACAAAGATGCTGTAGCTATGGAGGTAGAAGTGAGTAACAAACTGGCAGGAACTCCTTAGGTCAGGAAATAAAATCCTATAATCCCAGCAATAAATTACATCAGGTTCTGTCCAACACCAAGTTTTCTGTTCTCACCTCTATTAAGAGAGCTATTCTATAACCTCCTTCCTCTAACAATAAGAAATCATCTTCTAAATTGCATCCTAAGCTTTTTAATAGCCACTTGATACCCATTTGTTCTTGTGCCAACACTGTTCTCCGGTTTGAATCACTCTCCTGCCCCCACCTCCCTCCCTCCTTGTTGGAACAAGTGACTAATTAATATGTTGAGAGAAAATGCTGCAAGTGTGCCAAATCTCTTCCTGCTGAACTTAAGATTTCCCTGTTTTCTTTTCATCTTCTCATCAGACTCAGTATGTCCCAGAACCAACCATTTAGTTGTGTACTGATGGTCTTACCCTTTATCATCAATAGTGCTCCCTTTGGACCTCTCCTGTCTATCTGGACTTGTGATGAGGTTTGCAGGGGAGTTGTGGAAGGTGTGTGAGCTCTGGCAACTCCAAAAATGCACAAAGACTAATGGCCAGAGAAGGAACAGCACTTCTTTTTTGAGGTGTTCCTTTCCCACTTGTGTGACATTTCTTGGTGATGTTTGTGCTCATGCGAATCTTGAGCCTTCAGGATTTTCGTAATCTTCCTTCCTTGGCCTTTCCCTAATTGAAAGCTTGGAAAGGTAATGGGGGTAGGATAGACATAATTGTCTCACCTCATTAGCTGTGTTATATTATGCAAGGGACAGGCAGGCTGTCATTTACAGGACAGCTGACAGCTCTCCATCTGCACCGAGTCTGAGTCAGATGAAATCTCTGTTGATACAGAAGTCAGAGTACAAAAGGAAGAAAACAGCATCTGACCTGACGTTTAGAGAAAATAGTGACTGAGCATGCAAATCTGCGTAATCTCTTCTGTGTTTAGGCCCAAATAAGTTATTATTCCTTTTAACTTGGACATGGGCATCCTTTCAGGATGTATAACAAGTGAAAGCATTGTGCCAGTTTCCATGGGTGCTCGATGGGAGCATCTGCCTCTTTTCCCTGGCACATTTCAAAGGCAGCTGAGGAGACTGGGGGTGCTGCTGGAGAGCTTTATCTTCACTACAACGCATTTTGGGGAATAAGGTTCAACACTCCCTGTGCTAATGCTCAAAGAAGTCACAGTCTACTTCTATCCCTTAGTCCATTAGCCCTTGGTATCTGTAGCATCTCTTATACCATGCCAAGTGCTGGTGTGGTCATGTGGGCAGCAAGATATTTTGATTTTCTTCTTCTTCCAGGCTTTTTGTTGGGTTTTTTTTCCTTGCTTGAGTATATTTCTAGATTGATTTGTGCCCTGAACGAGCTGAACATACCCACAGGAGCAATGGGCATCGGTTCAAGGAAAGCCAGCATGAAGCTGGAAGAGGGCTGGAAGGAGATGCATTTGGGCAGCACCTCAGTTTAAAGCTAAATAATGAGTCCTGTGAAACTGTGGACCTGGGTTCTGCATTCAGTTTAGCTGTGGCTCTGCCTTGCTTTGTGCTTAATTTCTTCATTCACAGAAACAGTGACAAGCACTTTCCCTCTCCAAAGTAGTGTGGTGAGATTCAGGGAACACTACATCTTGGACAGGATGAGGATGGAGGTTCAATGTTCTTGTGAAGAAGAGGAGAATGCAGAGCTCTTATGTTTGTGTTAAGTAAGAGCTGCTTTAGCCTGGTACAAGGAATTCAGTGAGGCAGGCTGGGGAGGAGGAAGGGGAAAGCTTCCAAAGCCATGCACAAAGCGTTTGCCCCTTTCAGGGGTGTTTGCAGCAGGACACAGACACACCTGGAGCAGGTGTTGCTGCACTGTGCTTACACAACAGCTGCTGTGATTTTTCTTCAGAAGGAGTTGTTTAACCCATTGAGAATGCAGAGCGCTATGGTGACTCTTGTTCCCAGAACACTGAGTTGAAGCTACAGGTGCAAAAACAAACCACTAAGTTTTATTCTGGCACAAGTAATATCAAAACAGTGCTTTGACTTTTGTACAACTGTCAGTGACTCACATGTAAAATCTTCCTGTGTACTCTGCATGGAAAGTGATAGTTCTTATGAATCATTCAAATCACAAAAAATTAGGAAGATGTGATGGGCCATAAAAACAGAAAATGCTTTGATATGTTAAAAAAAAAAAAAAAAGGAAAAACAGGCAAAACCTCCCTAACTGAAAACAGACTGTCATGTGATTAACTCAATGTGGAATTTAGCATGTACAAAATGAAAAGGCAGCATATTTAGGTCCATTACAGTATAATCAGAAAGAGAGTGGTGTTGGCACCCATCAAGGCCTCTGACTTAAATCAGTAATTATTTAAGTTCATTTAACAACAACCTCTGCACAGTGACTTGCTCTTCTTTCCACATTCCACATGCACCCAAGTTTGATATACTTTAAAAAGTTGCCACCACCCTGAAGAAACATAAATTTCCACGCTCAAAGCAGAGGTACACAAATCCTCTTTGGGATCAGGCAAACACAAATCGTGCAAACTGAAACCACCCTCGGATGCATCCCCAGGACCCTTTCCACAGCAAGGCCACCTACCTCTCACACAGCCCATTCCCTCTGCAGGAAGTGTTTTATCGAGCAAGCAAACACCACCAGAATCATTTTAGTGCTGAGGAAACAGGATTCCAGAGAGGTCCCTTCACCAGCTAATGGGGGTGAGCCTTTAGAGTACAGGTCCCAGTCTGGTGCTTTAACCTCGAGACCTCAGTGCTTTGTCATTGCCAAGGCACAACTGAGCTGCTGCTGCTGCTGCTGCACAGCTCTCAGCCCCTCTGTTAATGTGCTGAAAGCACCTAGGCAGCTTTCTCCTTCCCAGAGATCAGACTGCTAGTGGAATAGAATAGTGCAAACCCACCTCACAAATGACAGGAGTTGTGTGCCCCTTTCTGTTGATGGATGAATGAAATAGATGGTGTGTGTTGCCCTGAGCCAAGCATACAGAGTAATTGAGGGAGAGGCGAAAAAAGGGTGCAAAATAATGAAGAGCATGGTGGGGAAAACTGCAGAGCTTGAAATAATACCTATTGAGAAAGGACCTGAAAAAAAAAAATCGAAAATGTTTGAGTTTCATTCACTCTTGAAGCTTGAGCAGTTTTGCTGTGGGTGACATCAGCGCTGGGCAGGACAACTCACACCACCAGGAAGACTTTCTTCACCACTTTGCAAGTGTCCACCATCGCCTTGCAGCCTGCTTTGCCTCTTCAGAGCAGGCTGCAGTCTCTCAATCACCTTTTTGTCCTTTTTATATTAATGATCTTGAGTGCAGACCACATTGAACAGCACCCAGCCTCTGGTTTTTGAGGTCATTTCCTTCTTCTCAGCAACACTGCACACAATTTGTTGTATTTTCAGAGGCATTTCAAGTTCTTAACTGAGAAGGCCGAGTGCAAAAGAGAAAAGGGTTAAAAGCAACACAGGAAAACATCTGAGGTCTTTCTTTTCCATAAACCAGAAGAGAAGAAAATGAGCCAGAGGAAAGCTCAAATTCAGTATATTCAATTTATATACTGCGAGATTGCCTTCCATGAAGAAAGGTTTAAAGGGTATTAATTCAATACAAGCATTTCCCAAGGTCTGTAAAAAATAATGTTGAAGTAGGAAAATGTCATAAGGAGACACAAGCCCAGAATTATCACTGAGTCAAACACTGGAAAAAGCTGCCCAGGGCAGTGGTGTAGTCACCATGCCTGAAGGGATTTAAAATACATAGAGATGTGGCACTTAGAGACATGGTTTTGTAGTGGGTTTGGCACTGCTTGGATAAAAATTTGGCTGATACCTCAAGAAATTTTTCCAACCTAAATGATTCTGTGATGCTGTGATTTAAAATAAAGATGGGAAAATCTTATCCAGCAAAATTTTCAGAGTGCTTGACTCTTCATGACAATATAAATTAGTAATCACTGAAGACTTTTCATAGATAGAACATCTGTAGACAATTTAAAAATGTGTCACTGTTCTCCTGCATTTCCCTGCAAAAGGGTAAAAAGGAAATATGTCTTTGTTTTGGAACAGCATCGTCAACTGGCAATTTACACTCCTTTAAAGTAAGAAGATAAGACTCTATTTGATTTAAAAACAAGACTGTTCTAAGAGGTTTGACTCACATGCAGTCAGTCCCAAATTGTGTCCCTTTATCCCCTTTTTAGGCAACCAGTAGAAAATATTCCTAGAATATATTCCTTTTATTTCCTGTTGATGTTTTCTGGTTTAGGAATGGTTTGTATGTGTTTGTTTCTAATTATCCATTCATACATTTCCTAACACAAGATGTTGTGGTCCACAAGTGAAGCTGCATTAAAGCAACCTGGATGAGAAAAAAAAATCAAAAAATGTACCACCTTCCTTGTTCTCTGTACTTAATTTAGTTCTCTTTAAGGAGGAGGAGAAAAATAATGATGGGGGGAAAGGGGGAAGGCTCAAGAGAGCAGGACAGTCAAGTCTTAATTATAAGTGACTGTAAGAGAATTAAAGTAGAGAGAATTGCCCAGAGCCTCTTGAAAACTTCCAGGTTTTGAAAACCTGGACACTGTGCCAGGGGAAATGAAGTGCTTGCTGCTCTGTCCACTCCCCCTGGGGAAAAGTTATTGTCATCTTTTCTTCTACTGAAGGGTTAGGGTCTCTCCCTTTATCTTTTCTTTTCTCCTAAATTCGTGGGTTTAAGGCAGTATTTGGAACCTTTCAAGTCACTGTTTCAAATTCAGTCTGTTAAATTCAGAATTTGAGTGGCAGTTGGAGGAGGACAAATAAAAACTGTGTATTTTGCATTTCATCAGAGAACCCGGCTAAAAAGAAGGCTGTCAAACAGGAAGGGTTAAAATCCTGGAATATTCCCTCCTTGCCCCAAGCCCTCTATTTTCTTTTCATTGAATTCCAGCCAGTAATTCCAAACTGAAAGCTTGCCACTGAAAGCACCAGGCTGCCTGTCATGGTTTCTTTTTTATTCTGTAAATAGGCTGATGTTTACAGGTCATGCCTTCCCAAATAACAAGAAGTAAGGAACTGTAAAAAATCATCCCCGAAGACGGACAGGGCCATGCACAAGTCCAGGGGATGCTGAGCAGGCTAAGCAGTGACCATCAGGCTCATCAAAAGGAGACCTGGGAAGGTTAAATCAGTGTAGCTCTAAGTAAGGTTCTTTGTTTAGGCTGCACTAATTGCATCCAATTTAACTTTCCATTTCAGACAATTTTAATTTTTAATTAGGGTGGCATTGCTGTGCTTGCCAGCCTAATTAAAAAATTGCATTCATTTACATAACTGTCCTTGTGTGCATATTTTGAGAGGGAGAAAAGGTAATTTAGGAAAACATATTAGAAACTGGTTTTGCCTATTCACTTTATCTCTCAGGTTGCAAATTTTTGAGATTCTCAGCTGCCTCTGCTGTTCCAGGGACAGTCCCCTCAACAGCAGTTAAGACAGGTGTTGGGGTTTGAAAGTT
>VXAC01002704.1:596766-679722 GCA_013399225.1 Rhipidura dahli | reverse complement strand
CATACTGTCACCCCAGGACATTGCTGTAGGTTAGATATTCAAGTATTAAAAGCAACATATACTGAAATGTTCTAATGGCTTGTCTTTCAAAAAGTTCAGATTAAATAACTTAAATGGCATTAACTTGAGTTACCTGTGTGTGTACTCATAGGAAGTTTCAAAGAATGCTTCACTCTCAAAAAATTACAGCCATTTCCAGTAGGAAGGAGGAAAGCATGGCTCCAGTCATTGTGCTTCTGAGCATCGCTTCAGTACCAGGTCACTGCAGACTTTGGTATTTCAGTTTAAAGAAGCATGACCTAAATAGTCTGAGAATGTATTTTTCTTACTAGGAATTATATGTGGGAGCAGACTTGGCCTCTCAGTATCACTAAGGCTAAAGTTTCCTGACCTCTCTCAGTCAGTCCATATGTACGCTTTCCTAATTAAACCTCCTGCTGGATTTGACCAGGATATTTCTAACAGTGTGGTTCCCCATAAGAAAGAGGAGTAAAGTCAGGACAGTGATAAGACTCACAACCAAAAAGACTGAATGACTTTTGCTGCTGCAAAAGTTACCTCAGAATTCAAAGATGTTTGAGCTTAAGGATATGGGATGGAAGATGTGGGAAGATGGGGAAATGTGGAATTACAGGAACACAAAGGATCATGTTCCAAGAGACTGCACTTGTCTGCATCAAAATTTACCTTGACAAAAGCAAGTTTAAAGAGGCATGGAGAGTGAGCAGGACTAGCAGAAGGGAAGAAGAGCGAAGAGCATTTCCATGCTTCTTTAAAGGAGGAAACCAACAGTGAGGTTTCCTAGGAAACTTGTAGAGAGACAGAACAGTCTAAAGAGCTGCATCCATTTTAACAGGGTGGGGATGGGGCAGTCAGTCACTTATGAAATAAAGATATTTTACGAAAATTTTTTACTTAAGGAGTCTTTTTTACCAAACTGACTGTCGACCTGGATATCTCAGGAGGGGTGACTGAAAAGTCCAGTCAGACCTGCCTATCTACCAATCCTACCAGATAGCCAAGACTATAATTAGGAGGCTACATGGGTAAGTTGCTGCATTCCTAGCTCAAAATGAAAACCTTCAAATTCTCAAATTCATGAGGCATCTCTGAGCTTAAGGTGGAGCTGAATAGTGAGTGGGAAAAGATTATATATTTGGCTTTCATCAGCATGAGTCATTACTTAATCATTTAAATCTGTCCTCTGTTTACCAGCTCCATGAGCAGCAGAATAATACTGGGGTTGCTGTGACCAACAATTAGCTCTCAGGGCAAAAATAAACCTAGTCTTTCCCAAGGAATCAGAGCTGCTGTATCTATAGTTATTGCAAAGAAGGCATCCTCTGTTGAGATACATGTTTAAGATCTGGGCTCTTTTAAATTTCTTAAATGGTTTCTCTTTTTTTTTCTTTTACCAGTAATCTAGTTTAGGTGAAATTAATGATGGAAAACACAGTTTGAGTTCTCCATCTTTACTCTTTTATATTTAGCCAGTTAGTAAGTTTCTTGATTCTTCCAATCTTTTTACTGTTTATTGAACAGGATGTAAGTATAAGAACTAGGAGTGTTACACAGGGGTTTTTTTCTGTCTTGGTGGAACCTTTGGAAACCTAGATACAGGCAGACAGCAGTAGATGCTCATGTACTGGCAGAGGGCTCAAGGAGCAAACAAAACCTTATGAGCTGTTTTACTAAAACATTTCACAATTGCACAAGAAATTTGTGTCCTACTGGGCAACCCTGATTTTACTTTTTGTGAGGTTTCATGGACACGTGTATGATACACCGTCAACTGAAGATGATCCGTTGCCAAATGGTCCCAGCAATGAATTAACAACATGAGCCAAAACACCTTCAGAGATGTTAGAGGTATCCTATGATTTTCCTTACTCTTCCCAAACTATTGTGTATCTCACCTTCTTCTTAAAAAAAGATAAACGTTCCAAGGACAGTGTTATCTAAGGTGTAATTAACATATTCTTTATTATCTCTGCTGTGTGCTCTGCCTTACCCAAATGGTCTTGGACATAATTTCACAGGAGATCATGACCTGAGTATACCACGTGCCTGACTTCATGGGAACGACTCAATGCATACTCATGATTCCCTTCCTAAATTGTTCTTCCTTCCAATTTTAGAGTTCTTTAGTTTTCTCCAGAATTTCTCCAAACCAGGCTCCCTCTCCTACCAGCAGCTTGTGATAGGATGAGTAATAAAAAAAGACAAAGATATGACATCTAACGAATCATCAGTGAGGGACTTCTCAGTGTTTTAATGTATGTCCTTTTTCTGGCTGGTGGTACCATGGTATGCTGGCATTTTTGTAGCTGCAAGAAATAAAGACCAATTGTATTTGTTTTGGTTTTGCCGTTTTTATTGATACTTTATTTTTTCAAAGTACAGCCTCTTTTGATTTAAAACAATAGCTGTAGTGCTTATTTTGGGCCAT
Source organism: Rhipidura dahli (assembly GCA_013399225.1). Lineage (NCBI taxonomy): Eukaryota > Metazoa > Chordata > Aves > Passeriformes > Rhipiduridae > Rhipidura > Rhipidura dahli. Next base: position 677,273 of record VXAC01002704.1, on the reverse strand, counting down.
AGTCACTAATTTTCTTGAAAGCTACTTTATTGAAAGGTCTGCTTTACTTGTTGAGAAAGTTAACTAAAGGAAGTGTTGTTCATTTGGTGTGAGATGGTTGTGTGGCTGCACAGCTGTGTGACAAGCCCACCCCACAGCCCTGTGATTCCCTATCTGCTGTAAGCCACCTCAGCCCCCGGGGGCTGGCTCTCCAAGGAGGTAACTTCACTGGGAGCTTCACCAGGGCTATCTGCTGCAGATGGCTGTCCACCACTTGCACCTCCTGAAAAGACAATAGAATTAAGATTAAAATAGATGTCATATCTTTGAGGCAGCAAGCTACAAGGTACACACTTTTATCAATGACACCTAAATAGCTTTTATGCAGCTATAAATATTCAGGAAGCTATTTTTCTCAGTTTGCAGTCCATTTGCAAAGTGCTTTAGAGTAATGGCAGATCACTTCATGGTAATTAAGTATTGTGCTTTAAATAACTGCCACTGGAATAATAACATAATTATTAACATAATAATTTTCTCTCCACTCATGCAAGACTTTAGTTTTGTATTATCTCCTGATACTTCCCTACCAGGTAGGAAGTGTGGGGAACAGTAATTTTTTTCTGTCTGTGATACAAAAAGCCCCAATCACCCATCTCCAACAGATGCTTTCTTTGTTATCTTTTACCTTCCATGATTTTAGGCTTCAACCCTATTTCAGTGATGCAGTTGCCCCAACATCACAAAAATGTGTCAAGAAATTGTACTCGGAGTGTTTATTTAATGTCTCATAGCCAGAGTTCTCTCATTGCAGCACAGATGTCCCTCACACTGAAGGAATGTGTTTTCTACTTGAGATTTCCAAAAAGAAGGTGTGAATACAAAGGATAAAAGATGAATGCTAACCACTACATTCCTGATTCACTTTTGATTCAAATCTGAACTGTAAACACTCTTACTTTGTTTGGACTCTTGTTTGGCTACACGTGGCATCCCAGAGCTCATGGAGAAGGCTCCATCTTTGCTACCTGTTGAATTTTCTGCATCTACAGAATCACAGAATCACCAGGTTGGAAGAGACCTTCAAGATCACCCAGTCCAACCCACACCCTAACACCACCTCAATTAAACCATGGCACTGAGTTCCACATCCAGTCTCTTTTAAAACACATCCAGGGATGGTGACTCCACCACCTCCCCTGCTAGACCATTCCAGAACTTTATCACTCTTTCTGTAAAAAACTTCTTCCTAATATCCAACCTATATTTTCCTTGGCACAGCTTGAGACTGTGTCCTCTTGTTCTGTCAGTTAGGGCCTGGAGAAAGAGACCAAACCCACCTGACTACAACCACCTATACAGCCCAGAATGGCTAATTTGGGCATGTAAAATATGCCTAAAGGTCGAAATTTAGGCACATGAGTTAGGCAGACAAGATTTCAGTCAGACACTTAAGGTAGCTCTTTCTCCCCAGCTGCAAGACAGATACCAGCTAGAGGAGTAAGAGATGCAGACTGGATCCAGCTCCACCTGTTTGGGATGCAGTGAGAGGCCCTTTATAAAGGGACTCACTGTTAGGCACACCGTCCACCACACTATGTAAGGGGAATGTTAGCATTCAGACATCTGTCTGAATATACATAAACATTCTAGAGCTCCTGTTTTTCAAATTATTAACACATTTCCTGGAAAAAGCCATCCACAGCTCTTTTTTTCCACAATTGCCACTCTTCTTGTTTCTCATTTAGATGTTTCCCATGGAAACCGTCATAATTCAAAATATAAAACATGTCTTTGAAATCCAACCAAGGGAACTTCATTTAGTAAATCCAAACGTCTTCAAGCACCATCACTTTCATAATTCCCCAAATATACTGCTTCCCAAAATGTCAACTTTACAAACTGGTCTCTCTCAAACAAAACTTCAAGAGAGTTTTAGTTCATCTGCAATGAAACAGATTCAAACTTCCCTCCATAGTTTGTAAAGGCACTGCCAACAAATATTATGATGAATCATTGCATTTATGCCATTAATTTTGTTAAATTATTTTCAAATGCAACAACACACAATCCAATTTTGTGCCAGGAACAAATGATACATTCTGTCATTAAGTATCATGGCCTGACCACAAAATGAAACACCAACTTGGACAATATTTTTGCTAAATGGAAAGAAAATTACAGGTAACAGTTGGGATGGATGTATAAACAATAGCTTCAAGATCCAGCAGTGAATAATCTAAAATATGTCTAATATTCTAAATTTGAGACATTTTATTCCAGAAACTGAAATGTATGAGTTTAGCTTCAACCACAGCAAGGAATGCCTCAGTTTTCTGTTGGACTGAGATATTAAGCTTTGAGCCTTTAGTCATCCCTAATTTGACATTTCCAAGTCAAGATATTTCCCATGGAAGTATACAAAGGATCAAGAAAAATTTTTGAAATGCCAGTTCCAGTTATATTTTATGATCACTGGTTGCCCAGTTCTTCTCCATTTTATTGAAATATGTTGGAGTTTTTTTGCTTATAGATCCCAGATGATATATGAAGCTGTAAAAATATTGATTTCAAGGAAAAGATGAGATGGATAAAACAAGATTCATCACAGCTGGTTGAGATTGCATCAGACTAGATCCTGTTAATCTTTGTGCTTAGATGTGAAAACTGGAATGTTTCATTATCCATGCTTCTTGCTGGCACACTCGTAAACTCCATCTACTTGGTGTGAGGCCACAAACTGCAATCCACATTGACAACCCAAGTAACCTGTCATGAACATTTATAATTACTGAAAGGCAGAAAAGTGATAGATTGTGTCTCAGGGTAGCTGACAGAGCTGACAGATCCCCCTCAGGAAACAGTGCAAGGTATAGCATCCAAAAATGGTTTGCACCATTGCTCTCTCAAATCTGGTGTTCAGCATATACCAGGGTCCCACAGGACAGCCTGAGACTGCAGGAGAAGAGGCTGGAGCAGTCAGGGAACAACAGAGGTTCTGTGCTTCAGTTCTGAAGGGAGGTACAGCAAACTACCTTGGGTGCAAGGAGAAACATCAATGAGGTAGCAATGTGATGCATAGGGACTCAGTCCTGGCAGATTCCAATTTCTGGGAGAAATGCAAGTGGTGAACTTGTCCTGGTGGACTGACACTGCTTTGGCATGAACTTCAGCACAACATCCTCTCAAAGAGAAATTGAGGGTGCTCAGCCGTCACCATCTGAGTTTTATGCAATCTTTCTAAGTGAACCAATAAGCAGTATGAATCTTTTTTTCATAAGGAACTGCTCTCAGATTGTCATCAAGAGACCCACAGTGTCTCTGTTACCATGCCAGGCTAGAGGGTCTGAAGCAGGAAGGGCTTTAATGTGATATCTGTTTAAATTGTATGAGAAATTTTAGTATTCCAGGGTGAGAAGAGATTAAAAATTACTATTAAAGCAAAGTGTCAAGCCAATATTGCTGTGAGATGGAATTTAGCAGAAGTCAGACGTGCAACTGCATTACCATGGTGCTAAGGCCAAGCAAATACTGGCTTAAAGAGCCAGCTGGGTGTATTCAGTTCTGCTTGAAGATTAACATGTACTTTTGACATGTACTTTTTAAACCTTTTCTTGACAATCCATACTCCATAAATTTCACTTTGTGGCTTGTTTTCAAAAATTTTAGTCAACTTTGTGAACTCTTCAAGTGTGTTTTTCTCTCCCTCCCTCTATTTTTATGTTTAAGATTCAAGTATTCGGCTTTGGCAACTGACAAGGTCAGGCTATTGAGCTAGACAGATCACTGGACTAACCCATACATGAATGCTGTGTTCTTATGCCAGTTTGGATAGTTTTGAATCTTGTCTATGTCAAAAACAATATGCCCTGGTGGATGTTTTCCCACCTTTGGGGGGAATTTCCACAGGTGCTGGGAACAGTCTCTGTCCATGGTGCTCAGTCAGCAGTCCTTCTACCGGAGCTGTGACTTCAGCTCAGTGTGGCATTACACAGCCACAGGGCTGTGAGGTCAGCTCCAAAAAGATCTATAAGCTATTGCTAGGACTGTTTAAGTATCAGAATAAAGCTTTGAAAATTAGCAACATCTCACTCAGCACAAAGCCATTGGAGAGATCAAAGTATCCCCTCTGAACCTGGAAAACATTGAGGGATACCAGGAAATTGAGAAAAGGTTTGACTCCACTTTGGAAGAAAGACCATGAGTAAAGACTGAGGATGTCTACTGAACAGGAGAATTGCTGCTCTGTGTCTGCATTAGAACCACCAGCTTGATAGTTCTGAGACATTGTAGTTTTATGTTACTCAAATGTCAGCCTCAGACCATTTGAGGTCTTGTGTCAGGCATAGATAGCCTGAGTAGCTTCGCATCTTGGAAAGTACATTTTGTTCTCAGAAATTCAACACCCCCGAAAGCAGAGAGAGCCTGAACTGTGTTCACTGTGAGGATGAATCCTTAGGACATAAAAAACACATGCAAACTTGCAGGCCTCCAAGAACAATTCAAAACATCTCTGCCTGCCAAAGAGGGATGGTTTTGTTTGCTTTGCTTGAGGCTATCCATATTTATTTACAAGATACACAGATATGAAAAAGGGGAGTTTATTTACTAGCATAAATTCAGGACAGGCAGCAGATTGAAATCTCAGCAGAGTTGGGTTTACTGTCCTAAGCAGCAAGAAAAAATTGAAGGGCTCTGATTGCTGCACTGAAATTTATGGCAAATATAAAAGGAGACATGCAAGGGGGCATAATCACCACAGCATAAAAAAAGTCAAGGAAACTAATCTAGTGAAAAGTCAAAGCATGCAGGAATCAAAATGAGATATAAAGCCTCAGCTGCAACTTCACAGTGGATGGAAATGATTTGTGCTCCTCGTAAGCATAGGAATCTCAACATTCTCATGTTAGGTGCTTCCAGTAGACAAAAGAGGCCTGCATATGCAGCCTTCCAGTTTACTCAAAGTCTATATCATGGCTGTAAATAAAGAGCAAACTCTTAGAAGATATGTTTTTTTCATGTCTTCTATCATCATAACAGGAAGATTTCTCTAGCTAGTTGAACTTCAGGACAATTAAACTTTAGTACTCATTATCAGCTATAAAGTAAATTTTTTTAGTGTTACATTCTTAACTGTATACCCCAAACATTGCAAGATGTTTAATTTGTGAAATGTGTTTTTTCCACAGTGATGTTGATGCACTACAGCACTACAGTCAGACAAAAGCATTAAACATAGAACTAAAGGTTTATTTAATATCAGAAAACACTCTTCTCACCTGTGGATACTTTCAGCCTCCTGATATAATCAGACCAAAAGGAACAGTCTGCTTTTTTCAGTCCTTTAAGAGTCGGCAAAGATACGGTGAATTCCTTGTAGTTATCGCCACCATCACTTGACAGATACATGGGCCAGGCAGGCATCACCCCCAGCATTCTTCTCGAGAAACTGTGTTGGTAGTTTGGATTTCTAAGGGAGTGGGAGAAATTGTCATTAGAAAAGAATGACATGAACAAACAGCAAAATGGTGAGAAGATTGGCCAGGTCAGGGAAATGTGTCTCCAGTCCCTCTGACCAGTGGGGTTCAAATTTAGCCCAGACTGGTGAATCATTCATGATGCCTCATCTGCCAGTAACTTTTTAGTCTGGTTCACTTCCTAAGGAACAGGTACATAGCACCTGTGTAGATGCAGGCTTATGAACACCCTCAACAGCCCTCGATCCCAATCCAACCCAAGATAGTGTAAAGAGCACGTTAAGTCCCTGTTCCCACCATTCCCACGCTAGGTTTCCAGAGACACTCCTCATTCTCGAACATGGCCACAGCATAGCAGCACAGAAGGATGCCCACAGAGTAGTTGGTAAAGGGTGCACTGCGTCTTTCTGTGCTTTCCCCTTTCTTCTGGGAAAAAGAGAGCTCTTAGCCAAGAGGTTTCAAAATTGGGGTCCTAGAACTAAGCTCTGGAAACAACAGCAAGGCCTTTGAAGCCTGCATGTACTTTAGTAGAATTTGCAGCTGGTCAATGGAGATAAAATGTCTATTCCTCCTAGCTAAGTCTCACACTATAAATCTTTGGTGTCTGCTCTGCTTGATAACTTGCCCATGGCTTTCCAACCATGTGGACAAAGTCCCACTGTAGGTTTACAAGTTGTAGAGGAAATGGAGAATGATTGAGTGAGGGCAGGGTCTGGAGTGACTACACTCCCTCCATTTCTCACCATCTCCTCAGTCACGGCAATTCTTAAATATCCCACACTTACCCCGAGTTTATGAAATTGGAGATATACTGCATAATTTGCAAGGAAAGGCCCTTTTCTTCCTCAGTAAATTGTGCTTCATACTTCGGGTAGAATGGCAGACCAAATGCATACTGAACATCCAGCAGGAGCTCCTGACCTGAGCTAAACCATATACATATAGAAAGATAATTAAAACCATCATTTATTTATCTGTGGAAGAAAGGGAAATAAATTAATTCAGAGAATAAAGCTGAATTGTAAATAATTAATGACCATTAATTAGAGTGTGGTGAGCTGTGGGAGTTTTTCAATCTAAAACATAAAAGAAGAGCAAGCAATAACAAGGAGAATTTGCCATTACTGTTAATGCAGGGTCTTTAACCTTTGTCACAAAAGAAAACTCTGGAAGGCATTAGGGCACGTTTCCTAAATTAACTGGGTGTATAAGAGAGAGTGATAGAGGGAGAAAGTCACTTGGATATTCCTTAAATGCCTCTTAAGTTTTGGACAGATTTTCGTTACAATTAAATTCAGAAAGTGGAAGCAAGTGGTGACATGGATTCTGGCAGCCACAACGGAAGGTTAATTATGGCTTATTTCACAGACTTGGAATAAAATTCTGGCCTTTCTTAGCAGCAATTGGAGTCTTTCCATTGACTTCATTGTGGCCAGGATTCTGGATAAGAAAAGATGTAATAGGAGATGTTTATGAAGATTTCTCTTAGACATAGCTTTAATCTAATTTCTCTGTTGGCGGGGTGGTTTTGGTTCATACTCTCTGCTCTCCCCAGTTTTTATATGGAGACAAGTCAAAACAGCTTGAGATAATGAGCTAGATCAGATTTAAGAAAGAGCAACTGCTGTGTAGTTCCACATAATACTTACCACATTCTATAAGGAATATTTCAACAATTCAGAGACAAGACTCTGAATTGTCAAGGCCAGGTAAGACCCCAACACTTACAGGACCTAACAGCAAATGTTACACACCTCAACTTCGCCAAGTCCTTCAGAAAAACAATGGCCAACTTCTACTAAAAAATTATAACTAAACTGTGTTCTACACATAGTTTTGAACCACAGCTCAGGAGGATATATTTCTGGCCTGGTTCAACTGCGTTTTCATATTCCACATTTAGACAAAGGTCTTATTGACTTGGTTTAATGCTGCATGAAGACAGACAGCATCAGGGGACCCGGGAGAAGGAACAGATGTCTGTGAGGCAAGAATAACAAATCCCAGATCCACTCAACAAGATTTCATCTGCCGTGGCATTTGTCAGAAGGTAGCACAACTGAAACTATTTTATCTTTGGTCATGAAATGCAGCAGCACTGGTATGACCCTGATACTGCTTCCAATGAAACAAGGAGAGTAGTTCAAACCACTATGAGCAGGTGGTCTGAAAGCAAGATATCTGCTTTACATTTTATGAGTGGTGGCACCAAAGCCTCTATTTTGAAAAGCAAACACACAGCCCTGTAAATGAAATACATCTTTGGTTGTGTTTTCCTTGGTCTTATCATAATACCTCAGTAATACGTTGCATCTGGAAAGTGAATTATTCACAGATTATTCACCAAAAAATGCAGAACTGAAACAAGATTAAAGCATATTTTTCTTCCCCAAATGTTTATAGAAGGATTAAGCAAGATCATAGTTTAATAATTTTGCCTTAAAAATAATTTGCTTGGCCCAGTATATAACAGCAATTTCTAGCATCGGTATTGCAGCAAAGGTACTATATACTTAAAGAGGCAATTTTCTTGGCAAATAGTCACTTTTGATTAGATTAGAGGACATGAAATTAGTTGAGGTGCAATGAAGAGACAAATGTACTCATTTAGGGAAGGCATAGCAGAGGTGAACTTAGCTGTGAAGCTAAAACAAGTGAGCTGGGATTGAGGGTTTCCCCCCAAATGAGACTTTGCTCTCAGCTATCATGTTTCTGGAGGTGAAAACTGTTAAGGCCAAAGCCCAAACTAAAAATTCAGCAATCTCATAAATAATTTATTTGATTCAAAATTATTTGTATGACTGTAGTTGGTTTGATACAGTGACGTAAAGTGGTACAAACCCCTACAATTTCACAGGCTGCTTTCAATATTTCTGGTTGATGAGAAAGAAAACATGAGGATGAGAAAAAAACCCTAAGCTTAAGAGGGGAAAGAGGCACATATATAAATGCACGGAATACCAAGAAAGAAAACTGGGAAACACCTAGATGGCAGCTGGATGGAAAACATCAGGAGAATATTCCTGTCTCCTTCCTCAAACTGATCATAGAATCAGAGAATTACAGAATCACAGCATTACAGAATCACAGAATGGTTTGGGTCAGAAGGGGCCAGAGGGAAGTGAAAAATGGCCAGAAATACCCAAACAAGGATTTTGGAGTCTTGTAGGAGCTTTGAGCATACTCAAGGTAGTATCAGGTAGTGACACTGTTTTCACTGGAAGAAAAGTGGAGTGAGAGGAAGAAAGGGACACAAATAAGTATTTAGCTTTGCTGTTGTACACTGCCAGCTCTGAAGGGAGGTTTTTATTTCCTGAGCTGCTCCAAACTGCACTCCCAGGATACCATGCATGTACTCAACAGCAGCAGCTCTAAATGGAGATATAAAGGCCCCACAGCTGTTGGGCTTCAGAGGACATTTTGATAAAAGGGAGGACTGCAGAGACAAGGGCAGAAGAGGTTTTTAAGGAAACCAAAATAATAGCAACTAACTTCCTTTACTGGAGTCCCTTTTCAAGGAACAGATCTGTTATTTTAGTAACAGCAGTGAATGCAATTATGTGTAAGGATGAAATCTTGGCTTTGGTGACTTCACAGGAATAGTACTTTGTGCAAAGGTGTCGCTTCAGATCCTTTCTGCATAGCTTTGCTTTTTAAGATGTCAATATTTTTAAAAACAGATTCACAGCTCTTCTTATTTGGCAGACCAGTAAATTTAGCCATGGGGAAGTTAGAAGCCAGATTCTACAACTTTGTTCACACTAAAATGAGCTCTCCATGGGGAATTCTTATTTTACCTCAGAAGAAGGTGCTACTGGAGTTCAGTTTACAGAAAAACAGATGGTAAAATCAGAAACTTTGTGACATTCATAACCAATGATTTAAAGTGGACCCTGAAATATCATTTGCTGGGAATTTTCATTATCCAGTGCCAAGCTATTTAATTGGGAAGGTATAGGTTCTGAGGAAATTTTCCTTAAACGTAAGATGGAGTTTCCATTAAAATTTCCAAGTGGGAAAGACAGAAAGTGATTACTTGGCCATCAGGTACTCCACTATCCCCTCTACGGAGCTGTGGCTACTTTCACGTACAAAGAAGAGCTTCAACAGGGAAGAGTAAAGGATGAGTAGATCAGAATTTAGAACAAAAAAACTACCCCCATGGTTATGATTGATTTGGTTTAACTTCTGGTTCCAAATCAAACAGATCATAGATGTAAGCCCCCATGTCCAAGAGCTGAAGTTAACATCTTAATCACAAGCTTTTGGAACAGAAAAAAACCAAGCCAAATCAACAACAACTGACAAACAAAACCAGCCAAAAACCCCCAAAACAAACTGTCTCACCACCACCCCCCCAACTCAGAAATCCTCAAAAATTTTGTTAGCAAAATGGAATTACTGGCAATCCATAGTCAGGGCAGTCAGAACAGAAGAATACGGTCTGGCAGACTAACTCAGAGCTGGGGCTGCAGGGACCTCACAATGTGATCCAGAGTAAATTAGGACACAGATCTCATTTTGAACCTTGTCCTTGTTCTAGGTCTGGTTAATTATTTCATACTGGAAACTCATTTTGATGATTAATGACTTACTCTAGCCTAATATTTCTCTTTTCTTCCTTTCATTTAAAAATAGTCCTCACTCTCCTTTCCAACTAATTTCAATTAATCTCAAAGCATTTTGAGTCACAGCTTCTATTCTTAGTTGCCTTAGTGTAGTTTTTGGTTCTTTTTTAAACCTCTACACGCAGATAGAAGCCAATGCAAATTACCTCAAAATTCTAATGATATCTAATACGATACCAAAACACCAAATTTCCCACTGCTATTTAATCATTTAAATTTTAAAATAACAAGATAAATATAACTTGCTAGAGTTCAGCCAGAATTACCAATGATCATCTGAGAAGTGGAAAAGAAATTTTGTACTCAGACCCACCTCAGTCACCAAACCAAGCAGATGTTGGCAATCTGTGAGAGATTGGTGAGATAAGAAAATAATTTATCCTTTTATGTAAACTTTTATGAGAATAACTGCTTATTCTAACAATTCTGTGAAAGATTTTGTGTTGGAGAAGGGATCATGGCTTGGCGTTCCCAGCCTCATAATCAAGGCCCTGTTCAGTATCCCACTGGCAAGGACAGGCCTATCACTGGGAAAGTAAAAAAACCCACCTAATCCCTGTCACTTGGCTTTGGTGAGAACAGGTTATTTACATGCTGAGTGAGTTGAACAGTACAGGTGCAACCCAGACTCACAGGTTGCTGATGGATCTCCTGCTGATTTGAGTTGAAATAGGATTTCATAACAACCCAGTCCCAGGCGAAGAGGATACGATTTACATAAAATGTGCCACTGCCTGTGCGCTCTTCTGGCCCCATTCTGTGTTTATTTTCAGTAAATGGATTTAATTTTTTTTTTTTCCAAGAATTATTGGAAATACAAAATGTGCTTATTTGCACCCATCTGCATTATCTTGACATTAATAGCAGCAGATTTTTCCAGAGTGTATTTGCAGATCCAGTATCCTGAGCTGTGAACATGCATCATCTCATCCATGTCATGGGAGAGGAGCAGCCTGCCAACCCTGCACTTTGCCTGAACTGAAATGTTCATTTTGATGCCAAGGAAAAATAATTAAAAAAATTATATACATCCACTCATTTTATGAAAGGAAATGGCATGTGATTGCAGGGAGAAAAGAAAATAATCAAAGGATAGCTGGATATTTATAGAAATTCAATGAGCCAGTGTGAGGCCTGGTGTGACCTCTGCAGTTCTAGGCATGCATTTGGCTCCTTGGTCTCCTCTCATGAACTGCTGCCAAACAAATGGGGGGAAGGATGTGAAAAACAGATGAACATTTTGCTTTCTTCTTTTCAGGAAAATCAGGACATATGGAAAAAGCTTAACTCCTAACAGGATTAAACTGCCAGGTTTATCCACCTTTGTACCAAAAAAGTCCTATAGATACATGTGACTTGCAAAAGTATTCTGGAGTTTGCTGTGTCTTTTCCACTTGAATTACTCTCAATACACACAATGTTCCACTTTGCATTATAGCTGTGCCAATTAAAGAAAATAAAATTGAAGTAGCAGATAGTAAATTCAAGAGCCTGAAAGCCCACATAAATTGAAAATGTATCATAGATCTTGAGGCAGGAAGAAAGAAAGCACTTTTATCAACTTGTCAGAACTCCTAAAGAGCATTGATTATACAAATCTGTCAGGGAATTACTGTATTTAAGATCTAATAATAGGCACAATGACACTTGATTGGACTTTAGGGAGACAGAAGTCCATGCATTTGTTCAGAATGGCTACTCCTAACCTGAATGAATGGATGAATTTCCAGAAAAAGGTGATGTGTACATCTAAAGATCCCAGAGCACCAAGGAAAACATGGTGCCTTGACTTTGTGCTTTTCTGGTAGATTACACTTGGTGGGAACAGCCTGTCCCAGTGCAGCACATGCAGCTCCAAAATTGTTTTGTACTTTCCTGAGTCTTTCAGCTGAATTTTGGTTCATTTTAAGCTGCTTTCAGCTTTTTCTAAGCTTGGTACTTTGCCTTTGCATATTTATGGCTATTTTACAAGATCTGGAAAATCGACTGAATTCCCAAGGCCTCTAGACTACTTCATGGGAAGAAAAAACAGATTGTCCAGATCCCAAGCCTTTAGAAACAGAGAAAATTTGCAAAGAGTTGAGCATGGCATGATGTGGCTGTATCAGTGGGACAGTGTTTTCATAGCTGCAGCTGGCACAAGGCAGTGGATAAGACCAGAGGAATGAGAGGCACTTCCAAAACAACTTTGAGGGGATGACTGGGAGTAGAGCTTAACAGAGCACAATGACAAGCTGTTATTGCAGCAAGTGGACATAGCTACCAGAGGCAATTGTGGTGCTTGCTCAGCTGTGGAATAACATGCATCTTGTTCTTGTCACCATCCCACTGGTAACTTACTTGCCCTCTGTGTTTAGATCATTTTCTTTGAAGCCCACAGGTAACTGCCTGGACAGCACCAGTTTCGACTGTGTCCCCCAACCTGTGGGGTGTTGGTGCTCATGGACTAACAGGAACAGACAGGTGGAGAGCATCAAGTGGACAGCAAGTGGTGGATNCCCCCAACCTGTGGGGTGTTGGTGCTCATGGACTAACAGGAACAGACAGGAGGAGAGCATCAAGTGGACAGCAAGTGGTGGATGGATTAAAGGACAGAGATATTACTGTTGTGAAATGAAAAGAGTAGAAAAATCTCCTTTAATTAAAGAGATATGAAGCATAGCCAGAATTCCTGCAGCATCCATAATAAATAGAAACCAAGAATACTTCACATAGCTGAATGGGTTTATACACAAACATTTTTTGTTTTATCAGTCAGGAGTTTTCTCCTTTAGTTACAGGAATCTTAAGAAGTGTCACCAAAACACAGCCAACTATGTGAGCCTTGGCACAGAGCAGCCTTTTAACAGCTCACACCAATGTATACAAGAGCGCGTAGTCAGGAGGTAAAGACAGCCCTCATTAAAATGACTCAAAAAACACAGCAGCTCCTTTACCTTGGGTGAATCTGTCCCATGCACAATTAAGAAAAGTTTTTATGTCAATTATTAAAGTCATGTTAGTGATTAGAAGATAAAGCCTCATTAAGTCTCAGTTCAGACTGTTTCAGTGACGATTATGATGCTTTTCCACCCTGCTGCAGCTGATCAGGCCCCCTCAATGGGCAGAGCACTGATTTTTAACCTTCTTTAAGACAGAACAGTTGGCACCACAGAGTGACTTGGAAACTGTGCTGGCATGGCAAGCAATGCTTCTTCATGTAAGGTGCAAAAATCCCCCAGAAACCACTTGAAGGGTTAACAAGGCAAATCTTTGTACAATTAATAATATCCCTGCCAAAACACACTTCTCCTATCACACATTTCTTTACCATAACTAAAGCTGTCCTCCAGCTCTCCCCACTAATCCTGGGCAGTGCTGAGCAGTCACATTCCTCCTGCATTGTTTAGAATAAATGTTTACTCCAAGGCCTAAGTGTTCTCAAAGAGCGAGTGAGAAAATGGCAGCTGGGTCATGTATATATTTTCACCACAGATTATTAATGTGGGAGTTGGCTCCTCATTCAAATGGGAACTGAAGACTAAAGCAGACATGGTGTAATGCCAAGCTCAGGAGAATGCTACCACGTGGAAGGAGATATTATTTTGCTCTCTGCAAGATCCATTTATCTATACAGAAACTCTCAGTTCATGGTTTTATGTGATTTTCCACATATGTCATAGACATCAACTTAGAGCAGGCTTTTTAACCCTACCCATGTATCTATGCATGTTTGAATGTGTGTGTGTGTACATCTTGGAAACATCCAGTTGAGAGACAAACTTTGGCTAATGACTTTCACTGATAAAAATTCCTCCCTGTTCAAAAATTTTTTGTCCACTTTGCATCATTGTGGTTGAGTCTGTCTTTACCGGCTGACTTCTCCCTCCCTCTTGTTTATCTTGCTGTTAGTTATTAAGTGACTGCTCCTTGTGAAACAAGAGGAAATACCAGTACTTTTTCATCCCTGCATTTTAACTCTCTTTTCTGTTATGCATTTTGGGAGGCACATAAAGTAGGAGAGAGGTGACAAAGTAGAAATTGAAGAATGGGTTGTTTTATGGTGCCTTATCTTAATTAGTGAATGGCTATTTCCCCAGGCAAAATATTTTGTCCAAGAGTAAATAGTCTCCTATAGTTGTAGTTATCTGAGCATTATTTTTATGTACTCTTTCCAATACTCATGTGAGGTAGCCATTAGCAATTATTATAGATGATATATAATTATATTATCATCATCTTTATGATGCAGATTGCAAACAGAGAGAGGAAAGGGCCATCTCCTGTGTAAACTGACTTCTTAGGAAAAATTTAGTAAAGTAACAAACCCTCATTATTTTATCTTTTATGCTACTCTATTCCCATTTTTACAAGTGAAGGTTTATATCTCAGCAAACTGGTTGAGAAATCATTATTCTATCAAAAGCCTGTGAGTAATAAGGAATATCTAAAGAGGTTTTCCTGCAGCTACAATGCACAAGGGGATTCTGATCCAGCGTGAGCACTAACAGAATATCCTGTACGCAACCACTGTGTGCAAATCATACTTTGGCTATTGCATTCTTTAACACAAAGAAATGGCTGTAACAGGGTTCTTCTGTTGAGGCATTTAATAGAATGTTTGCAGGGTTCAGTTCTCACTTCTGCTGAGCAAGTTCAAATGCACACATCCTGCCTTCCAGCCTAAGCTCTAGGTTATTTGGGAGAGTATATATCTCTGCTACTCCTCCTAGGAGTCAGACTTCTCAAAGAAGAACTTGAAAACTGCCAGGACTCAATTCCAGTGGTTCTGGAAGTCTTTTGGAAGGTGGGGACATGGTTGCTAGATCTTTCCCCAAGATTAGTTTATGTACTCTGCTTGAAGGCTGTTTCATGAACATCACTGGTTTTAGTCTGGTAAGACAAACCACCAATAATATTCCCAAGCACTACATTTTGCTGGTTCCAGATTCCTGATGGTTTCCCAGTTTTTAGGAGTTAAAGCCATTCTCCCACGCAAAGTTCCTTCTTTCAACAGGATCACAGCACTGGCCTGAGTGAGGCTGCTGGACAGCCTGCAATGCACCTACACTGCATGGAGGGGGGAATGCTCTAGGGAGGGTGCCATGGCAAAACTGGGATGAAGAATAAAGGAAGATTCATTTAGGAATGAATGAATGAATGAATAACAGTATTTAAACAAAACACTCACAGTGCATTCAGCAGAGGACTGAGGGGGTACTTAGGGGTACCTTGGGAAAATGAGGGTATAACTTCATAAATAGCCACCTTGTCATGTTAGAGGAGATCCTCCCATACACTGACAAGCTGAATTCTGCAACTTCTGCTAAAGTGTTTGCTTTGCAACCTAAATAGCATTTATTTTAATGGCACTTAAGGATAAATAAAGACAAAAAGAGTGAGAATGTCATGCAGCATACCAAGTTGGGTCATTTCTCCTTGCAAGTGGCTTAACTTAAGGCAATTGAGCCTCTGCCTCACGTTCTTGCAAGTTTCAGACAGCATTATGGCTTTGTTTGCTCTTTTAAAGAGGGTTATGAAAAAAGCAAACTAATAACTTTAGCACTAAAGTTAAAGTAATTAGTTTTGTACACCAGTGTCAACATAAACATGATTAAAATGTGTAGCTTCATACTATGTAAACTATTGCTTCACCAGAGAGTGTGAGGAGAGCTAAATAACATGAGCACAAGAGAAATCTGAAATAGGGCTTGATAGAAGAGAAAATTCTTATCAATTCAAAATCACTGCCTCAAAGCCAGTGAGTCTAAGCTGTATAAGTACTATTTAATCTACTTACAAATAAGATCTAATCGTGGATGACTGGGCCACTGTCATTCTCCAAAGCAAAAGAAAACTTGCTAGCTCATTTGAGAACACATCTTTTCTTTTTGTGCGGCCGGATTTTTGGCATACCACAGCTCAGCCCTGTTTGGAGCCTTGTAAAAATCACTTATCTGGGGCTATCAGTAGCCAAACGGAGCGCTGCGAACATTCCCGCTGGAGCTGCCAGAGAAATAATGGCTCCCCCAGGATTAACTCCTCCGTCGAAAAGAAAGCAAGCCTGTGTTACCACAGCACAATGGCCTTCATCTGTAACCTAGATCTGGGCTGGCTTCTTTCAAATGCTTTTTCACTGTGCTATCAGGAAGGGAAAAAACCAGTGCAGTTTGTAGGGAACTTCACAGGATCGAATGGTGCCAAAAGGAACCCACCGTCCCTCCACTGAGCCCTGGTGGAGGAAACCTAAGAAAAAGGAAAAGGTCTCAAAAAGCCTTCCTGGAGAGGGATGAGGGGCTGTACAGGGAGCAGGGGACAAGCACAGCTTCCTCATAAGGAAACAATCTGAAGACAAGCATCCCTGTCTGCTGTGCTGCCCTGGGGTGCGGATCCAGGGAACAGGAGGGGCGACTGTCGCTGCAGTTTCTGCTCCCTGAGCCTTTGGGAGCAGGAGCCACTCTGGTGAGCCACAAGGCACCCCAAAGTGCTGACCACTGCCTGCAAAGATCAGTGCCTCTTCCTGACTTCTGCAAGGGCTGAGTCTAAAATACAGCCAGGGAAGGTCACCTTAAAGGCCTCTGCCTACAAGATTATTGTTCTGTGTCCAACAAGACATCGCTTCTCCCACAGCCATTTAGGAATTTCTGCCTAAAATATAATTGTCCTGCTGACAATTTTTCAAGTAAGCTTCTAAAATGAAGGATGACACAGAGCCTGAGTCCATAAATGCTTGTGTGCAAAAATATTTTTCTTCTCATGAGACAGTCTGCCGGCACCAGTCACCAGTCTGGAGTGCTGGAGCAGGAAGGAATAAATCCCAGAGCTCATCCACACTGAAGGCCAGTCAGTACAACTGGGCTACAATTGCACTGACCTCAAAAAAGGGCAGTGTTATATTAATTTTGAGTTATTTGAAAATGATATTCCCTTTATCTTGAAAGCTGTGAACTCCTGATGGCTTGGACCACATTCTGGTTCTTTGTGGGAGATTTCTCAGATGCAGAGTAGGAATCTGAAAGGCTGACTTTGGAACTGGTCACGGTAGGTAAGTTGGAAAGGGAAAACTCAATTTAGACGGGAAGGGCCTCAGTTCAGGAAAAGCATTCCTATATAGTCAAAGAATTCATTAGAGACCAATCCCTCCTTCTCTCATCTGAACTGTTTATTTGAGATACCTACATGCTATTCATTTACTCCATAGCATGCTCAAGCAGTCAGCCCTGGTTTCACAAACTCCACATAATCCAGGAAACATAATAAAATCCGTTTCCTTACCTGCTCTGTGAGGAGCTCTCAGGTACGTGGTACATGAAGACATTTCCTTGAGAGGCAGCAGCCCAGTGACTTGCCATGTTTATGATGGGACACGTGATAAACTGGTCACTGATAAAAAAGAAGCAGCAGACACAGTTGCATAAAGGAAAAAAGGAAAGAATCCCCACGAGCAACAGACCTCTCTCTATCTCAGTAGTTTTCTTTAAATTTTCCAAACCAGCTCATATCTCTGCCTTCAAATGGACTGAAGGAAACCACATTCACCCTCTATGAGACCAGTACTGCTTAGAATTCTCAAAAAGTGCTGTTTTATGGAGTGTTGATCAGTGATAGTAAATAAACCAGATCTGACACATAAGAAATATCCTGGCAAAAAATCCCAAACCTACTTTAGTCTAGTTTATAAAGGCTCATGCTTATTATAGTTTAAAGTTATTTCTGGCACCACTAGGTTGTGATTGCATCTAATAAAAGGTCTTATATATTTCCTGTGTTAAGGATTAATAATGTAATTTCTGGATTTGTGTCTGTGTGACTTTTTGGGTAGAGTTTCCAGAGCTGGAAGAGGTAAGACACCACTTTTGAAGATAACCTGCAGGGCTCATCAATATGGAGTTCCTAGTGCAACATGTCTGGGAGAGAAAGATTAAACTAATAAGAGCACGATGAGATAGTTAAATTATGAGGCAGGTAGCAGACAGAAGTCTTACTGCAATATACCTTGATTCCTCAAGGCCGTATTACACACACATAGCACCACCCCCCATTCTTCATGAGCCTGAGGACTCAGCACATGCTTTGGGCGTTTATATACCTTTACCTACATGAGTGCACACAAACATTATCTGCTGAGGAAGTGGGAAGTTTCAATTCCCAGTTTAGTGAATCTGAAACAGCAGCTTCTCCTTCAGACTTGGTAGGTTGAAAAAAAAAAAAAAGGTCTGGTGCAAGAACAAACAGCATCAGAGAAGCATAAAAACACGTTGCTATTTTTAACTGGCATGGTTATGAAAGGCACTGTTTGGGTAGCTATCTTGGTTCAGCAGAGTTTATTTTAAGCTCATCTGTGAGACCACAAGCTTTGGGCTGACTGACCACAGGGCTCTTTGACAGTTATGGTTGACAACACCCATATGAAACAAAAATTACTGCTCTTCACATGCCTACCAGCATGGGGCTTTAGAGGAGCAGATGGTCTTTGAAAACTAGGGAGTCTGGGAAGTGAAATAGCTCTCAAGAAATGCTTTGAGATACATTGCACCATTTAAAACTGATTCTCAGTTGGTGCTATGGGAGAAAAAAAAGTCAGCTATTCTGAGGAAGTAGAAGAAACTCCAAAATACATAGTAACCACAAATATGAAATGTCTGTCTTTTATGGGCATGGAATACCAGAGTTAAAAAAAAAAAAAAAAAAAAAGGAAAGAAAAAGAAAAAGAAAATGAAACTAATTTTACACTTGGGAAAAAATACCAGAGAATTGCAGCTAAAACAAATTTAAAAGTGGAATTATTTTAAAACCATAAAATATGCACAACGTATGTAGTTTATAATAACCACTTATGTTGCTTTATCACACTTTGTAATCCTGTTAAAACTTAAGCAGTTAATTCTTTACATAAAACTTTTCTTGGCTTACACATCTATGTTGGTAGTAAGTATTTTTTGTTAAAAAAAAACAAAATTAAGGAGAAAAAACCCAAAACCAAACCAGCCTGCCAAACATCACAAAACCCAGAACCAATTCCATGTTTTCTTCACCATGTATGTGATGCTGATACAGGTGACTCTCATTCTGTACCTACTGTTTCCCCTCACTTTCTGCTGTAGCTGAAGTAATTTCCAAAGCATTTAAAACAAAGATTATCATCATCTTGAGCAAGCCTTGTTCTCACTACTCAGCTTTCTGCTTGCTCAAGAATAAGTCATTCACTTCTTTCCTTAGCCAAGGCATTTTGTCTCATATCATAAAGGAGCAGGTAATCTCTGTGCCCAGGAGGCTGCTGAGCCTGAGGAGCTGTTGGTGGATCCTATTCCTGCTGGAAATGAGTGGTGTGCCAGCCTTTGCAGCTTTGCAAAAGTCAATGTTTGCACCACACTGAGCCCTGGGCTGAATGCCAATGATGAAATGTGACAGCCCTGTATTGTAACAGCTCCTTATAGAAGGATCTCTGGATGGGAAGAATGGTTAAAATGTAAGACCTACAGTGGTTTATTAGGGTTTAAAACCTCACTCATATACCCCCCATGGATAACAGTGGTGATGGAAGGAGACTGAAGGCAAGTTCTGGCTTTGATGCCCATGAATCACAGTGCTCCCTCGAGTACTGCAGGCCCCAGAGGTCATGGTGATGGGAGACCCATCCCTGGGGCAGGCTACAGAGAGGACAAATGTGGCAAGATGTGTGAGCTGATAAATGGCACAAAGCTCAGGCCACAACCCTCTGGCTTGTTTACTCCATGACCTCAGTGCACCAGCACACCTGGACCACCCAGAAACCACTGTCCACTTTCTGGATCAGCTGTTTCCAAGAGAATCTTGGCTCCTGTTCATCTCCTGAGGCTCCCCCAGAGCAATGCTCTGCAGCTCTGATGGAGGAATAAAAGGAAAATCCTGTCTCTAAGGTGTTGTGGAGAGGCTCACAGTGGGGCAGAAAACTTAACACAGAGAGTGCAGAGAAGCCTGTAGCTGTGATGTTTTGATTCAGAACAGGGTTGAAACATCTTGGAAGGCCCATTAGGATTCAAGTCACCAGTTTATAAACCACATCACATTAGAAAAGTAGAGTGTCCATAATGTATCTGCTCATGAAGCAGAGATAGGTATAGGGAAAGAGTTTTTTGATTCATTTCTGGAAAATCTGTTCCACTTAAACTTCGGTCCCTGAATTTGCTCAGAGGCAGGAAATGAGAAGGATGGAAATTTCTCCTCAGTTTGTCTCCTTCAGAAAAATTGAACCACTCCCCCAGTTTAAGATCTGCAACTGGCTGAAGCAAACTGGCCCATGGGGAAGACAGCAAACTCCAGTCTTCCCCACAGACCAAACAAGTGCATGACCCAAGCTAAAGACATCCACCAGGCTCTGTGGCTGAGCAAAGGTGTCATGACTGCTGTGAGTCCTAGTTCAATGGACAATGGACTCTGCAGACTGACTTGTCCACAGCTGCTGGACCCTGATGTCATTTAGGCATCAAAGCTATGCACATACACGAGGTGATGTGAACATGGCCCACAGCTCAGCTTCCACCTCTCCAAGGTCCATGCAAAGTTTTGATGCAAAGGATAGGAGTGCATTTACTGGAGGCAAGTTGTTCATTTGTCTGCTGACAGGCATGAGGTGCTGGAGCATGTCCAGAGCATGGCAATGGAGTGGGGAATGTTCTGGAGCAGAAGCCTGATGAGGAGCAGCTGAAAGAGCTGAGGATGTTTAGCCTGGAGAACAAAAGGCTCAAGGGGAGCTTTATTGCTCTCTATAACAGCCTGAAAGGAGGTTACAGTGAGGTGAGGATTAGTTTCTTCTCCCAAGTAACAAACAAGAGGAAATGGCTTCAGGTTTTGCCTGACATTGTAAAGAAGGGTATTTTGCAGGTTTCATTTAAAAAAAAAAAAAAATATATATATATATATAATTGCTGATATAAACGTTTTCAAACTTGACCACCAAGAAAACGTATCTGACTGTATAATTAGGGTACTGGGAATAAAAGGCAATCTATTAATACTACTGGCACGGGGATGAGACCACTCAATGAACAGCTGATGCACAGTGTGCAAGCAACCCAGACATCTGTGACATGAATGAAAATGCAAAAAGAAGCATTAGTAGTCTGAACTCAATATATAATTCTAAAAAGACATGTCAAACTTTTCAGAAGACATAAAAATCAGTTCCATTTCAGTTTACCAATGACATTGGAAACCTCTCAGAAAATGGAATCATATTCCCCATTTTCTGTTCATTTGCATAAGAATTTTTCAAGTTTTTCAGAATATAAATGCACATTTGACAGAAGCAAAACAAACCTTGCTCAACCCCAATCACACAGTTGTACTAGGATGACTTTCTTACCGGGTGGCATTTTCCAATGCCCTGGAAAAGGATGAATAATCATCAGTAGAGTGTTCTAGGGAGTAATACCATGTAGCTGCATCTTCAATGAACGAGTTGGACTCTTCTCCTCCTAGAGAATTTTGCAGAGCCTGATAAAAGGCTGTTTTGCTGTTGGCTCTTCCTTGACTTTCTTCAAATTTCTGAGAAAAAAGTGCATACATGGAATTCAGAAACAAAACCAAAAGATAAATTTTTTTAGTGGAACAATGTAGGCTCAGGTCTCCCTCTGCTGGAACAAGCTCTCTCTGCTGTGATCTCTGATTCCTAGGGGATTGAGTAAGGGACAAACCTACTTTTGCTTTTCCAAAACAGTCACCAACCAGAAATACTGGCTTCCTCTGGACATAGTGTAGGACAGAAATCCTGATCTAGTAAGTCCAAACCATAGGTACCAAGCTGTGCCAATGGATCTCTGACAGAACAGAAATCCTGCTGGCTCTCATGGGAATCGTTCCCAGGGAAAGTCCTCCACTGCATGTGTGTCCAACTCTGTCTTTCTGATGGTCTCCCTGAAGGAAAACTAGAAGGGAGACAGGGATATAGTGATCTTTTCCTTTGATAATTCTGGAAAGCAAACATGTTTTTTAGGCCATTTCACAGCTGTGTCCCTCTGCCTCTTCCGGGAACACCCACAAAGAAACACGGCTGCTCTGAGGTCTGTATTGAGGTCCCTCCTTGAATGACATCATTCTTAGATCTGGAAGAGAAGTTCCATTCCTGCAAATCCCAATACAGGGAGCAGCCATGATCTTCAAACTTCATTACCCTTAGGGTCTTTCAAAGAAACCAAGAGAGTGAAATGCCCTTTTCCTGTGATCTGTGGTCTGAAACCTCTCCTAACATTAAGTCATGTTCCTCAGAGCAAAGTGCCCATGTCACAGGGACCAACTTCTATGCCAAACTGTGTATCCAAACATATTTTTGCCAAAGCTAAAGACTGCTGGAAATATTCAACAAATCTTTCTTTGAGGAAGTTTCTTATGTTATCAATTCAAACTTTTCACTCTTTAAAAAAATTTATTTCAATTTCAGAAACAGAACAACTTCACAAAAAGAAATATCAACCCTGAACTTTCCTGTGCATCAAGTCCTTTCTAAAGAGGGCAGGTGCATATTGGTTGAAACTTGGACAAGAATTCCAGAGAAAAAGATCTAATAAACCACCTCTATTATTTTGGGCAGTCAGTCTGATGCAAACTAGGCCAGTGTCTGTCCAGTTTAGTTACTGTAGATTCTTTACTTAATATGTTATTTTGATGGCCCACAGCTGGTTTTCATCATGCTGCTAGAAGGTCTTTCCACAACCCTATACAGAAAGTACAGATGGAATAATAACTTTTCAGTAGATTCACAGAATGAAAGATGGAAAATAAGTTCCCATGTGCTGAGGATGAGGTTTGTCCTTAGAATACTAACGCTCTGTGCATTTTGATTAAGTGACTTTAAGGGATTTCAAAACTCTACCAAGTATACCAAGGTCCAGGAAGATCTTGGCAATTTTCCTTGCATTTATAATAGATTCTTCTTTTGCTAGATTTTGGGCCATTCAATGTGAAAGTTATGGGGTGCCAGCTTTAGTAACACAGCTGTACCTTGAAAAAGATGGGGAGCTCACTCCTGACATGTCACTTCATGTGCACAAATGCCACATATGAAACTGCACGGCACTCTTGCCTGCAGAATCATTCAGCTGAAAACCAGCAAGGACACGTATATTCTTCTGCAGGAAATAGAAATGATCACTGAAGACCTGACTGCAAGTTCACTGAATTCAAAAGCAATTTCTCCATCACAGCTTTGGCACACATCAGCTCAGGTTCCTACTAGCCAGCAGAAGCATTGCTTTATGTAGCTAAAAGTCTCTCATTTAGAGACTGGGGTTAGCAGTTGTGGGTAAGAAAAGATGCTTTTCTGAGGCAGTGCAAAGCCCAATCTCTTGTGTTTAAATCAACCCATACAAGCAACTTTCACGCAATAATTTCATTTTGTTGGCTTTTTAAAAATTATTTGTTACCTTTTTCTACACCTGTCATGGATACTTAAACCAGAGAGAAATAAAGTGAAAAAACCTTACAGTATTGATTATGTGACTTAGGAACTGATCCATCACTGTCTCAATGGTTAAGTATCAAATCAAAGTTATGGCTAAAAATCACAGAAAAGGAGATGGATCATCATACAACAAGACATGGTTCAGCTGAGGAACTCCCTGCCACATGGCTTTGTGGTTGCCAAAAATTGGTGAAGATGAAGTTTCATTAATGAGTTTTTGAATTTAAAAAAAAAATTAAATAATTTGATAGTTTTTAAATATAGAAAGATCAATTCAGGATAGGAAGTCCCTGAGCTGCAAAGTACTAGAGGTTTGGAGAGCATTTACCAGAAGTATCAGATTTGCTTACTCTATTCTTACAAACAGCCTATTTTAACCACTGCTGAAAACAACATTTTGTGCTGAACAGTCCTTTGATCTGACTCAGTGTGGTTGGCCTTAGGTATTTAATGTCAGAAATCAAGGAGGAGATGTAGGAGGCTGGCTTGGCTGGACATGGATCCTGTCTTGGAAATAAGGCAAAAAAGGAATGTGCATGCCCAGTGGAAGCAAGGTCAGGTGACATGAGAAGAATACAGAAATGCTTCTTGCCACTGTAGGGAGAGAACTCATTTGGCCAAAGCTCAAGTGGAGGTGAAGCTGCCAGAAATCAGCAAAGCCTCTCTTGATGATTTTTGAGCACTCTTGGGAATCCAGAAAGGCCCCAGCTGACTGGAAGCTGTTGAACATTGTCCTGATTTTCAAGAAGGGCAAGAAGGAGAACCCCAGAGACTTCAGGCCTGTCAGTCTCACTTCAGTACCTGATAAAGTTATGGAGAAGATTATTCTGAGAGGTATTGAAAATTGCCTGAAAGACAGTGCAGCCAATTGGTCTCAGCCAGCACAGCTTCATGAGGGGAAAGTTCTGTTTATCAAACCTCATTTTCTTGTATGACAAAGTAACCCACCTAGTTGGCCTGGGAAAGCCAGAAGGGGTAATCTCTTTGAATTTCAATGAAGCTTTTGACACTGTCTCTCACACAATCTTTCTGAAAAAAAATGTCCAGCTTTCACCTGAAAAACTGGGATACCTGACTGGTGAGCAACTGACTCGTGGGTGGGGCACCAAGGGGTACAGGGAATGGGGTGACATCAGGCTGGTGCTTGGCCACCAGTGGGGTTCCACAGGGCTCCATCCTCAACCCAGTTCTTTTCAGCATCTTCATTAATGATCTGGACACAGAACTCAAAGGAAGTTTGCTGATGCCACTAAATTGGCACAGCATCACCAGCCAAGCAAGGGAGGGGATTGTTCTGCTCTGCTCTGTGCTGGGATGGCCTCACCTCAAGAACTTTGTGAAGTTTTGGGCACCACAATATGAAAAAGACATTAAGCTTTTAGAGAGCATTCAAAGAAGGATCACAAGGATGGTGAAGAGTCTGGAGGGGAAGCCATAGGAGGAGCAGCTGAGGTCACTTGTTCTGTTCCACCTGGAGAAGAGGAGACTGAGGGGAGTCCTCACTGCAGTTACAGCTTCCCTGTGAGGGGAAGTGGAGGGGCAGGCACTGATCTCTTCACTCTCATGACCCATGACAGGACCCAGGGGAATGGGTCCTGAAGTTGTGTCAGGGAAGGTTAATGTTAAATGTTAGCAAAAGTTTCTTCACCCACAGGGTGTTTGGGCACTTGCACAGGCTCCCCAGGGAGGTGGTCACAGCACCACACCTGACAGAGTTCAAGAAGGGTTTGGACAATGCTCTCAGGCACAGGGTGGGATTCTTGGGGTGTCCTGTGCAGGGACATAATGGTCTTGAAGGGTCCCTTCCAACTCAGCACATTCTGTGATTCTGTTCTATGATTCACTGTGCCTATGGACTGGTTTCTGTGGTCCTCAAAGTGCCCCAAAAACTGCAATTTTCAGAGTTTTCTCAGCTATAATTTATAATATTGTGGGTACCCCAAGACATGTTGAGTCAGATGAAAGAGGGCTCAGCAGGCAGAGATGGATGATAAACAGAACTAGCATTTGTAAGAGATGGTGAGAATTGTCATCCCTCAAACAGCACTAAAATAGCACAACCTGAATCCATTTCTCAAGTGCTGCTTTGCCTACAGTATAATTTAAACATCTGACTTAAACATGACAGCCAAAGCCAAAGCAATATGTTCAAAATGAAATTCATTAAACATTAAAAGACAAAATATTTTAACTTCTCAGAAACAGATTCAGTTTGACTGATTTTCCATGTCCAACACATGTTCCCATTAGAAAATATATGATCAAGGAACAATTTTCAAATCACAGCAGATACAACAGCTGCTACCAGATTAATAGAAACAGCTGAACTTTGTGGAAAATAATTTACATTTTCCTACCCTTTAAAGAGGCATTAGGACTTGGCCTCAGAGTTACAGTGGGGTTTCCTAAGAAAGTATGTAAGAAAATAATTATAGGCAGCAGGTGCACCCCTTTCTACTCTTCTGATGATTCAAAAACATCATAAACATTGCCTAAATATTGAGTTAAATAATGCTTACTATTCTTGTTGCTGCAGGATAGCTTATGGAACATGTGAGTGAATCTGGCCCAGTGTTTTACTTAAAAAATGTAGTAGGTAGACCAAATATTTACATCTTTCAAGGGGCAAAATGTACTCTTCTGACAAACTGAAATAGTGTTAACACTAATTAACAGTGTATGTACAGACCTCAGGCTTTAAATGGCTTTTGACAAACACTGTCACAAAAGATGGTGAAAGATCTGCCAACCACTCAGCAGAGTCTTCCAGGAATTCCAGCTCAATTCAATATGAAGTAAAGAGTTGATTTTAGCCCATTCTCCTCACTGATGGCATTTAGGAGAACACCTTTCTCCTGGTCATTACAATATACACAAATCTGCCACCTGTTGTACGTTGCTAAATACTTTTTTCCATGAATAAATTAACTGACTGTAATAGAGTGCAGGATGGAAATTCTGTCCTGCACAGATCTGTTGGCTTACATGAGGTAAATAAACTAGATTTCTATCTACCCACTCCCCTGTGTCCTGGATTTGGGTTCTGCACCCCATTAGATTGTATTAAGGAGGGAAAGAGAAAGAAAACACACAAAGTATAACCTTAGTATTTCAACTAAATCCTTGCAATGTGGAGATTCCACAGTAGGCATTTAACATATGGAGGATACAGCCTGGGCTATGCTGACCTACATGCACATTCAGATAAACAGACACAGAGCAGCATGAGTGAATCCATAAATTTGATGCCATTAGGTCCTCCCACCTGAGCATCACATATAGCACAGGGATAAAATTTTATCCAGTTGGGAATTGAAATCAACATTTTTAGAGGTTTCTGCTCAGCTGCCCTAATCTATGACTGCTCAAAGCTAATATTCCCTGAAGATATGCTGTGGGTATTGCAGTGAATGGGTTCAGGCTTGACCACTCCATGTGTCACATAATAATGCATTATGGTACCACTTGCCATTCCCTTAACAAACTCTGCTTTGTTTCTCACTTAATTTCAACCATCTGATGGCTGCACTGGGGATGAGTAGGAAGTGCTCCAGGAAGTGAAGAATCTGCCTCAGTCCACATGAATAAGCATTTCAGTGAATGCCATAAAATGGACATTTCATCGGCATATTCTCTGCTGCAAACATCACTGAGAGACCTCAGCCTTTAATTGCAAGCAAATCAAACACAAATGTTTTGCTAACACTGAAGTGGTGCCTTCTGTCTTTCTGTGTAATTTCTAACAGCAGACCTTAACAGGCACAAGTGTTGTAGGGGGAGCACAGAGACGCCCAGCACAGCCAAATGCCAGTAGGATCCCACAGAACAACATGGTGCCAGCTGGATATTCCACCTTCTTGTCTGAAGGCTTCACTCTCACTTCTGTCTGAAGAGTGTGAAGAATTTATAAAACTTATTAATTGAATGCAACTCCAGTCTAAGATGATAAGATTTGCATCACGTCTCAAGCTGGCTTACATCCAAATGGCTAAAAGCATCTCCTTAGTATTTACAGGATCAGTATTAACAGAGATCAGGATTAGCAGAGCAAGTCCTTGACTGAATTTCCTGACTGAATTTTCCAGCAGTTATTCCCAGAAACCAGTGGAGCAAGTCAGAGGGGTTAAATGTTTTTATCCCTCACTCTTTGCACTGTCTACACTGAAATTAGTCATCCTAAAGAAGATGGGAATTGAGGACTTTGCCAATTCCATAAACTTGTCAGAGCACCTTTTAGCTGTGTTTGTCTACTGAAATACATGGATGGTTCTTCTCTCTGCAGAGGAGGAACACAACCACAGGTGGATTTTCGTCCCAGGGAGGGTTGGTTCCCTCTTTTCGAAACAGATTAAATACTTTGGTTGTAGTCAATGGCAAACTAGTAATGCCTTGGTTCCCCGAGTTCAGTTTGGTGCTCTGTCCACCAGCTAAGGCTTTCCAGACTCCTTAGTGTACCAATAAAACCAGATTTCAGTATTCCTAGAGAGGTGCAAGTCAGATTTACCTCAAAAAAACCCTTAAAATGAACAATGTAGATGGGTGGGATATGGTGTGGGTTGTCTCAAATCCTTCTTTGAAGACTTTTGTGGGGAGAAGACATTTAGCAAAAGTTAAAGATCTCTTATGACACTTGTGACAGAGGAAATGGGACACAGATTTCCAGGTAACAAACACCTGCACTAGTTTCTGTCACTGCAGCTAAATACATCTGTGGCTTATTCAGGACTTCATCAGGCTGACTGCAACCATACATGGTCATGGCTAACACCTGGAAACACTGCTGAGGGCCTGGAGAATGCATGTTCTTAAATAGTTCAGTGATGGAAGGAGCACTAACGTTTCCTAGCAATTAATGCCCTAACCAAGGGAGAAATCAGGAAACTTTAACCTTACAGCAAGTCTTTAAGAAAACAACCCAGACAGGAATACTGAGTGGTCAAAGCATTCACATTCCCTCAAATCCTAAAAGCCTGAAGCCACAGGAGAATAGAAATAGAGGAAAATATGCATTAAAAAAAATCATCTGTAGATATGACCCTTTCTTATGCTTGAGTTGCACCAACATGCTGAGTCCCCTTCCAATTTTATTTTCTGCTAAAAACAAATCTTATTTTCCCTTTAAATAACAAAAAAATATATTTCAGATTTTATTGTTGGACAGGCAACATTTTTCTGCAGAACTCTCAGTTGCAAGTGTTTTATCTTCTCATTTCAATCTGACAGTACTGGGGTTCAGAATTTTTGCCTTTCACCAATAGCATGATTTGTTGCAAATTTTTTAATATACCAGGGAATTTCATCTCAACTTTGCAGACAACTGTCATATGCAGAAACAGTGGTAAAGGAAAGAATTTCACTTCCTAGTCTTCGTCACAGGACTTGTAATGAGGTCACTGAGGTTTATTCCCCTCTCACAGGGTTTGGATCATTATCTGCAGGCCTCCAGCATCACACTATATCTTCCTTGCCTTTCTCCTATGACTTTCTCTTGCAATTGATTCCAAAAGAGAAAAATACATGAAATAAGAGGACGAAAGTTCTGATAGAGAACAAACAAGTAATATGAGCTTAATTTAGGTGGGCCATTAATTCTGAATTAAATTGGTGTATGTGCTATTACTACCAGCAGAGAGAATCTGGGACAGACCTTAGCCTGCCTTCTAAGAGATGAAATCCACAGTTACTGCAAGATAGCAACAGACAGTACAGCATAGACACAATTCTTTTTGGTTTCACCAGTTTATGATCAGAAGCGTTAGACCACACATCAGGCCAGTGCTGTTCTTTGTTACAGCTAACCCATATTCAGACTCACCTTTACAAGAAAATTTACTTCAAGGAGGCAACAGGTTGCTAAAAAAACCCTAAAATGCTGACTTAATCCTGCTCCACAGTGAAGAAATTAATAATCAAGTTGCTTTCTTTTTTGTGAGATTCTACTGAGATTGAAATAAAAATAGGATTTTGAAGACAGTAAAACATAAATGCTGAATCACTTCTGATCTCTTACCTTTTCATATATGCCACAGAAACGTTAATCAACAAATATTATTCTGCCATTAGTCATCCTGACCATGACTGGCTGGAGAAGGACAATGCATTTGCATATTTCCATGGAACATAATTCACAACTTGTAGAAATTAAAAAGCATCTCTCTAGGCTGCATGTGATTACTGTCATCACTGTAATCACAATGATACCATCAGTTCATTAACAGGGAGTGTCTTCCCACCTTAATTGCCTTGGCTCTGCTGATGAGCCCATCTTGCTGAGCACTTCCGATGAGCAGATCTACTTTCCGAAGCCGAGGGCGCTGCAGGGCCTTAGCCAAAGATTCCTGGAGGTAAATTCCATCCATCACTGGACCCCAGTACTGGAATGGGCCACTTATAGCTAGCAGCTATGTTGGCAGGAAAAAAAAAAAAAAGCGAGAATTGTGCAGTTAATTTAACTTACCCTTTAAATACTGTTTTATTTATGCTTAGTTCAACTGGTCTGATACCCTTCAAGTGAACAAGTTACCAAGTACTAAAAATGCAAACTCATCATGACAGGAAACAATGATTTTGCTGACAGTCTCAGTAGGTGAAATGAGCTGAAGAGGCCAAGAGAAATGTGGTTGTATACTCATAAAAATGTTATTTTAGACTAGGGATTGACTGTATGCTGGTCCTCATCAGAAAATTTATTGCCAGTGGGTGTTTTAATTTGTGGGTAAGGGATCCATCTCTAGAATTATTTATACTGCAGCTTTCACAAGCCTCCCACTTCAAATACAGAACACTGACATCCCACCCTGCTTAATTTTCTGCATAAATTCTGTTATTAAACCTACAGACATTTGACTCTCCTCTAGAGTAACACTCAGGGGCAGACCAGAAGCAACTGAAGGAACACAAAAAACTATATTTAGATTTATTTTAGAAGACATGATTAAAGCAGTGTAAAAGGAATTTAGTCTAAAGGAGAATCAAACTGTGAGTATTCATAGCTCAGAGCTGGATGTCATGGACAACAACTTCCCTCCACCAAAAATAGTCCAGTTCCTTTTTCACAGGAATTAAGAGCAAATTATTTTTTAAGCTTTCTCACAGCTTTGTGTGAATGGAAACTTTTTGATTTCTTGCCAGTGGCATATGTTTTGCTACGTTGTACCTTAGTCTGTGCATCATTGAGGACACGAGCAGGCAACTGGCGAAGGCAGGCTACAATTTCCTCACTGGTGGATGAAGGGCATCCCACATCTTCAGCCAGGGCTGCTGCTTGGGTCTGTGCTCTCCTTGTAGTAATTATGGATGATGGAGAAAAAGCTGAGCCTCCCTAGGAAAAAAAACCCACAGTATCAGTCAACATAGGTTGTCAGAACACCTGGTTCCCTGGTGAAAAAAGATGAGAAGCAAAATCTGTCCAGCTGTAGAAGGTAAAACACTGGCTTTTAAATCAAAATAAGCAAGATCAAAGCAAAGGTGTGAGGGGTTGGTTTGGCTGTTTCCAGGTCTGCCATGGTTATTTTGGAAAAGCTCTTAGAAGTGCCTATATTGTGTCTCTAACCAAATCACAAATCTTTCTGAAAATTTGGCTGGAAGAAGAAACATTGAAACAGGAGCAGATATAAAGAAGGTGCTGTGAGGCACATGAGGGAATGGAGAGCCTATCTTACAAGAGGAGATTAAGTAGAGTTTTATCATAGATCTGATAAACAAGGACTGAGAGCAGGCACGATGTCCATAAAGAACTATTTCTACCTTGGGACAGTGCTGGTACAAGGACAAATGAGCACTAAGTATTCACATTGAGTGTAAATTAATTTTGGCTAGAAACTGAAGATAGCTAACTCAAGGAGCAGTGAGGATTTGGAAGTGCTATGCATGGAGGAAGGAGGAGCAAAAGATAAGGAAACTGCAGAAAATCAACCAGTTCATGAAGATCAAAACCAGAGCACAGGCTACCGTCCAATCTCTGCCCCAGAGTCTTCATATTTTTCCTACACCTGTGCCAACATAGAAAATGTTCTTAACAAGAAAAGATGGCACAACATTTTTGAGTAAACATGAAAACTACCTGTTGAAAATGCAGATAAATTAGCTTAAATCTTGTAAGATCTGACCTAGAACAGAAAGGCTGGAATAGTTCTGACATGGTTCAAATGACTAATTTCCAAACATTTGCATCAGTTTACTATAATAGCTGCTAAGATTAGCTTCTGTCCTCTAAAAAACCCCACACCCTAGATGCATGACATGAAAGACCCTGATCTATTGAACTGATAAACTTCTTACTGAATTTGCTCAAAGCATAACTACAAGTCTGCAAAAGCAAGTTAAAAAGAAACAGAAAACAAGCAGCAAATCCTTAAATTGAAATTGTCTCAAACCTCTGAGCCCACAGAACTCTGTGCAACCCTGGCCTGCGCCCAGGACATTTTTTATATTTCAAACAAGCAGAGCCATTGATACTAATAGTATGCCATTGCTCACAAATGGAGAAATTGCTTTTCAAAAATAGTGAGAAAGAGGTTATTGTTTGGGTGTAGAGACAGTCTTTTTAGTTCACTGCATGTAGAATTTCCAGTGCTACTACCTTACTGAAAGGTTTCTCTTTTTTTTTAAACTGATCTGGAAAACAAGCACTGTTACTAGATTAATGATGGAGATGCAGATGGTTGCAGATAAGCAAAGGAAAAGCCTATTTCTTTAATCTGGGCCACTAGAAGAGCCATCTTGAGTTTTAAGAGGGTAGAAGAACTAAAGAAGAAGAAATAAACACCACTTGGTCTTATTCCTCACTTCTGCACTCAGTTTAGATGAGAACTCCAGTGAGCAATGGGCTTTCTCCTCTCTGGGATTTGCAGTGGCCTATTTTGTGTTTGTAAGGCACGATATTTGCCAGCTGCTGACTAGGTGCACTGACTCAGCTGGTCATGAGAGAGAAAGAAAAATATCTTTGATGAGAGTATCTTGTCTGTGGGTGGGTTCCCAGCACACAGAATGAGAACCATGTATTTTAACCTGGCCTTTGGAAGAGCATGTTTGTCAGAGCTATGATGAGTGAGACTAGAAAGGGATGTCACAACATGTCAGCTTCCCTCAGAAGAGTAGTTTCCATGCATTTCATTTGGAGTAAGGAATAATGAGCCCCCTCAATATAGCAGAAAATTTAAATCCAGGATTGCATAATATTTACCCACTAATCTGGCAAACATATTCTTCCACATCAGATCTGACAAGCTTTATCAAGTGTCCAGTACCTCCAAATGGCATTCATTTAAAACAAAGCAAAACAAAATCATAAAAAATTTAAAATGCTTCATTTTCCACAGCTCCAAAATTTTCACAAATTTTGAAAGTGTAAGTTTCTGTGGTAATTCTGAAGTTGCCCTATTAAAAGGACAAGTGTGGTAGGGAAAGAATACTGAAATCAGATGATATATGGAATCCAAAAATTCACTGGGACCTAAAGCAAAACATCCTGGTGTGTGCTTGATTTTGAACATCTCCTCCCAGAGATTTTAAAAGCTGTGCAAAGTTTCCCTGTCTCAGATATCTACAACCTGAAAGATTGCCCCAAAATCATGTACTGAATAAAACAGAGACCACAGAAGGTTCTGGACAGAAGTGTCGCACAAGTTCTCTACTGCGGGGCAGAAGTAAAAGCCTGGGCAGGCAAATCTTCACATCCCAGCATGGGATGTGTATGGGCTGGCAGCAGATATGGTCAAAGCTCAACAAGTAAAAGAAAAACCCCAAACTTCTGCAAATACATTTTTGAGGGGAGTAAAGCTCGATGGAGCTTTACTGTGGCTGTGGATATTTTCCCTTCTTTCTGTGAATGGTTACAAAAGGTTTATGTGCTCTTTATTGTGTACTTTCTCTTCAATTTTCTGTGTTAATGGACACTTCCTCTCTTTTTTTTGGTAACACCCGTATTCAGAAAGCAAGTCTGGCATTTGGGGTTTGAAAGACGTGGTATCTACAACTTTTAATCATGCTTAATTTTTACTAAGACTGGAAGCAGGTGCTAGAGCAACACAAGGCATCATTCAAGCAGTATTTGAAAACAATGCCATTATGTTTCCTTCCCAGGTGCATCCAAAATCTGTTTCAGGCTTTAGAAACATGGCTTCTCTTAGGGAAGAAGCTACGCAAGCAAAACTGTACCAGTTCTCTGCTTTTCAAATTCACATCAAAATTCAGGGTCATTGTTTCTTCAGCATTGCAAAAAAACCCCTCAGGAACAAATAAGTGAGAACAGAAGCTGACATTGCCCAGAAATAATTTTGTTTATTTTTTGAGCCTGCAGTTTTCACAGAAAATCTTCCCTAAACACTGAATCCACATTAGAGGCTGGCTCAGGACATGGAGAATAACAGACCTACACTCAGAATTTCTTTCTTTTCCTATAATAATATAACTTGTGTGATTAGTCCCAGCAACCAGTAATAGAGGACTTGCATGTTTTAAAAAATAGGACTATTTAGGCAGAAGCAGAAATAGAGGAGGGCCTGTTTATTTCCATTACATGACACCCTTATTACCATCAACATGACATAATTATGAATCAGAAAACCAAAAATCATGAGATCAGCTCAAGAATAACAAACACTGTGTTCTTTTTGTTAGTCCTCTGTTTTTTAATTCTCCAAGAATTCCCCTGTACCTATGAACAGAAGAGCTAAAAAATTCACTTTTAAAACTAACAAGTGAAATCTTCAGATATTCCTGCAGAGTTGTTTTTTGAAAGCGAACCTCTAAAAAAAATGACATTCACAATAAAATTGTAGCCATTAGCCACCTTGTCATCACGGGGAGTTTCCTATCTCAGCATCATTCAGAAGGGATTTACAGGGAACTGAAGCCACACACACTTCTTGTTTTAGCTGCCCTCACAGACGGACCGGCTGTCAAAAGAGGAAGTTCCAATGACATTTTTGACAATGACCCAGTCCAAAGTGCTCAGGACTGACCTGCTAAGAAGAGGCAGTTGCAGCTGTGTTACACAATCCACAATGGCACTGTTACACTGCTCTCCAAAACGTGTAGGGACAGGAGGAACTTTACAGTGTTGAGCAATAGCACCTGCTGCAACAAGAGATGGCATTGAAAACGGGAGGCAAAGCCTGCAGTGCTGTTTAGTTCAGGGACCAGGAACACTGTCAGCATTTCTTAATTCCTCTTTTCAATATCAGAGGTTCAGCTACACAGTAGAAATTCAGATACAAGGAAATGTTTCAGCTGATGGTGAGAAGCTGATTAATCAGTGTTATGTGAAGGTGAATTCTCACTGATATCAGGCTGTGACCAGCTGAGTTGAGGCTGGTGCCTCTTGCAGACTTCTCTTTTGGGACATCATATCTCAACAGATTTTCATTGGTTCTATCCTGACCATCCTAATTCTTCCTCCACAACTCTTGCTGCTATTCTGATAAGATGATAAAAAAGAATATATTGGTTTGTGTGGCCAAGTTTTGGTAGTGACGGAGTCTAAATGAAATAATTGCAGTGTTGTGAGGAAGAGTGAGAGTGGAAAATTCCAGAGAGTCATAATCATGCTTTACTTCTCATTATCCTGCTCTGTTTAATTGGTAATAAATTAAAATAATTACAATAAATTAAATTAAACTAACTTCCCTGTGTTGTCTGTGATGGTAACCAGTGGGTGATCTCCCCCTGTACTTATCTTGACCCATGAGAATTCCATTATATTTTCTCTCCTGCCAGCTGAGAAGGGCAGTGACAGAACAGGTTTAATGGGCACTTGGTGTCCAGCCAGAGTCAACCCACCCCACTACTATCACTGTACTCTGTACCTCTGTCTCACATCTGGAGAAGACAGCTGTCATATCAGCTGCAGTGCTGAATGTCTTTTGATTCCTCATTTAGTTTGGAAGCTCACTTCTGCAAATTTTTTAAAAAATTATTCAGAACACATCTAATGATTAGAAACTTCACTGGAACTAGATTTTATCACCCACATTCTGCAAACCCAAACCCAGCTTCCTCTCCTCACATCATGACCTCTTGGTTTTTTTCCAAACTAACTTGAAAATGAAATTTTTGCTTGAGCTACATTGTCTCCTCAACACACACATGCCTTGCAAGTGAAAGCAGTTTCTCTGAAGGCTGCCACCAAAGCAGGCTTTCTGTCTGCCCTGAACTATGCTATAGGCAATGCAAACGGCAATTACTGTACACCACCCAGAAATGAGATCAAAAGACATCTAATGCAAACAGTCCTGAGAATTCTGCTTTCCCAAAGAGCCAGCTGTACAGCAATATTTTATTTGTTAAAAATAGGCACTCTCCAGGCTCAGATGCACACAGTTCCCAGCCAGAAGTATCTGTCAGACCATCTGGTTTGACCTCCGGGACAGCCAGGGCTCTTCCATTTCCTGGCTGCTGAGCTCAAGTGCTTCCTATCACTTAAAGCATGGCTTGTGTTTGACTAAAGCCTGATCTTGCATTGAAGCTGGGCTCAGAGACATGGAGAAATGGATACCATGGCCTTCTCCTTGGCAGTTTGTGCTTAAAGATAATCACTTCATGGACAGACAACAGCACCTTATTTCTGTTTGAGGGTGTCTTCAGTCTCACTTAAAGATTAAAGATACTGTTTAAATCCTGGGGTCTGTCCCTACAAAAATAAGCAAGATGCAACTAAGTGACCACTGACTCACTTTTCAAGTGATCTTAGGAGTCTATCCTTCAACAGACTGGATTTAAAATATTTTCAGAAGTTGTCTTCAGTATTTTCAGAAGCTGTTTTTAATTTGGAACTGATTTGCTTCTTTCTTGCAGGGTTGTTGTCCAGTATCCTGCACTGTTTTTCCTTAGACATCCAATTCTGCATAGTGACAAGTGCTTACAAGACACCACGGTTGCAGGACTCTATGTGATGACAATGATGTCATTTTTCCAGGCTTTCATGAATATGCTTTGGGAGCCTGCAGAAGTAGAAAACTTTGGGACCAGCTTAGGGAGTCTCTGTCACAGCTAGGAAGACATTTGGCAGACACCAGTACAGGGAGTGTAACAGGGATTTGGCAGATCAGTCAAGCAATGGAAAGGGAAACCGAGATAAAAACATTTTTCCCTCCTTAATTGTCTACTAGACTGCAATTTCCATATAAAAATGGGGGGAAGGCAAGGGTTTTCTCTCTTATATCAAAAATAACATTTGGAAGAAGGAAGATTTCATTTTTGTAAACGAGCCTTTGCAAACCTGTCTTTGCTGACATCAGAGGCAGCCCTGAAGGGGCAATGCTCCTCTCATGAGTGACTCACAGAGTGCCTGTGTCAGGTTAGTGACTTGAATAACAGGATATGAATACTTCTAAGATGACATAAAAATCCCCATTTAATTCATATAAGCACTTTCTTCCATTTAGATGTAAACACTACCCTATCAATTATCCTATTTAAAACATAGTATTAGCTAAGTGCACTGAAAGGGTAAACCAGCTCTCATCATTACAAAAGAGCAGACAGCCACCAGCAACAGGCAGAAATGACTCAGAAATGGAGAATTCTTACCTCCCTCCTCTGCAAACTCATCTGTTCCTCTACAAGCATGGTGCAAACTATGTCTGAGATTTGCTGTGTTTCCAGCAGATCATGTTCTATGAAGCAAGGCCAGCCCCTCCTTTAGTGTGACCAATCTTTCCTGCTCAGTTTGACACCTGCCCCATTCCCATGTGCATCTTGGGATGTAACCTGGCTTCTTCTAAAGGCACCAAGACTGTCAGAGGCAACCTGAGGCTGAGGGTGGTGAGAAGGATCAGGGAAAGTCTCTGCCTATTCCCACATGCAGACACCCCCTAACCCATGACATTTTAGTAATTCCAGAGACACTGTTCATCAGTTTGGTGAATGCCATTAAGGGACATGCATGTCACATCCTTGGATTTGAAGAAAGCAAGAAGGTCTGAAGCAATCAAAATATAACAGGCCAGGGTAACCATTGAGCTATGCTATGGCCTGATTAGCTTATCAAACTCCCTAGTGCTTTCCTGTCCCTTCAGACTGAGGACTGCTAGTACAGCCCATCAAAGAGAAAGAATATTCTCATGAACTTAGCAAATTACCAATTTTGGCACAGCTTTGGGGAATTGATCAGTGTTTCCTGGTTTCAGTAACAGTTACACGACAGCTCCCACATAAGCACTTTTTTGGAGCTACTCTGGTGTGAAGTAGGAAATCTGCTTGGGCTTGTTGGGTTTTCTGGTGGGTTATTTTGTTTTCTTTGGGTTTGTCGGGGTTTTTCTATATTTTCCTATATAAGGTTAGGGATATGAGTTTTTCAGATTACATCTTGATTATAAAAGCAAAGGGAAAACCTTAATAAATCCCTTTGACTTCTATATTCATATCCACAGTACAACATTCTTCAGTGCCTTTACTCAGGTTATTTAACAGGTTATTTATCTTGGTTCCTCCGTCTCAGACACTGAGATGAGGAAGGTCCCGTGGCTTTTGCACTTTTTACAACTAATGTGAAAATGGGCTTCATAGACAGGCTTTTAATCCATGGTTCTTCATTGCTGAGCTTAAGCTTCAAATATTTGCAGACAGAGATATTTTGGGGTCCAAAGTGAAGCATAATGCAAAGGCTGCATTCCTATTGAGACTCAATAGGAGTGAAAACAATGTTTTGTGCCTCTTCCTGTCTGTCAGAAAACAAAATAGCAAAACTGCATAAAAGAAAACAGTTGGGGAATGAGCATTACTGGATAAATAAATTCAGAAGAAGAAGGAAAAAAAAATAAACCCTTTCTGTGTAAATAATGTAAACCGGGTTATTTTCCTCATTTTTTATATCTGCTAAAACCAGCCCTGATGCAATACATTGAAAACCTCCCTGTTTTTCTCAGCCCATAGATAAAAAGTGCCTTCAGTAGCGACTTGCAACAGGAACCTCATCTGTTGCAAATACTTTGAGCCTTCCTTATTTCTCAGGGAGGAAGTATGTGGCCTGTTTGGCAAATGCTGCTCTACATGACAGCGTGAACTTCACAACACACTCATTCGACCGGCTGCTCCTCGACTTGATCAGCTAAACCTTGCTGGCAGCACGAGAGCAGTACTATGACTACGGCTTTTTTCAGAAATACTGCAACCTGGAATGCCATGCCTAGCATTTAAAGGTAATCACTGCTGAGATATATTTTAAATTATCTGCGTACGAGACCAAATGTTTCAATTTTATTTATATACAAGGGTGTTCTATTTCATTTACAATGACAGTATTCAGACTGTGGATTTCAAGTACCACTGAAGGGAAAAATAGAAGAGCCTGTCTTGATCCCTTTCATGAGGAATGATACTAAAGATAGACAGGGCAAGGAGTATTTCTACTCAGAAACCTCAGAATAAGATAGCTGCTTAGGATCTTATGCTGAGGCAAAGTGCATTTCACTATAACAAAAATATGAGCCCACAGATTAGTGGGTTTTTAATTCAAAGTGTTAGAAGTGTGCATAGTGTGGTATTTCTGTGTTGTTTCATGTTTGCATGTGTCTATGATTTACTTTGATGAGAGTATTATGTTATTCTTTCTAAGTGCAAAGGTATAAGCGCCTCAAAGCTGAAAGGATGTTCATTTTTATTAATGATTAATTAAGGGATATTCACAAAAAAAAATAAATACAGCTTCTGAAAGCTAAGTTGTTTTGCTTTCTCTTTCCCCACATGAAAAATAACAGGACCCTGGTGCTTTTATATTCAAGCTAAATGAGATTCAGACATTACTCATGAACATTATTGAGAATTAAATCATGAAACCTTGGCAGTAAAGATGTGAATATCAGGAAACAAAAATAAAATCGGGTATAGCATCTCAGGAATGATAAATGGTCTAATTTTACCAGTCTACGGTATTCCTTGTAGGAGGGCTTTACTCATGTGCTTATCTTGCCTTTTTATTCCTCTTATTATTTTCATTTCTTTATATTTACTAATTCTCAACCATATTAAATACAACTTTGAAAAAGTTCTCACCAAGTGGCAGGCTTTCTTATGTTCCATGCTATTTAACTGCTGCAGAAGCACGTTTTCTCAGAGAACAAATTCTGCAAGAGGAAGTTATTGCTACATGTGCTGCAGACAGGAATGGAAAGGGAAAATTGTACCACAGGTTTTGAGGTCACACCATGTAGGTCAGTGGGACTCCAGCCTTGACAGGTGAAGAATTCATATCTGCTGAGAGTTCTGATAAATAGGACACAAAGCTGGACTGGGACTGTAGATGTTTCTTCACCTTCCTTTTGGCAGCAAAGACCCCTAAGCCCTGATAGCTGTGTGCAAACAGCCATGGTTGCATCAGATGCCATTCCTTGGACACCACATGCACAAGTGGGAAAGGGAAAGGAGCAAGGACCAATGCTTGCAATGCTGCAAATGTGATCTTAATAGTTAAAATCAAATTTTCACTGAGGAGGTGGCTGGTGAGAAGAGCTGCAGGCAGATTTTGGTTCCCAGCAGCCCAGTGGCTCCTCTGAGCTGAACAGCAGCTGCACTCCATGCAGGGCTCAGAGTAGATAAGACACAGTGAATTTAGAGTCTATCATTTCTCCTTAATTCTTCCCAAATCACCCTCAGTGAATTGTTTTCTTTGGATCTGGCGTAATTATCTGTTTTTGTGATGGAAGGATGGCACTTCTACTTGTAAACCAAACTCTGCCATCAAGTTTAGATATAAGGAACAAACTTCTAACAATGAAGGGGATGAAAGGTGGCCCAGTGAGGTGTTAGATGGCCCATCCTTGAAAACATTCAAAGCCAGGTTGGACAGGGCTCTGAGCAACTGGATTTAATTGCAAATGACAAAGCCAGTGGAGGGAGGGTTGGACTAGGTGGCTTTAAAAGGTCCTTTCCAATCCAAATTATTCTATGATTCAATAAGGTCAAATGAGATGCAGTGCCTGGAGCAAATTTGCTATTTCAGAAGATTATCACCTGTAAATTTGTTACCATTCTTCTGTTGATTTCAATGAAAAAAATTGATTCACAAGATTTTAAAGCTTCCAGTAACTCCAGTTTTGCAGAGTGTCTCAAAATTTCAGAAAACCACACAAGAATTTATCACCCAGTGATGGAATGGATTTGTATTCTGCTGACAATAACTCAACACAAACAAAAGATACTTCAGCCTCCAAGTTCTATCACTCACTGCAGAGTAAATTGTTTTAGGGAACAACATTGTTTTAGAAATATGACTCCAGTTTGTACACTCAGTCTAGAACAGATATGCCATTGCCAGCAAGCAAGCAGAAACTGTATTTGCCTGCCCTATTGCAAACAA
The DNA here is from genome assembly GCA_013399225.1 of Rhipidura dahli. Lineage (NCBI taxonomy): Eukaryota > Metazoa > Chordata > Aves > Passeriformes > Rhipiduridae > Rhipidura > Rhipidura dahli. The sequence continues at coordinate 636,476 of VXAC01002704.1, read as the reverse complement.
AACTTCCAGTTCCTTCCATTTTCACCCCATTTTCAGACATCTGAAGGTTGAGTCATGCTTCAGAACATTCACTCCACCACCTTTGACTGGACTATTGGAACCTTCACTCTGCCCATGTGCACAATGATTAGTGGCCTTAGTAGTAAAACCTAGTCTGATACCTCATTTTCCTTTCAATCACTTTGGTTAAGTGAATGAGCAGCAAGGCTCAGAGCTGTCCATTTTTTTATATCCATTGAGCACTTTTGCTGTGAGTCTGAAGGGCACCCTGACCTGTGTGGGTCATTTCATGCTCCCAATGGCCGTGGCAGCAGCAAAGGGCGCGGGAAGCACCGCGGGGCTCAGCCCCACACGCCGCTGCTCCTCCCTCTCACTGACACAGCCTTACAGCCTTGGCATTTTCCACACATCACATTCTGCCACAGCTAAGGCAGCATCATGGAGCTACACACCCTGTCCTGGAGAATTCAGAGAGCCTTTGAGAACAGCAGTGACTGGTGTGGCAGAAGTGAACCAGGCTGTGCTCTGCAAAAATACAAAGTAGGAACTTGCCTGTTGGCCAGGATTTAATCCCTCTGGAACAGACAGTGGCTTAAATGCAAACAACGTATAAGCAATCCTGAGGAAACACTTCAGGTATTTTTAAAGCAAAGTTTAGAGTTTACCATCTAGAAAAATAAAGGTGTCTTGGTGAAATGTGCTGTGCTTTTAGAAAGATTGAAAGCCTAAAGTAAAATTTTCAGAAGTCTTTCCACCATGCATAAATACTACGTATCACTTTCCAAAGTGACTCAGGCACACCTGAAATTAGGAGTAGGAAAAAGGCCCTTAGTCACAACCCTTGACATTCTCCCCGGCCTTCAAACAACAAAACCCAGAATGAAGTGGTACTTAGAGATAGGATTCTTTTTATTTTTTTTTTTCCCCAGACTTTTGGGACACAAAATTCAAGCAATTCTCATCTAAATATCAATTGCACGTGTCAAAATTACAGACTGACATTGGACTTTGATGCTGTCATTCTTGCCATCTATCTGGACTTGCACAGCATTTTTGGTAACTGCACCTTAGATTCTATACACTGAGCGGGATTTGAGCTTCCCTTTTAAATTATTGCAAAAATGCATCTGCAAGAGCACAGAGCTCAGCAGAGGTTATCAGTCCAGGTATTTATCTCACTATCCTGGCTGACTTTTTCAGCCCTGTTAAGCTCTATTGCTGTGTCCAGGAAATTTTTCTGGCTAATTTGAAGATGAGCCAGGAAAATCTATAACATCTGTGGCCAAAGTACTGGCTGCACTTCTCCTATGGGTTTACCTCTTATCCTTGATGGGATAAAAGTAAGAAAAATATTCAATAAATTAAAATTGGGTCTTGCAGAAAAAATATTCATAATTAGATCAGGAAATTATGATCTTGCAAGTAGACAGTGCCTGCCAAAGTGAATTCTGGTTTTGGTTTTAGAAATTTAAGTGCATTTATATGGAGAAAGATATATTTTTTCCTATCAAGAGACTTTTTTTTTTAAAACATGAATGCCCAAGTAGTTTATTTAAATTTGAGGGTGCTGTTTTATTCAGCTTTTAGGTTTCTTCTATCAGGCAATGAAACATGTTTTTTGTTCTTGTGAAAGTAGGTTTCAGATGCTTGTCAGAAAGACCCTGGCACAGCTGCACCCTCCAGATGTGCCACAGACCAGTTCTGAGTGCATAAAGAGAAGGGGTAATGTGCCATTTGGCCAGTGAAATAGAGAATTCTAGCAAGGAGCCTTTGGGAACAAGCACTAAGAAGCTTGGAAAGCAGATGAGGTGGAGTCAAACTGTGCACTACCATCTGTTCTAGCACTGAGCTCCTTGCATTTGATAAGGGACAAATTTTCTTTCCTTTGAATGGCATTTTATTCTGTGGGATGTCTTCCTGAACTGTCTGTAAGACGTTAAAAATGTATGGTATTAATCAACATACTGAAATTCTGCCAATGTTATTCAGAAAACCAATTAGCAATAAAGTCTTGCTGATGTCAGCAGGTGTTGGACACCTCTCCAGCTGACCCCATCAGGCTCTAGCCTGTGTAAGTGAAGAGCAGCACACCAAAGTCAGTAATCATCTTTGAAATATTTAAGCTAGAAAAGGCCACAAGATGCAGAATGCTCACACAATGCTGCTAGAGCTCCTGTTAGCATTTTCACAGGGCAGTGGACAGAAATACATTTTTAAGAAATAATCAGCTGGTGGTGTCATTTTGCTTTAATGAACAGTTTTTAAATAGATATAGGTTATTGTCCTATGCCTCTGAAAATATACTGTAGCATGAGACACCTTCCACACTCAAAATGTTTTTCTCTCTGTCCTCTGTCAGGGAGAATCAGGATGGCTGTAGCAAAACTGTGGGAAGGAACTGTTCCTCTCACAGTATTTAATTCCACAATTGTCTGATACTGTTTCTTGTACAACCAGCAAAACTTTTGAAGATAAATATCTGAAGAATTTGCACTGGTGGCTTTATGCAGGAGGACTGTTTAGACAGCAAACATTTTTTTAGGCAAGGTGTTACTTGAAAAGCAAAAAAGCCCACATTTGCTGAGGGCACAACTGCATCAGAAAAAAGCCCAAACCTACCAAGCTATGTTCTTTGTGTTCAGGAGTAAACCAACATAATATACACACAGTGCTGATAACCAGGGACATCAGTCTAATTAGATCCTTTACAGCCTCAGAACCCCAAATGCTGAAAAAATATTTTGTATATGAGATGCCTATATGGGCACAGCTCTGCTGTTACTTCCTATTGTGCTGGGGTACTGGTAATGGAAACTTTTACTACATCATGTTCTTCTGAGCAACTTCCCTAGCTGTGGTTTTCTGCTACTCCCCTGATAAAAGCACCAGAGTGGTGAGAGTTTAGCAAGTATGTAAAACTCTCGCATGAATTTGACACAAGAGTTCTCAAAAGCAAAACTGCAAAATCGGAGACGCCCAAACGAGGTCATTTCTCATCTGTTGGCACAGCAGGTGTTATTGTCATGTTAAATTTCAATGTCTGCTTTGATTTAGTTCCGAAGAACTTTGACGCAATTAGCGAGCACAATGGGAAATGCTGTGAAAATTCCAAGAGCATCTGAGGAAACAAACATGCCGAGCCAGACGGGTAAGCACTCCTTTCATTCCTTTTGAGAGACAAAGATGTTCATGATACACGATAGACTCAGCCATGTGTCTGTCCTCACCCGCCTGACAAGAGCAGGGAAGCACTGCAGGAAGGGCATCCACCAGACAGTGCTTATATTTAGCTACATTCTAGCTCATTTTCCAAGAAGCACTTTAATTAAAAACCCCAAATGTTAAACATATTATTTGCTGGTGCTCCTTGAAAAGATGTTCCTTCCAAATCAGAAAGCACTGAAATGCTACTTCAGAAACCAGGAATGCTGTGTTTTGACATAATTGCATGTGATGTTTCATACAAATCTATTCTTGAAATTTGGGGTTCTTCATTCTTCTTAAATTCTTCATTTAAGGTTAAAAATGTTAATGATGTTATGCTTGCACTGTACCTCGTTTCCACCCACTGTCAGATAATTGCATTAAAAGCAGCACGCAGCCAACCTGTCACCAGGTTTATTGATAAAGGCCATAGAGGAATACAGGTTTCATAGGGCAAGCTGCCAAAGCAGAATACAGCACATCTGCCCTCTGGATCCACACAGGAATAAATCAGGTTGCAAATCCCTCCCTGGAACCTCTCTAGGCTGGTAGAGGTCATCCCTCGGAGGGGGCAAGAAAGAGGAATTGGGTGATTTGCTGCTACAACTGGGAGTGAGTGGGTGGAGAGTCAGTAGAGCCTCAGCCCTCATGGTGCATTAATACAGACAGCTGGCACAAGAGCTGCAATAAATCATTCCCCAAAGGTGAAGAAGAGAAAACAATCTTGGCTTTTCCCTTTGGGTTTGTGGTGGGGTTTTTTTAGTTGTCTTTCTTTTGAATGGGGGAAGGCATTAATGAAAATTTTTCTGATTTTCTAATTGGATTGCCCATAATAAGGATATGGAATCAGTCTGGTTTTATTGCTGCTGCAAGGAAACCCAGCCCCGCTCTTAGGTAAGGAACTAGCTGAGATGGGCAGCCTTGCAGCCCTAGAGGTCCTGATATAGCAGAGACCAAATGCTACTCAGCATATTACTAAATTAACTTTTTTTTATGAAGAAGAGTGCCTTATGCTTCTATTCCCAACAACTGCCAACACAAATACCACATATAAACACCAAAACAGAGACATGCACTCACTCAGAGCAGGACTTCCCTGATGAGTATGCTGTGGCTGTGACCAAGTTTGTACTGGTCCTGCACATGCTAAAAGTCAGGATTTAGCAGGGCTAAAAACAACTGCAACCCTTTCTGTGATGGAAATAGAACGTACCCCTAAAAGACAACTCAGTAAATATTGATAGCACTGTGATTACAAAGGGAAAATATCCATTTAGGAATTCAGGACTCAATCTACTTGAACCCTCCTACCCATCTAGCACATCTAGAAGGGTGTGGTGTTAATCCTGCCTGCCCTTCTGCTACCACGTGGGGAGAGAACAAGCCTCCTGTGCAGTCTCCTGAACAGTCTCCTGCAGCTGCAGTGGCACCTGCAAAGGGCATAGGGAAATCTCAGACACTCTCAGCTGGAATTGCACCAGATACCTATGTTTACTCATCCAAAGGCAGGGGCTTTGCCACAAATATGATCAGAGTGATGGAACACCTCTCCTATGAGGAAAAGTTGGGAGAGTTGGGGTTATTCAGCCTGGAGAAGAGAAGGCTTCAGGAACACTTTATTGCAGTCCTCAGTACTTAGAGGGGCTTATAGAAAAGATTGGGATGGACTTTACTGTAGGGTTTGTTGTGATACAATAAAGGATAATTGTTTTTAAATTAAGATGGAGTATATTTAGACCAGATATAAGGAAGAAATCTTTTACTGTGAGGATGGTGCAACACTAGACCAGGTTACCCAGATTGGTGATAGATGTCCCATCTGTAGGAACTTTCAAGGTCAGGTTGGATGGGGCTCTGAGTAACATGATGTGGTTGAAGATGTCCCTGCTCATTTCAGAGGGTTGGACTAGATGGCCTGTAAAGGTCCCTTCCAACTCAAGCCAATCTATGATTCTAAGATTCATCAGCTACAAAGCTCTTTGAATCCATCCATCTCTTAGTCTGGATCAGACCATCATCTTTCATAAAGGCTTAGATGCTGCTAGTGAAAGTTGGGAACTCAAACATCAGTACTGTCATTCAAATCCACTGAAATAAGATTTCTAAAAAATGAACCCAGTACTGAAGTGTGTGTTGGGGTTAATCCAGGGAGTTTGTATCTGTTTGGCTTCTTGAACAGATCAAACTCCAAATCACATCACAAAACACAGAAGATTTCCACCAGGCCAGGAGCAGACTTGATTTAAATGAGGTGGAGGATCCAATCCATGGACTTTCAATAGTCAAAAGAGTTTTTAGGAGATATAGGTTTGACACTGGCTCATTTCAGTGAGACTGAATAAAATGAAGGACTGAAACAGAAGGAAAAGAATGAAAGGAAAGAGTGTCCAGCAGAAAGGGGGAAGAAAACAGATAAGCAGATAGCCTGCAGACTTGATCTGCAGAGTGAATGTTCATCAGACCTGTTTCAGCCCCTTGTGCTGCCCGAAAACTGCACTGAAAGCAAAAGCTTGTGCTTTCCTCAGCACCAGTGTGCCAGTCTCAGTCCTGAGAAAGGGAGCAGTGTATAAGCTGCATTCCCCAAAGAGGCATTTGGATCCCAAAGAAGACTGCACCCCATCTGCCAGCATCCCTGGAACAACCCAGGGACTGATGACAGAGTAGCCAGAGCAGCAAGGGGTCATCAAAGATGGTGAGCTCCTCTCTGTGCTCCTTTGGGGCCCTGCATCAAGGGTTAATCCTTTTGGGCTGCACCTGCATAACTCTCAGTTCCCAAGCTGGCTGGTTTAGATCTAGCTTGGGTACCAAAGTGTGACTCTGCAGCCACACCTTGTGGTGCTGCACAAGCAGACTCCCAGATTCACACAAGTGCCCTCCTTCACCCCCTCTGGTGCACACCATGCCATAAATGATAATATTTCTGCTGGACAGTAAAGCTGGATGATGCATGGAGCTGAACTCCAAACAGCTCATTCCTACTCTGGACATGGACCACATCAGTGCACAGCACTGCAGATTTCTGAGGGCGATGAGCTGGATCTGGATGCTCTGCCTATGCTCTTCCTACTCTCAAATAATGCTTCACAGTCCATTCCCAATGAATAATTTGATGGATACAATACTCAGTCTCACACTTTGCAAGACATGCAGGTGTGAAGATGTCTAAAATTAGCATGTATTTCACATTCATTTCCTACTCCTAAAAAAACCACCCAGAATTAACACCTGATTCAGTGGAAATGATTGTGCTTTGTTCTTTCCACTCTAACTTGTGAGTTGTTCCATTTCAGACGTAACCTACACTTGCACTGTGGAGGAGAGCTTGTGTTAGATAAACTCAGGCAAATCTTTTTTTCTTTTACATCTTGAAAGTGTGGGAAGCTCATGAGATCAAATCTATTAGATCACTGTGAAAATTAGGTGTGGAGAAAGAGTGTAATTTGTTTAGTTCCTGTTTCCAGGCTTTTGTGTTTGCAAGGAGGTAGTACAGGTTCTGTGAAATGTTGTAGAGTGTGGTGGGGTATTTTGCATGACCAAAAAACCCAGTGAGGTTTGACTTAAATACCAATCAAAATGAAGTGAAGAAGGAGGGGGTTCTCTCCTTTCTTAACATTTTTATGTAACTTTGTGCAGTTTAAGAGGTAACATTTGCATGCATGTGGAAGACAGCACTCTGATAAATTCCTTCCTTTTCAGGACTACACACTGGCATGCAAAATTGAAACAAAAATGAATATAAATATGGAAGTGTAAGCAAAGTAACACAGGTCTTGCTAGAATAGAGAGAAAGTCAAGTGCCCCACAGTGTGTAATGAAATTGCAAATAACCAGTATGCAAGGAAGGAGAGCAGAAAAGCACTTGTTTCCCACTCTTTCATTATGGAAGCAGAATATTTACAAATAAACAGCATATTTTTTTAAAAAAAAAAAGCATTTCTAAAGACATATTCCTTAAGGTAAAAAAAGTTATATTCCATGTAGTATATTATGTTGTATTACAACCCACAATGAGAAATTAAGTGATGGCACTTTATCCTCATTTTGCTATTTTTAAAATGTACCTTCTGGCCTCTGTTTCTTGTAGTAGTTCTGGGTAAAGATTTTGTTTTGTCAAAAAAGACTCAGTGTCAATGTTTAGGTCTTATTAGCTTCAGGTACTAAGGAGTTTGATAGACAGGAAGGTGCCACTAGATTTTCTGTGCAGAACAAGGAAGCCATCAAAGGCTGAACACAGAACTTTTTCTGCAGGGTTGAACTAAGTGTATAACAAGTTGTATTAGAAAAATTACAGTTACTGGCTGTACTGGGCTAGTCCTGTATAATTTGGTGACACTGATCAACTAAGAAAACCATGACAATACTAATAGCAAACACATTCTCAAAATAATCATAGAATGATTTGGGTTGGAAGGGATCTTAAAGATCATCTAATTCCCTTCTCACTGCCATGGGCAGGGATGCCATCCACTAGGTCAAGTTGCTCAGGCCCCATCCAACCTGGCCTTGAACACTTCCAGGGATGGTGCATCCACAGTGTCTCTGGGGCAACCTGCTATGTTTCTTTTCTGCATTCCTTCAGCCTTTTATTGTTTTCACTGTGAGCTGTTTCTAAGGCCCTGAGACACATAGGCTGAAAACAGAGCCAGTCTCAGCATTCATTCAGGATGCTGCACCTAGGTTTGCCTAGAAAGCTGTTTTTCTTAAGGAGAAGTTGGCAAGCAATCTCTATGAAATGAGAAAAAGCTAACAAGATACAGTTATCTACAGAGAGATATGTCTATCTCTCCAATTCCTTTCTCTCCTACCCTGAATTCACACCCATTTTTGCACTTGTGGGGCTGTGCAGAGAGTGAAATATGGAGATCAGACCACCCCTGCAAATGTACTGCTAGATGGTGTTCCTAAGGATCAGGGCACCGATCCTGGGGGAGGCAGAGGGAAGCTTTGTCTCTCTGTGAGCTGGTGGAGGGTAGAGCAATGTGCAGAGGGAAGGATCTGCTTCCAGGAGAAATGCAGGCAGTGCATCACACAACCCCCTTGCCAGGACTTCTGCCAGAGAGCTCAAAACACCCAGCATGAGACATTTCTGTATCTCCCAGCTGTCAGCATTTACTGGGCACCACAGATTCCAGCAGGATGAGGAGCACTTTCTGTTTGATAGTCCCAGCCTTGTGTAAGGTGCCTCATTTTCTCGAGCACAGAAAACAAGGAGACCCAGCAGGTATCCTGCCCAGGGCTGCAAGACCCCGAGCCAGCCCAGCTGATGTAAAAGGTCTTCTCATCTCTGCTGATCTCAGCTCTGCAAATTGCCATCGTACAATGCTTTAATCTTAAACACCCATGTGCCTCTTTTCTTTCACTGAAGCTCAGGGCATCTTGGGCTACCATTAGTTTCCACACAAGGGTGAGAACAAAGTGCAGGAGATGTTCCTCAAGCTCCTTTACAAAGTAATGGAAATGGGCAGTGATGGCCACACTCTCATTGACCCTCAGCTAAACTAATTTCACATGTTTGAAAAGTAGCAGTGGTGTGAAATGATGGAAGAATTCAACATGCATCTTCCTTTTCTTAAATATAACGCAACAAAACTGTAGCTGGAGGCAATTAGAGACAGTGGCATTAATCAAACCGGGTTACTTCCTAATACTATAAATACTTACTAATTTTTCACTTTCAAACTGAATATGTCCTTTAAATATGGTAATTACTAGAAAAAGTGGTCTAAATTTAGTTGCTTACAATTAACCACATGACTTTTTTCATTTCTAGTATCTTCACATTCCTCTTATACATCTACAGGTTCATCTTTAGCTCTTTATATTAATTAAGTGATATTTCAGAGATTTTTTGTTCTCATTTGACCTACTACATAAAATCTATCATACTTAATGAAACATCCATTTCTGTTTCAGAACTCTACCTTTGTTTTAAGAGACATCTTCTTTCTTCTTTCACAGGTCAGGAGAGTGATTTCCTTGCTGTTCTTTATGACTATCCTTCAGCAGACATAAGCCAACCTATATTTCACGTAGGGGAAAAACTACGTGTGCTGTCAGAGTAAGTTGATCCATTTATTTTTAAATTAGGTTTTATTACAATTAAACAAAACTCTGTTTTCTGCACCTGGCCCAAACTGGATGCAGTTCAGTAAAATGAACTGAGTTCAGAATTTTCAAGAAAGGATGCTTAGCCATAAGGTAAATTTCCATGTAGTTTGGGATTACAGATTGTTCTTTGATCCTTAGATTTTTCTAAGGTTTCTCAAGTTGGATTCAGACTCTATTCTAAAATAAGACTCAGAACAGAATTCTGCTTTGAAAAATGATTATGAGAAAATATTCTCTAAATGTTAGTGGAAAACAGAGTAAGAGCCAAAATAAATTGGATCACATAGAAAAGGAAAATCATTCTGAATTTCTTTCTGTCAAGTGTGTCTGTCATTTTCTCTCTCATCCTTTTTAATCTAACAACTCCATTATGATTAAGTCTTAGAATTTCATCTTGCTCTAAGGCACATCAAAAGAAATAAAATAAAAAGTGGTGGTTTTGTTCTTCTTTTTCTATTTTTTAATCAATTCTACATTTTCTTAGTGGGGGAAAAAAGAAGTCAGTGATTTCTCAGCCAGTTCCATTCAAAAAGTTTAAGAACCTCAGAAGGAAGTAGGCTTAAGAGCACTAGTTCAGACTGGCCTTAAGCATAGTGCAAACATTGCCAGACACAGGAATGAGAGCACCTCCTGAAAAATGGAAGCCAGCAGCTCTGATGTTCTTCTGTGCACAACTTGTGTCAGCACACAGTGACCTCTTGGAAACTGTTTGGCCCCACAGCAACTATTTGCACTGCTCAAAATGAAATGGAAGAGTTCATTTTTGCAGCTGGTGGAGCAGATGGATTCAGTGAGGGACCAGACACATTAATAGCAGAGAAATCCTCTGAAGACTTCTAAACTCATTTAAAAAAATTCTCAACCAGGGAGTCAAATGGCTGGAGGAGAGAGGTGCTCAAGAGAAGCATCACAGATGACTGATGAATTCTCAGACTCTTCTCCAGGCCACCATGACCTGCAGTGGCCTCTGTCAGTCACAAGACACAGGCCTGTGTGGACCTTTGGTCTGACCCAGAATGGCTGCACTTGTGTTCTGCTGACACAGTGCTTCCCCTGCCTCCCTGAACCTGAAAGTCCCAAGGCTCAGACACCACCACCAGATAAATGTTCTGCTGATGGAGAGCTCCTATAAACCAGGGGAATTCTTCCCTGGTAGCTTCTGGCAGTATAAATCTTGCTGCAGTTTGCAGAACATATGTGACATGGTACAACAACTGCTTTAACTTGGAAATTCCAGCTTAAAGACTCACTCTCAGCTTTCATCAGCTACAGGCCCTCCCACCACCACGTCTGCCTTTGCTCATATCAATGGGAATTATGTGTGTGGCACATCATGTGCATACACCTGCTGCAAAGTACAATCTACTGCAGGAACAACTTCAGAAGAATAGAATTTTGCAGCAGAAGTTTTTGACCTGTTTGTTGTGCAGTGATCAAGGACTTCTCCTGATGGATAGGTAAGAGCCAATGCAAGCCTTGATGGGAACTTTCCTCTCCCTGTTTTGAATCATGAGCTTGTTCACAGAAGACACAACAGTCCAAATCTCTGTGCAAACCACAGTGTCCCAATGAAGGACCCGTTCTCCCCTGCTGGGGCACATGCTGATTCCAGTAAGAGTTGTTTGTCTGCAGCCTCTTCCTGCTCATAGGCTGTAATTCGTTTTCCCAAATCATTTAAACAAGTAAAATACAGTAAAAAAGAAGAGTAGCCATGGCATGACCAGAGCACAGGGGATGAGGAATCACCACAGAGGAGTCAGCACAAGCAGGCAGCACCTACTGCTCCTACAACAGCAGCTTTTCAGCCTTCTACCAAAGCAATGATGTGTAGTGGTAACCAGCCCCACCAGCCCTGCCAGGAACAGCACATATGGAAACTCCACAGGAAATGCAACTCCTCACAGACATTTGTGACTGCTCTGAGTTGGCAGAATTAGACAAGCTCCACTGGCACTGCTTCTCACTCCCCACACTGGTCAGGGCACCTTTCATCACCAGATGAACAACAGCATTTGGTTGCCAGTAGTCAAACCAAATGTCCTCCAAGATTTGCCCCAATCTACATAATTTTTGTAGCTCCTGCCGCAGGAGAGATATGATGCTTTGGGATTTTTAATCATCATAGGGATTTTTCAGGTTTAGTAATATTAAAGCTTGGAGGGAGAGAGATGACAAATCTCACAGTTTTTTTCTTATTGCAATTCTTGGTTCTGTCCAGGAGAGTTCTGGGGGGGGAAAGACCAAAATAACCTAAAGTTCTTATAGATAAATTCATTTCAGCTGGAAAACAAAACCTAAAACTTTTGAGCTATCCTGAAATGTCCAGCTCTGACCACTAGATACTTCCCTTTTTCCCTCAGCACAGACATTCTGGACCATGGTCACAGCAGTTATAACTCCTCAAACCTAACTGACTTCAACTCAGCTGTTTTGACACACACTGAGACTCTGATCTGCAGACTGGGCATTATTTTGGGAGCATTTACATGAACATCCACAAAAACAGCATTCTAATACAAGACACTATTATTTGGATTCAAACCCTTAAAGTGAAGGTGGAGAGAAGCCATCAGCCATCAGCATCCTTGCTCTATGATTAAAGCTCTACACATCCCTGTGGAAACTCTTGGTACACTGTATTTCTGGGATTCAAGAGCCAAAGGCAGCATTCAGAATCACAGCAATAACCTTAGATATACTGGGGAAAATACATATATCTGCAGCTTCAGCTACAAGGTTTTTTTTTATTGGAGTCTCGTCTGGAACTCATGGAAGACAAGGAAAAGAGCAAACCACGAGTGAGGTTCTGTTGGACTGACAGCCTGTTCCCAAGCAGACAGGCTCCATTTCCCAGGAACCTCTACCCTGGTGTCACAGGGCTGTCCAGACACAACACACTCAGCTGTAAACTGAATATCTTGGACACCAGTACAAGTCTAGCTGTGGGAAGGCAGAGCACAGCATGGTTTAACCACTAAGTATTTACCCTTCCTCTTTCAACTACAGAAACATATTTTATTACTTACGTAATTCAAATGGAACAAATGTAGCTTATTTCTGTGTCCAAATTTAATTCTCAAGTAGGTTTAGAAATGGAGCTACTCTAAAGGAAACCAAACTGGGCTCCTTTCTGAATACACAGTTTCAGGAGCACACACAGAAGACTGTAGGCTAAACTGAATGTCTTCTCTAATTTCCAAAATGATGACAAACTCTGAAAATACATCTGAAAATATCCTTTCTCGTGTTTTCACACAGTGAAGGAGGCTGGTGGAGAGTCCATTCCCTTACAACGGGTCGAGAAAATTATATTCCAGGAAAGTATGTAGCAAAGGTTTATCACGGGTAAGTCAATGCATTTCCCACAGCCTTTCAACACCACATTTTTACATGTTCTCCTCTGATTACTCAGAGCTGTAATCCAAACAATGCCTATAGTGACCTGACAGACAGAAATTTTATTTATTGACAGTCTAAAATAGCTCTTTTGAAAACTGAGAACATCAAATCTACATATAAATTTAGACTAAATGGTAAGGAAAATCCTTCTTTTAAATACTGGAAAGAGCCAAAACCACCTCAAATGGCGTATAAGATATTTAATATACTTCTGTTGCATGGACTGATCTCTAAGACATTGATGAAGAGAGCCTATTTAGAATGGCCTATTTAGAATTTAATATTTACATAGACTAAAAATTAACCTAGGTTTGCTCATGAAAAACAGGCCAAAAAGAACAAATAGAAACACTAATAAGTCGTTCAAGAATGTAAACTTTCTCACTGGAAGAAATAAGGAAATTTCAGACATTTCTTGTTGCCATGGACACCACTCAGGAAAAAAAAAAAAAAACCAAACCAACATTAAAGCACACAGTTGAAAGTTTTCTGGCAAATGCTTTAATACCTGTTTAATTTTAAGGATATGAACTGTGAATGTCACTGTGAACTATGTAAGTGCTTAAATTTTAACATGTTTTTACATCCTCCTGAAAAAGAGATGCTTTCCCAAAGGCAGGGCAGAGATGTGAGGTAATGGAAGCTATTGTCTGAAGCTTCAATGACAGCAGACTGGGTCAATGACATGAGAACAACTTTAAAATAAAATGCCAGTTTACTGTAGACCAGCTGAGCAAGCCCAGTTGCATGGTCAGACACTGGCTGTGGCAAAACAGCAGTGCACCAAACTGTAGTGAAAATTTGTAGGACTAATTCCACTTTCCCTTATCCACAAAGCCCATTAACTTAAATGGTTGGACTGTTCCCTAGAAGAAGCAAAATAATTGCAACTTATTTGGGGTTTATTCATGACTCAATTTGGGGTTAACAAAAGTAGTCTAAATGAAAAAGAGTTTTAACTAATGCCACAGATGTCATCAATATGCCACTTGGATCTGTCCCCAGCAACTCAGATCAAAGCAGCTCAAAAAGTTTTGTTTTCCCTAATAAGTCCAAACCTTATGACTCTTCTCTTAACCTCACAAAGGTTAATGAAACTCAAAACCAGCAAAATTTTCTCCATAAACTGTGGAAATATCCCTGAACATAGTTGAGAGAATAACTATAGAAAGCCACAGTGTTATTTCTGCAGTCACTTTTCCTGGCTAATGCAGCACTTTCACAGCCACATGCTGCTCTCTGTTTCACTGGTGTCCAAATCTCAGAATTTGTTTTTTCCTGCTTCACAGCTGGTTATTTGAAGGGCTGGGAAGAGAAAAAGCAGAGGAACTTCTACAGCTACCCAACACCAAGGTTGGATCCTTCATGATCAGAGAGAGTGAAACCAGGAAAGGTGAGACAATACAGATTTCTTTTCCCTCTTGATCTCAGGCATTAACAGTTTTCATATGGCTCAGTCCAAGACCAGAAAGTATATATAATGTGAAGGTGAAGGCACCCAGTGCAGTGTGCCAGCCTTCCCCAGTCACCTATTGGAAACAGGGTAATTGATGGCCATGGAAAGTTCCACAGGCATCAGCACAAACAAGACACAGTTGTTTAAACACAATTATTTACTTTGGTTGCATGCAAACCTCCTGAGGCAGTGGGACTTTTCAATGGAAGAAAAGTCACAGCTTTGCCTTGGTCCACAAAAGATTGATTCAAGAAGCTGGAAAATGCACACCTCGCAGTGGGGGTGGCTGATAAGTGTGTTTCCCATAAAAACAGGGGGGTCTTTTATTTACTTTTAGAAAATGACAGGCCTTCAGTTTTATTTTCTTTCTTTTGCTACACGGGAATTATACTGTAACAATGTTTTACTTTCATTCTCTTCAATGGGGACATAGAAACAATCTTAGAATATCCTGAGTTGTAAAGGACCCACAGGGATCACTGAGTCCAGCTCCTGGCCCTGGACCACCCCAAGGATCCCACCCTGTGCCTGACAGCATTGTCCAAACATTTCTTGAGCTCTGTCAGGCTTGGTACTCTGACCACATCCCTGGGGAGCCTGTGCCAGTGCCCAAACACTCTCTGGGCGAAGAACCTTTTCCTGATATCCATCCTAAAGCTCCCCTGACACAGCTTCAGGCCATTCTCGGGTCCTGCCACTGGTCACCAGAGAGAAGAGATCAGTGCCTGCCCCTCCTCTTCCCCTCATAAGGAAGCTGAATACATCTATGAAGTCTCCCCTCAGTCTCCTCTTCTCCAGGCTAACAAAGCTTCCATGAGCAACGTGCTGTCTTCCTTTTCTGAAGCACCAGAACACATCCTAATATCATAGCACTACAGATGAAAGGGAATAACACATCATGTATTCTGACCTCTTGCATACCACAGCCCAGTAGTTTCTTAATGTCTATACTAAATTCAAAGAAATTTAGGATTAGCATTCAGTCCTTGCCAAAAAATGCTGCAAAACAGTTCTAAACAAAGAAATGGAAAAATCCAAGTGGCCGTTTCCTGCCAGGTCTGCATTATCAGGTCTCAGCTACTGCATTACTCAAAGCTGACTAAATCAGAGCACCAGCCTGTGAGTCTGACCTCCCTATTCAGTGGAAGGCAAACAACTTCTGTAAAGGCCTATTTCCTTTACACCTTTTCAAAAGGTCCCATACCAGCAAAAATAAAGGAAAAGCAAACATAAGAAATTTAAATTCAACCAAAATCTCAGGCCATGTTATACCCTTTATTAAACTTACCTATATATATAAAGTATACTATGTAAGTATGAATTAGGATGGTCACTCAGGTTTTTTCAGCTCTGAGATGTTTTGGATAATGGCACCACAGGTTACAGATAATCTATTCTGCTACAGATCCCCAGCCAGGACTGCAGCCCTACTTTGGTAATTAGTTCTGCTCTCTCTCCAGGGTTATATTCCTTGTCAGTGAGGCACAGGCAAGTGAAACATTACAGGATCTTCCGCCTCCCCAATAACTGGTATTACATCTCTCCACGGCAAACCTTCCAGTGCCTTGAAGACCTTGTCAACCACTACTCAGGTAAAAACAAGTGCAGAACAAACATATTTTCCACTGGCAACTATAAAACTGTCTATCAAAGGCCCAGAACAAGAAGTTTTGGTTATGTCCAAGACTTGCAAATACTGCCACAGAACAAAAAATGGAAAAAGTTTTGGTATATACCTTTTACTTTATTTTTCATCCTAAGTAAAAATATGCTGCCCTTAACAGAATAACTGAGATCAATACAAGAACTCAGCTAAATAAAGCCAGATAGGCTCTGCCTGTATTGGTACAGGATATTATATGGCCATGTCAATAACACCATTTGGGCCAAACACCAGGGTCTAGCACTTCCCTAGAGAACTTCCAAATGCAGCTGGGAGTTCAGCACACGTCAGGGATACCCAGCCCCTCTCAGAGCACAACTAAAGTCAAAGTGTGAGCATAAAAAACTGTTCAACTGTACAGATGCTGTGTACCTGTTGTTCTGGGTTCCAGACTCTGTTTGCCACCATGTCATATAGACAGGCAGATAGCACCAGGGCATGCAACACCAGGTCCTCTATGCACATTTCTCTTAAGAACCACTAGAGCACACAACCTTATATGCAGCAGAAAATTTTCAGAAGTGTTTTAAGCTTCTTCCCTATCACTTAAGAAGAAGCATATGACTTGAATTTATCAGCAGAACTTGTATCAAGGGGCTCATGCTGTTAGCTCAATAGTAGATTCAGCTGTCACTGTTCCTAATATCAGTCCAGTGGATGACAACCTTTTCAATGACAGTTTTCCTGATTTATAGCAATTTAGCCTGTGTCAGAGAGGTAACTTGACAAATGACACAATTAAATGGCTGCAGTTACCATGCATCATAATGAGAACATTCCAAAGTGAGGAAGGAAATTGCAAAAAATGAATTGCCTAAAAGTAACAAGAGAACAATAGGTTCTGTGCTTTAACAAGCAACAGGTACTGTTTAAAAGTGTGAAGTTACTATACCCGAGTAGCTCATAGGTAAAACAAAAGTGTGCTGGCTGAAACGACACTGATAAAGTGAGGAGAAAAGTCATATTCACATTCAAAAGAAACAAATAAAACTTTCAAGTCCAATGATATAAAGAGAGGAGTAAGAATTTGGACAGGAGATATATATGTATTTACATGTTAACTAGCTGACATATTTCACCATTTAGAAATGAGAAAACAATCAAAGCCTAAAATTGGGCATGAGACAGAACCCAAAACTTGTAAAAATTAACATTTTAATTGAGTTATAGGTGTAAGAGGAGACATAGATTTAGCTGTCCTCCTTCCCCCACCATGAGATGATACAGAATCTCACCCTGAAATAAGGCTCAGAGATGTAGAACACCAGCACTCAGCTATGATGTTCTCTTCTTGGGCAGAAGAAAATCTGTGATGTTCCTAGTGGACCAAGAAGAGTGTAGAGAGCAGAAACATTGATGAAAGTAACATGTGAACCTCGATTCATTCCACAGTCATGTTCCACAGAAGAATGGGTGCACACACAATCCAACCTGATCTTTTTGCACTCACGGCAATAAGAGGCAAAAGCAGAACTCACTGAGGGCTCAGAAAAACTGGGTTTAAATTTCTGTTCCGTCACAAACTTCCTTATAGTCTTTGAGCAAGTTACCTTGTCTTTCTGTGTCTCAGTTGCTCACTTGTACTGCATGAAATATCCTCAACAATAAACTAAATGCAAAGGTATGAGGAAGGGGAAAAAATTAAGCTGGTGCCACTGTGTCCTTGCTGAGAACTGAAAATTTTTTGACTGCTACTGCTTAGTCCAAAACTGTTTACTTGAGCATGCAAGTATTAACTGTCTGTGTATTCATTTCCCTGTTCAGAAGTTGCTGATGGTCTCTGCTGTGTCCTTACAACACCTTGTCTCACCCAGTGCACCAACAACCACACCGTGACGAATCCAGTTCCTCCTGTGGTGATGCGGAATAAAAACTTCAACTGGAGAAACATTCACAGGTACCACACACAACACAGGCTGCCAGAAACAACAGGGGTGTTTCCCAGCCTTGTGTATACTTGTACTTGCAACACAGAAGACATAGCTATTTATTTCCTGCTCCTGAAAGCAGTTTTGAAGCTTGGACATCTTCTGACATCAAGCTAACCCATGAAAACAGAATGCCCAGCTCTCTAACTGATAATCTAGGTTTAACTTTGAAAGAAAGCACAGTTAGCGTTCAGTAATATCTCCTGTCCAGCTATGCCTGTATTCAGTCCCTTTGGGACTCCTGAGGCCTTTCATCAAGGGCCAGGAGTGAGAGCCAGGTCACAAAGCCCAGGGACACCCATCCCTGGGGACCCATCCCCTGATGTGCAGTGCTCACGGGGGAGCCCTGGCAGGCAGAAGTGCTTCCCCCTTGTTCACACACCAGGAAGCAGCACAGGTGCAATGAACACATTACCCCAGAATAAACCTTTCCTGTCGTGTCTCTCTCAACGCAGCCCAATTAATGAGTTTTCTAATATCACAACTGCCACAAGAGAAAGTAGGTCAGGTTTCAGAAGCTGGGGAAACAGCCACCCTCAGAAACAAAAGCACCTTTTACTTTTGAGGTGAAATTTCCCTGTACTACTCTTCCTTCATAAAACATTCGTGTGCTTACGAAGGCAAGAAAATTTTGTGCATTATTAAGGTAATTTTTCTAACAGATTAAGAAGAGAATATAGATGATATTTCCCTTTCAAGTGCCAAAAAATATAACTGTTGTACTGGGTTTTATTGAGAAATGCTAAGTGACATTGGTGATTTAGGAGGCAGGAATGTTTTTATACAACAAAAATAAAGTTATTACATTTAACAACTGCTAATATCCCAAGAGTAGCTAAAATGGTAACAAAATGTTGTTCTTTTAAAGGCTGGAGGTGACTGAAGATACTGAAAGCACCCTGGCAGCAATGGATGACTCTTGCCTCAGCTATGGCCTGAGAGAAAGCATCGCTTCCTACCTCTCCCTAACAGAGGATGACAATGCTTCTTTTGCAAGTGCCAGAAAAAAGAAATCCCAATCTCTAATATACACAGGGAGCAAACGTAAGAGTGCCCTTCACTTGCCACCTTCATACTGTGAAGACTAAATATAAGACAAAAAGGAAAAAAACCCACAACCTGATGAGTTGGAAGAGAAACCAGAGCATCCAGTGGCCCTGCAGTCCTTCAACAGCTGAGAAATACAACCAGCCCAGCTGGTGACCAAACCCCAGCCATGCTTCTGCATTTCCTCTTCTGGATGTTAACCAGAGGCCTTCTCAAGGGTGCTATCTCAGCCATGGCATACGCTGGGACTGTTCCCAGTGCACCAGAAATGACTCACAAGTAAGATAAACGGAGAGAGACTCTCAAAAGCCAAGTGGTGCAGGTGACTCTTCAGCAGGGGCAATGCCCAGCATTGCACAAAGGTGACTGCATAGGGAAGGACAAACTGCAGCTCAAGAACTTTAAGTCTTACTCTGGTATTCTCCATAAGGCTGAAAACTTTCTTTACAGAACCTATTTACACTGAAAAGATAAGCCTTTTTCTTTTCAAGATAGACTTATCCATTGCCATCGAGAATGGGTCAGAAAGATGCCAATAACCCCAAGAAAGGATTTAACATCTGGCATCCACTGATTGTAGTGACTCCATACTTACCTCTTAGGAGAAAAAAAATAAAATCACAGACTTTACAATTAGCATTTAATTAATCTGCTGGCAATGGCCTGCAGTGTCATAAAATAGTAATGAAATTAAGAACAGCTTTAATTCACTGAGAAAAGCAGGTCCTGCTTTTCTCCCTGAGTGGGAGTTCAGGCATATCCAAGCAGTGTAACTCAGCTGCTCATAGTAAAGCAGATAAAACAGAGTAAAAAGGGGTATTTAAGGGAAAAGTAAAATGTGATAATATTGTGCCTAACTGCAAAGGTTGGCTTGCAAAGGTGGGACCTTTTATGTGTACAGGAAGATACTTTAACTTTGACTTCTAAAGTCAGCCACATATTTATGTATAATATTTATATTAATAGCAGCTATTAAAATAATTAAACTAAGAGAACAAATCAGTAACAGTGGATGTTAGAGATTTTTCCTAATTTCTTTTCTGAAGAGAGTTAAATCAAATAATAATTACACTTTCCATCAAACCACTTAAGGATTAGAGAGTTTTCCAAAATTTCATTTATTTTTTTACAGGTGTGATAAGTTTCTAAGTGATAAAAGAGCAGGTAGCATGTTCCTTTGAACCTGCCTTGTGACTGCTTTGTAAGCCGAGCAGTTGCTCATGTCTGAGCATGGGAAATTCTGCAACCTATGTTCTTGAGCTGAGTTGGTTTCAACCCAATATTATCTTGTATCTTTTTTTGGATAGGATTTGATTAATGAAGGTTTGGAGAAATAGAGAATTTGAGAGGTTATATAAAAATATATTTCACCTGTAAACATCTCTTAGGAAAAATCTACCTGCTCTTTAGAACTTGTATCAGGTCATTTCTACTAGCAAGAAAGGTTCAAAATATTTCACAGCTTATTTAAACATATTTCAGAACTTAAAGGATGAATGTAATTTGGCTGGTAAACACTGAACTCCAAAAAGCAAAAGAAACTCAGGAACTTAATTCATTTGTATAATGTAATGACTGTTACTGATTATCAATATGTTGCAGTGACTGCATTTTATCCATGAAATGTATATGGGAAGCATTACAGATTTCTAAGTAATGACTTGTATTTATTCATTAAAAAAAAATTCAGTAGTTACTTTGTGGTGCTTTTAGAAAATGGAAAACCTGGTGTGCAACTGGTCCAGGCACCCAGCCTTGCAATGCCAGTGCCAGAAGGCATCTTTGATGGAAGGTGACAAAAGGATCCCCCCACCCACAGGATTGGCAGCACTTGGGCACACTCTGTGGGAAGGGGATAATACGTGTTCTGATGCTGACAGGTTCAACAATCACAGACCAGTTCAGCTTGGAAAGGACCCCCAGGCATCCTCTGGTCCAACCTGCAGGGCCACCTCGAGCCCAGGATCATGTCCAGATGGCTTTGGAATATCTCCAGCGATGGAGACTCCACAACCGCCGTGGGTGACCTGAGCAGACACTCTGTCACCCTCACAGTACTTACATGAGAAAGTGACAAAAACTAATTAAATGTGCCATAGGGATGGCTGGATTTCACAAATGGTTATGGGGAAATTCCGAGAGGTCTGGGCATTTTTACAATTAACTGAGAGACTACATTGGGAACCTTTTGGGAAACATGAGTTTGCAAGGGATGACAGACACAAGGTGATTTTATACAAATATGACACTACCTACCTGAAATGGTGTCAGAAATAAAAAATTTTGGTAGGGATGTAGCAAAACTGGGATAATGAAGAAAACTAACAAAGAGAGATGGTTGGTTTGTGTGAGAGGGAATGAGACTGGTAAAGAAGGGAAAAAGGGAGATGGGAAAAGAAGGAAGAAAGGGGATCAAAGAATAGCTAATTACCAGGATCAGGGATATTTGGGGTCCATGTCAGACAGCCCTGCACCTGACAGCAGTAGTTTCAGAAGGGAAATAAACCTTCTCTTTCCACTATTGTCTGATCTGCTTCCATGGCCAGGAGGGACCTGGTGTCTCCCCTTGCACTGGGTGGAAGAAGGCTGGGAGCTGCCCTTGACACCCACCAGGAATGCCAGGAGAGGATACCTAACACAGGAAAGGCTCTGCAATCCATGCCATTGATCCAGTCATCCACAGCAAAACTGCACTGGTAAATAAATCAATTAATCAAGAAGATGAAGTCAAATGCCAGGCTAATACTCTTAAACCATTTAAAACAAGACCATAATCACTGATACCACTTATTTCTAATATGCTACTGAAAGATGAAATAAAATCTAAAAAATTCCTGATGGTAACTTTGCACTGATTTGTGCAATCTGTTTTCAGATTTGTTCCAAACAGAAGTCATTATAGGGCAGACACAGGAAACTCAAAAGCATTTTGCTATTTCAGTTGCACGTTTTCTAGTAAAGAAAGTTTCATACACCACACCTTTCTGCATGCTCAGGAACAGCATGGTTTTATCATGCATAACAAAGACAGAAACAAGGAACACAAAGCTGACTTTTGCAGAAGAGCTGTATTGCTTCACGAGATTTTCCTTCAGGAAAGCTATATCTGGTATATATTCTCAGTTTCATTATTCTTAGTCTGTGTGCACCTCCTTTTTTACAGTAAAATTAAAAGTACTGAATGATATTGGTGTCTTGGAACAAAAGCAAGACACGTCCCTTTACAGGAGCTGTAAGTGAAAAACCAACTCTGGTGCCACTTAAAAAAAAAAAAAAGAGATCAAGTATATTTTTAGGCTACAAGCTACTGCTACTGTTGCTTACATTTTATTTTGTCAGTGTATTTCACAAGAAAACTAAATCCACTGTGAGGCTGTGAGGATAAATAATTAACACTACTCTGAAATCTGAAATTAACACTGCTCTGAACTCAGTGGAGATGTTGCTTTTGCCAAGACAGTGCTCTGCACAGTCCCAGGAAGAAAATTGTTATAAACACTAGAAAAGTGGGAAGAATTGGTGCCCCTGTCTGCTCATTGCACTTGCCAGGGTTTTCCATTATTCAGTGTTCTGCTGTAGGAGAAAGCATGAGTTTAAACATTTTTTAATAGAAGAAAAGATATAATGTGGAATTACTCTCCAGAGCAATAATAAGCAAAGAGGTCCTTGCATGTCTCTTCCATAAGTGGCTCAGCTGTTAAATTGCACTGTGTCAAGGTCCCACCCTCAGCTGTGCCAGTAAAGGGTTTGTGACTTCAAAGTAGGATGAAACTGAGAGAAAATGACTCTGGGTCTTCTAGCAAATTAAATTCTATTCCAAGAGCTGACTAAAAATCTAGGAACTGTGTGAGGAATTATCTGAGAATTACACAAAAAACCCAATTAATGAGCAGCAATTTTCAAAAACTTCCCTTGCCATCCCCACTAGAGTGATACAATTAAAATAAATTTATTGAGCCATGGGTATGCAAAAGGCAAGTTATGTTTCCTGAAGCAAGGGCATGATGAAGAAAAATTAGGTACTGAATTAAGATGTCATTATTTTCAAGGAAAGATTTTATTTAATTGGGCCCTCAGCTTCCTGAACCAAGAATTCTATCCCACTGCTCACTGTTCCAAAGCAACACTGCTAGCAGAGATCATTTTGTCCAAGTACCATTTCTGCCAGATGGATAAACTTCCTCTGGTGATTAAGCCTCATTTCAGAGCACACTGAGCTTGTCTGAGGCTGTGGAGATAAAAGGCAGTATTGATGCTGACAAAACTGATCTCAGAGATCTCAGATTCAACACAGGAAAGGCTGTAAGAATATGGATCACTTGGAGTGACTGAGGAAATGGTCTAAGCTGACAGGAAATGACCCCATCTGTAAACTGATTTTTACTCTCTGAAGCTTGTTTTTTTTCTTTTAAATGAAATCTGTCATAAGATCTGATAAATAGACTGGATACTTTAACATGTGGGAGTTTGGCTCATCAGTTTCAGAATCTAAAAGCTGCTGACCAGCAACCATGTTTATGGAATGGAAACTGAGCTGTTGTACCTACAGGTTATGAAACAAGGTTATTTATATAATACACAAAAAACCACAGTGACGAAAACTGGATTCTTACTATGAGTAAATCAGACACCAAAATTCATCTCTTGTACATCCTGGTGAAGCATCCAGCTCCTGGAGATAACAGCCACAGGTGAGATGAAAAATAACTACAGCAATAACAGCCCTGTCGGTGCTGTCAAGGCACGGCAGAAATAAAACCAGCACCCACACACTGCAGCATCCTCCTCTCTGTAACAACATCCTTTCACAATGCAGGTGAAGCTGAAGCAGGCATGGAACTCACCATCAGCAGCACTCTCCTGAGCAGGTCGCTGTCTGCAGTCTGGGTGAGCAGGTGGATGCTGGTGACGTCGGCCCCGCCGCGCTCGGCTCCCACAGAGACCCGGCTGGCATCTCCCCCAAAGCGGGCGATGTTCTGCTGCACCCACCTCAAAGCTGCCAGCTGATCCAGAAGGCCAGCGTTTCCCCTCGCCTCAGCAGAGCCTGGGGCAGGAAACAAAATACAGCTGAAAAGAAAACTGTAAACACTGAGGTTTTGAGTAAATGTTACATTTTTAGTAGCTCTTGCAGCTGAAATTTGACAAAACTTATACCAGAGTTTAAACGTCTGAGGTGGTCTCTTCCAAGGTAGTCACTTTACACACCAACTCCATTTCAGTTTTTAACACTCCTCAGGGTACCCCTGGAGGTGCCTCTTTGTCTTTCCCAAAGATAACACACCAACTTCTAAGCTTCATTAGGACACATCATGGCAGGAGACTTGAATCCAGGCTCAAGTACCCATAGATTTAGCCGTAAGATTCTTTTTCTACATAAGTAGTTCAATGTTAAAATGAATTAAAAGCAAACAGAAAAAAGTGTGCTTGTCAAGTTCTCAAGTTGGAATGGACCTATAAGAATTACTGACTGTTTCCCTGGAATACATCTGATTGTCTGTTTCCTTCCTACATCACTTTTACAATTGCCCTGCCTGACCAATCGTAAATCACAACATCTTGAATTTTTTTACACTCTTCCAGATATTATTTTAAAACTTATTATATTTCTGTCTATATCCTTTGAGATTGTCCTATGTCTATCTGATAGCAATCTGATATATATATTCATATTTTTGTAAATGTAAAAACAAACAAAAAATTAATCATGTGCTTCTCCTGCCTAAGTATGACCACTTCCTTTTCAACACCAAGAAGTGGTAACCTTTGACTAATAAAAAACTATTGCTGAAAGCATCTAATGATGCAACCCTGTAGGTAAGCTTGATTTTATGTCAACAAAAGCAGAAATAAGCAATTCCTCCATGGTCTGTAAAAAAGGAACAGAAAATGATTATTCACTGTCTACTTCTTTTTAATTCACAATGAGCCATTCATTTTCAAAGTTTTAAAATTCTTCACATTTAAAACTTGGTAAAAACCAAAAACCCACAGGATAAAACAGAAAAGCTGTGAATAGAAAAACAGCTGAAACTATTTGTTTCTTCCATTGCCAAGACCAAATAGTACAAGTTTAAAGTAAGGGAAGGTTCAGAAACCAGTGAATCAAAGTTAAAAGCATGTGGAATAAAAAGCTGCCACTTCTTGGACAGGTCTTGGGCAAAAAGCAGTTAAAGTTCACATCCTTTGCACTGCTGTAATGAAATAGTGAAGTATCAAACACCAGTTTACACAGCAGAATAAATATAGAGCAGAACAGATAACTGGTAACCTTGCAGGGCTTAGAGGTGCCCACACTACAACAGCCATTGTTAGGAACAGCCTTTCAGTAGGGCAGCCAAAAACTGAATAGCCCAAAAACCTATGAACTATAGCCATTGTTTCAGATGATTAGTCCAAATCCCACCAGTGAAGCAATGGAAGAAAAGCTTTCCCTGGTGCCACTTATTGTTTTTGTGGTTGTTTTTGTGGTAATTTTTTTAGTTTGTTCTGCACACCATGACCAGTTCGCAGAGTTCTCAATCCAGCAATAAACCCACTCTTTAAAAAGGAAATCTCATTTTTAGGGCTTGCTCCATCCCTATTGAGACTACTCCAAAGGAAGTGAAATCATTGAGCCCTTCAGGTTGGAAGAGACCTTTAAGATCATCAAGTCCAACTGTTAACCCAGCACTGCCAAGCCCACCACTAAACTGTGTCCCCAAGTATCACACCTACATGTTCTGAAATATTTCCAGGGATGGTGGCTGCACCACTGCCCTGGGCAGCCTGTTCCAGTGCTTTACAATCCCTTTGGTGGAGAAATTTTTATGTGCAGATAAATGCAAATATTTTAGCCACACACTCTGCCTTGCTACCAGTACACTAAACAGAAAGACCTAAGAGGGAAACATAACCAGTTCCTTTTTCCCTGGCAAAAACCACAACTGGGTTGTGAAATTTACCACACTGGAGAACAGATGTGTGCATGGACATTCATAGGAGTTAGACTGAAAGAAACATGTCTGCCAGGAATCTTTTCCACTGTCTTTTTGTAGGAAAAATCACATTCCTGAGGACCACAGGAAACTGAAAAGAAACCAGAGTCCGTGTGTGCTTCCTTCTGTTATTAGTAAACAGGAGAAGAACAATAGTGCTAAATAAAAACGTGAAAATCATTCTGTTTTATACGACTTCATGGAAACTTAAAACAATAATATTTAAAAACTTGACTGTCTTCTCCAAATTCTTAGCATCCATATCACTGGCAATTCACCCTAATTTTTCTGAATGCACAGCAAGAGGTGAAGGCACTAGTGAGAATGTACATCACGTTTTGCCACATTAATGGGTGACGGCAAAGTAAATTAAACATCTTTTATGCTGAGAAGAAAAAGAGCTCTTTCACTTTTTGCAAATGCCCTGCCACTGGGGGACCAAAATAAATGTAGAACTAACAGAAACTCCATCCAAACACAAAAAAAATCTGTTGTTTTCACTACCCTTCAATTCCCTAAAAATCCATTTTACTCCTTCCTTTCTAGTTTTGCAATTTATAACAACTCCACGTAAGAGGATTCAGCACTTAGGACAATGAAATTAATATTCACAAGTTCATAACTTTTTTTTCTAACTGTAGGGCCTTCTAACCATCCTGCTTCTTGGTCCTAAGGAGGAACTTCTGCCCCCTTTGAACCCAACAGCACAAGATCCAAAGGACCAGGTGAGAAACTGCAAAGTTAATGCTTAATGACTTAAATAATCACCCATTTGTTGTCACAGCACCAAGCCTGACAGAGCCCAAGGTGTGTTTGGACAACACTCTCAGGTACATGGTGGGATTTTTGGGGTGTCCTGTGCAAGGCCAGGAGTTGTACTTCGATGATTCTTGTGAATCCCTTTCAACTCAAGATATTTTATGAGTCTAGGACTGTACAATTTTCCCAAACACACATCAAGGACTTCCCAAAGAGGAAGAGGCCAGGAAAGACTGCATTTTTCCTTGGCCACAGCTCCACAGTACAGAGGAGCAGGAGAAGATCCCTAAAAAGTCCCTGCTTGTAATGCATCACCTCTATCTGAAGGTTTGCAGGAATGTACACCAAGCCCATGTATTGACATTTTGGGACATGCAGGCAGAACCCTGTGAAAAAGAGACTGGATCATTTCCCTGATCCCTAAATTATGGACCATCATACAAATACTGCTACATCATATTCAGCCCAGCCAGCAGTTTCCACTTAGGAAGAAACCTAGGTGACTTTCACAGGGCTGAAGGAGGGTGGTGGGTAACGTGTGGGCAGTGCTGGGTAATGGAAGCTCCCACAGCACATATCCACACTGCATTTGGCTCTACACAAAATGAAATGATGGTATCACTTTCATAAACATGGGGATTGCACTGATGAAAACTGTGATTTTTTTTTCCACAAATACACCCATAACCAACTTCTTATCGAAATGAATAAGGTGCTCGTAGTGCCATCTCTGCATTTACAAAATGAAAGACAGGCTCTGCTGGAAGTGAACTTTGAACAAAACAGTAAGCAGAGAAGGACAATAATAGTCAGTAATTGCAGCTCCAGCCCCAAATTAGGCAAAATCAACAACATTGCTATCAGTGAACACTCAAAAGAGTCATGAGGAAAAGTATGTAGGTCAGGTATTTTCAAACATGGCAAATATGACCTCCTAAATGTCATAAATGTACTAAACTGCACACTAAAGAGACCGAGGATTGCCACCAGACTGAAAGAGTTCCACTTGCAATTGTTGCTCTTTCTCTCCATGAGTCTCTACCTTAAGTTCCACTGCCCCAGGCAGAAGTGAAAGACAGTAGAAAGCATTCCCTACGTGCTTAAAAAGGCAAGGCTAAAAAAAGGCAAAATGAAAAAAAAAAACAACCCCCAAGACCAGATAGCACAACCAAAAAGGTTTAGGGAGATTGAACATGTTTTCATGCATACATGCCTCTTTTTACAAAACAAAATCCTTTTTGTAATGGGGATTTGTATAATTTTTAATAGCAATTTGTATTAGGAGGCAAGAGGGCAGCAAAAGCCCTTTACACTGGAATGTGGGCAAGGGTTGCAAACAGAACATGCAAATGTACAGTCACATCCAGGACAGTACAAATTTGGATTAAATGTTGCAAGTCCTTCAGAGAAGTCAGGCTGAATTGCTGGGG
Organism: Rhipidura dahli; assembly: GCA_013399225.1. NCBI lineage: Eukaryota > Metazoa > Chordata > Aves > Passeriformes > Rhipiduridae > Rhipidura > Rhipidura dahli. Next base: position 608,508 of record VXAC01002704.1, on the reverse strand, counting down.
AACCAACCAAGTACCTTTGTGCCATACTTTTCATCTTTTCACAACCTTCTCTCCATGAACCTGAAGTTATCTGTCTCTGCTTCTTCCCCACTCTGACATGGGCACAAGAGAGCATCAGTAAAATTTCATGGATGGAACAGGTTGGATGTTGGAGCCATTGAAAAGTACAATGGTAGACCACTGGAATTAGCATGAATTTTGATGACTAGCGTATCTTCAATTGTGTCTGCAAAACTGAATATCTGCAATCAGAAGTCTAGCCAGTGTTTTGATATAGATGCTTGGGTTTGGTTTGCTGCTGTCCCTGTTCCCCCAGCCTCTCCCCTTTCTCTCAGATCAAGTCTCCACCATTTCTCAGCCATACTTTTCCAAAAATTAAAATAATCATTGAATGGTACAGACTTTTCAAGTTAAAAAATAACTTTAAAAAATAAAAATTAGAAACAGAAGTGTTACAGAATGCTTGCTCTGGAAATCCATGACTTACCAGTGCTCAGGAAGCCAAAGACGCCGACCCGGTAGTTTGCAATCACGACAATGACGTTACCGACGGCAGCCAGGTATGATCCATCCAGGGTTGTCCTTCCCTCCTCAGCGTTGTAACTCCCCCCATTGTGGAAGAACAGCAGCACTGACATGTTTCTGACCTGCCATGACAACGACCAGATCAATATTCCTGTAGGCAGCTTTGGTAGGTCACTGATGAGAACACAAGCAGCTTCCTCATGAACATTATCTAAGCCTTTCAAAGCTCTTTAACAGTGACCATAAAGAGAGGATATCTGCCTATCTGTCTGGAATTTAAGGGGTGTTGCCCACAGTTGTCCACAAGTTGCCCACAATGACCTATATATCATTAAAGAGGACACCAGCTCCAGTATGGAGAAGATCTAACAGCTCCACTTTGCTCCACCAGACAACATCTCTATGCCAGCTCCTGCTGCCTTGGCCACTGAGCATGTGGTGTACTTGTCTTTGCTAGACCACATCTGCTTTACACAAACATGCAGGAAAAGTTCAAACAAGTGAGAAACAGGAGAAGGAAAAGGCCTGTTGGGTTGCTCCATCTTGAGTAAAACTAAGCCAATAGCTGTGCACAGCTGCTTCCTGCTCTCAAGTCTTCAGTACTCAAACACTGCCTAGTCTCAAAAATGTCACTTGGCATTAATATTGATAACACTCCATGCTCCTTGAAGGAAATTTTCCTGTACCAGATACATAGAGAAATCCTTCAGAGAGGACTTTGTCTCTGCAGAGGAGAGACTCACATCTCATGAAGTGCAGGGGGATTCTGCTACAAAAGAGCCCAGCAGGATTCCTGGAATGGCAAGGAGTCCTGGTCTGCATACATGTTATCACTCCTGGCAGAACCACCTGACTTTGCCCAGAAACAGAAGCTTTTTCCCAAAGCAGCACCAAGTGTGGAGCCCCTCTGTGCACAGAGCAGGGCTGCAGCCAGGCTGCTGCTGCACGAGCAGCAAAAAGCCACAACAGCCCAGGAGACCTCAGCACCTACCAGCAAGCCACTGGTCTGCCAAATGACACTCAAAATCATAACATAAATGAACATAAGGTGGGGGGGGCTTGGTTTGGTTTTTTCCTTTAATTTTTTTTTCTTTCCTGTAGCAGCATCAAAGTACATCTGGGGTTGTTTTTCCCTGCACTTAGAGGGCAATGGGCTCTGTTGCTGTTATTTTCTGGATGGAGCTTAGCTAAACACAGCAGTTCCATCTGTTCTGGCAAAGAATGTCTCCAGCAAAAACACAAATGGCTAAATGGAAGAAGCAGCAGAGCAGTGATGGCTGTAGCATCCTGAAAATTGCAGGTTAGCAGGCAAACTACCCTCAACTTCCCTTCATTTGCACACAGTTGCGTGCACTCCTCACTTATCTCTCTGATGAATCATTTCAGGGGCTTCTTGTGAACATGACAATTTTGTCAAGAAAACACAAGAAATTGCAAGCACTGAGACACTTGTTTTTTCTCATGACATTCTCTTGAATTGAAACTGCCTAACTTGCAGTGCCTTGTCCCTGCTTCCCATTTCTGCACTGCATTGCAAGACAGAGAGAGATGGGGGAGAAGAAAAAAGTGAAATCATCTGTTTTTACATGGAGATTCATTCTGAAATACAACCACATTGAGTTGTGTCAGCTAAAATGGTATTCACCATTATTTTGAGCCTGCTCCATCCCCTCAGCTCAGCATGAGTAAGCCTGAGGCTCACACTAAGCATATCCCAATTGTCCACATCCTCCACAGCATTGTGACCCCCAGCTGACCTGTAAATCACATATTACATTATTCTGAGTAACTTCAAACAATACAAAGCTTAAGAAGGGCAAAGATGGGCAGTAAAATTTGGAAATGGCAAACCAGAACAACAGCTGCAACAGATATGGAGTAATTCAGGGGAAGATTTAGCACTGGGACTGTGCACAAAGCCAAGTGTCTGGATGAAGCATTCCCATTTCTGGTCTGCACCAAGCCATGGAGAGCCCAGCAGCTCCATCGTGGTCTTGTGACTGCAGGGGCTTAGGTCCCACATGCAAACCCTAATGGGGGAATGAAATTCAGCAGCACCAGGAAGCTGCAAGTCAGCTGGAAGTCTGAAAAGCTTCATAATATTCACAACCATCCTGTCCATCACAGAATGACAGCATGGTTAACCTTGGAAGGGAACACTGTTGGGGCCATCTGGTCCCTGCTCATCCTTCTGTAAAGCACTTGATGAAGTACTTGGCAGGGAGAGATTTAAACTTGACCAAGACAGGCAACCTCCAGTGCTTTTACTACAGTACAGTATTGCTCTGTAAAGAATTGACTGCAATGGGGATGATGCTCTACGGAGGGGAATGTGCAGGAAATGAAGTAGGAAGAGAGATGGTTTCTATTCCTATTTAATGGAGATTTTAAAGTCTTGATCTTACAATTGAACCCTTTCTAAATAGAGGCAAAGCACAGCTTTGCTTTGCTAGTGTGACAGGTGGTGATGATGATAGGAGGAAAAAAGAAGTGCCAGTTTAACTGTGGCATGTAGCTATGGAAGCAAAATGATGTCATTCACCTTCTTCACTGCTTGACACTTTGAGAGTCCTTTGGTGACAGACAGCAGCCCCTGCACAGTGCTCTTTTTCAGGCTCAAAATGCTCCTAAATGACCTCTGCATTTGCTGCTCTCTGGGAGATTTTATATTCCATATTTACTAGTTAATTTAACTTTCCATGAGCTGAAAATATATAACTATCTCTCTGTATGTGAGCAAAAAATAGAGCCTGCCACAAAAAGAGGCAGAAAAATGCAATGCCTTCTGTTGCCAGCTACTTCTGCAAAACCAGAAGTTTTAGTCCTCTCCTGGACTACACTTATGCATGTGAAACTGATTTTCTTGATTGGACCTACTTCTACTTTACACGTCTACAAAAGGCAGGAAAGATTCAGTTCACAGGAGTGACAAGGAGAAGAGACAAGCCTATTTAGTCTGGTGGAAAATACAATGCTTTCAAATAAACTATCTTGAAAGCAGCTCTTAAGCATAGATGGCAAACTGCCTGGGACAGTGACCTGATGTTTTCAATAAGTGGTGACTGCACTCAAGGTAAAATGACAGTCTCATGCTGCAGGGAGAAGACAGACTGCTGGTCTCTCTGATGATTAAAATGGGCCTGAAAGGGACTCTCTGTGCTGCTGTCAGATTGCTAAACCAGCTCTCTCCAGACATGCAGTATGACAGACTCATAAATGTCTATTAAAACTACCATCACCTTCTGAAAACTGCCAGTACTGCAGAAAGAAAAAGTTCCTGTCTCTGGGCCCACTTTTCAATGGGATTCACATGTTATTCAGCACCTTTATCCACAGCCCCTCAGGGCTTGGCCAACCATTTTAGCTTGGCTTTAACTTGAAGCTTTCTGTTATATCTGTTTAGAATGAGAAAATCAAGAACTTCCCAATGACAATTCCTCATTTTGTACCAGTGGCCCAATCATTTTTGAAATGTCTATTTTTATGCTCTGTGAGCTGGCCACAAATCTAGCATTGCTTGCCTCCCTCATTTCCCAACAGACCTCCCACAGGTGTCAATGGGGAAACAGTAAAGATGAGGGTGAAAAAAAAACCCCATCAGCAGTTCCCAGCCTGATGGTGAGTGTTGATGTATTGTATTGCATTATTGTCTCCTGGACAGATGGTCTCCTTGCAGAAACACTGCCATCTCTGTCCTTAATTTCTCCTCCTTTGCTGCCACCTTCTTCTCATGTTTGTTTCCCTGTCTCTCTCTTATTTCTAGCTTTTCAGCATGCTGTCCTTCTAGCTACCCAACACAGCTCACACAAAGCCTATAGGGAATACTCTTGTACCAGTAAAAACACAAGAGCACCTAATTTAACTTTGCAGGCTTTGTGAACAGCACAGAAGAAACAGCCATTCATGCCAATTAAAAGTACTTTGGAAAGAGACAATGCTCAGCTACCAAAAAAAAAAAAAATCGACTTTAATTACATCTCTTACTTACAGTGGTGGCAGGAACAAAGATGTGCAGATAAAGACAGTCTTCACTGACAGACTGTGATGGGGCCTCTCCATCTCCTGGCTGCCAACATGCTGCCCTAGAGACACAGATTGAGAAAGTTACAATAAAAGAGGCTTGTACTCTTCTTCCACTGGAGCTGCTTCCCTACATTCTGATGCAGTAGGTTAATAAAATCTTTAAATCTGGAAATCTCAGCTGCATTTAAAACCGTGCCCACTTATAGGTTAGTAACACAAATAATGCAATGTATTTGTATGCCTAGAACCCTTTCTCAGAAACCCTGCCTCATTTTAAAAAGCTTAAAAATTGAAAATATGCTTTCAAAAAAACCACACTTTACATAAAATGCACAAAATTAGCACCAATTGCAAGGGGAGCAAGGCTGGGGGTCTCAGGCACGGTGTCCCCTTCTATTGGCTGTACAAAACCACTCTCTTGCTGAAATGTTGGTTATAAATTTAAATTTCTAATAAACTGTGGGCTACTACATATTTATTTATTTATAGTGGTCTGTGGGCTACATTTTTTACATTTCATTTAATTTCTAATGGTTTGTGGGAATATTTGGTAAGTTCAAAATCTTAATGCATTTTTAAAATCTCTGCTCTAAGCATCATAGCAGACCATTAACAGTGTCAATTAATGTTAAAAGTACCCTTTCAGTAGGAATTCAGCAGCCAACCATGTAGAGAAAATAATTTTCTGGCCATTATCTGAATGAGATTCATCTGCTCAAGCATATCAAGCTTGAACCAACTGGATGATTTTTGCTGTTCAGTGACAAGCTACTTTGAGGCCAGTTCCTTCTATTTCACAGCTATATCCGTACCACACTATGAGTTATGGAAAAAAACCTCACAATTTATTAGTGAAGAAGCCAAAGAAAAGATGGTAATATCTCAGAGAATTATTTTCAAATGACCATTTTTAATGCCCTTGTAAAATTTTGTCCTAAAGGTGTGAAGAAATTATTAGAAAACTACAAGCAAAAGGACCAGACTTAATGGAATTCTACTTTATTTTTTTTCCATAAAGGAGATTCCTAGGATGGTGATGTCACTCAGCAACTTTCACACTGACATAGTGAAGCACATCATCTCCAACCAAAACCCTTAAAGCCATTTTAGCCAGACAAAATAAAAAATCCCGGGCAGGAAACCTTCAAGGACAATAGGTCTTACACTATTAATCATTCAGCTTTCCACAGGGCAGCAGGGATCATCACCCATGAGCATGGCTTCTTTTCTCCAGCTCCCAGGAGAAAGGCTGCCACCTGCTGAAGCAAGTCCATAGATCTTCCAGCAGCTGGAGACTTCAATAGCTTGCTGGGGTTTTGGGCTGGGTTGATTTGGGTTGATTTGGGTTGGGGTTTTAAAGTTTTTTAAGTCTTTTATCAAGTCCAAACTGAAAAATAAACATTTCTCTTCCATCCATAATGGCACTGTGCTAATGTGAATTTCTTATGTACGAAAATTGAGCAGCATCAATACAGTACCCTAAAAAAATCTACAGTTTCTATACATAAAGTGAGGTCTCTCCAATTTCCCAAACATAAACTCAAAGGATTGGTTTTTTAACCTTGCATGAATAACAGAAGACAATGGCACTCTGGATAGGAAGCACTGTGGATTCAAGAGACAGCAACAGATTAACTATGGTCCCTAAATTGTTTTGAAAATCTCAGCCAGGATGCTCATTGAAACTCCAGGTCTTCAAGGGGAGACCACAGAGGCAGGTGGGTCTAACTAAGCCCTACAAGACACCACACTGTGGTTCAGACAGCAAGAACTGGTGCTGTGTGTGCTGAACTAACATCTCTGTACACCTGAGGAAACAAAAAGCCACTTCCCACCAGATCCCTTCAGTGTACATGAGGTTGTGGCTACTGTGGTTCTGCTGTTCACACCTCCACAGCTCAGGTGCAGCCTGAAGGACGGGATCACCAAAGGCCAAATACACCTTCAACTCCCCTTTCAAGGCAAATACCTTCCCACTTTCAAAGGTATTTGCCTTTTAATAGGTTTTGGATAGAAGAGATTGATGTTCTGGGTCCTTCAGCCTCATCTCCTGGACACTACTAGGCAGAGAATTTCTATAGGAGGCCCACAGCTTCTGGTTGCATCAGTGCTTAGGTGTGCCTGTTGGATTAAATGTCTACAGATTTATGGCTCAGCAGGAGAAAAATGTATTTGTATAAATACAATAAATACCCGTATAAGTACTATTCAGAATGAAAATGGACTGGCAGCAGATGGTTGGTGGGTAGTTATGCAGAGATTCAAGGCAGTGGAGTGTACTGGAATTTGCCTTTTCTCTTGAGGTACTTGCATGCTTTAACATATAGGTTATGTTAAATTATTCTCTTTGCTAATCAAAGTCTCAAACTTGTGTCTATCTGTGCTCTGTAGGTTGCTTTGCAAGAAAGAACATGAATATTGTGGTCATCACTGCAGCAGCTCTCCCACCCCTGGGTGCACAGGCCCTCCTGCAGGTGACCTGGGGGGTTCCTTACCGAGCCACTGTGGCATTCCAGGTTTCCACCCAAGCAAAGGGCTCTGGGGGGCTGAAGCGCCTCTCTCCGAGGGGAGGGGCAGCGTAAGGGATCCCCAGGAACTGGCTGATGTTTCTCCATTCTGATCCCATGAGGATCACCTGGGATTTGCCCATCAGAAGTCCGTGGGATGGGATGTACACGGTTGGGGTTTTATCTGATTCAGAAATGGGCAGGAGTAAATCTGTCACAGGGGGAACAGAGCAAATAAAATTATTTTTCAAGTTAATACCATTTCAGAAATGAAAATTAGACCAATTTCCCCTAGTTTTAAACTGTTAAATGTCCACTTCTTTAAATGAAACATAGATAAATCTGTTTTAGTTTTCCTATTAAAAAGTGCATTAAAAAACAGCTGAGTGATAACTCCTGCTATTTCTCTCCTAAAACAATGTACTTCATAGGCAAGAAGAAAATTCTAAGTCATGGGACTAAAACCCAGCCTGTACACACAATAAATACACAAGTCTGGCTTTTATGTCTCAGTCTGTGATTTTGTTTTTCTTGGAAATCATAAACCCCTTTTTCTCTCGTTGAGTTTCAACCTGAAAGGTTCTCTTTGACTTCAGAATTTCAGTGAAAAGAAAAGGAAAATTTTCTTCTCCCTTATTGTTACCTGGGTTCTAATTATCTCTAATAAATGAAATAATCAGTATTACATAAAACGAAAGCATTCTCTTTAAAAATCAAGGGGAATACACCCAAAAAAACTTACAGTCTCAAATAAGTATGTAACCAAACAAGAGAATTTTTACTTTTCTACACTGTCTATGCAACTTCTTTTTCTCTCTTAAATAATTTTTACTTCTTTAAAATATTATTTCATCCTGTTTAGGGAGCAAGGATGTCTGGGGGCTTTTTGTTTTCTCAAGAGATTGTCCTTAACACTTTCAATAGACAGCGGCTTTTCAACACTCCTAGTGTTATTGTCTGAGTTGAAAAGGAAGAGCATATCAAAGCATCTTCTGCAGATGAAAAGGAAGGAGTTGGACTTTCATTACTGTTGTTTGGTTTTAATGTTCTGCAATTTCTAAAACCTCTTTCATAAACTGGACTTCCTCTGTTATGCCTGCTTCAACACTAGAGGGCAACACTGATTTCATGCACTTTTAAAGCCGTATTTGGGGACATTTTCCCACCCTCCTGGCTGTAACTCCACTGAAACAGCCATGGACAAGTGTCTAGGAGACCTTGCTTTGTGTCCAGTGAGGAATCCCTCACTCCTGCATTCACAAGAATTGTGCACAGGCCACCACAGATGAGGTCCTTCCTCCACAGCCTCAGGCTGCTCTTACCTTGTCTCCTGTAGATAAAGGTAGCAGGCTCTTTGAGCAAAACCCAGCAGCTGTGCCCTTGCAGGCCATGAGTGCATGTCTGTGTATCAGGGTACAAAAGGCACCTTATGGCTGAAGGCTGGATTTCCAGTGTGACCACAGCACATGACTGGTTCTTTGAACAAGCTGTGAAATGAAACATGAAGAGCAGGTAAAATGCATTCTCACAGTATTTCATATTACATTGTCACACTGTTCTTAAGAGAAAGGCTTTACAACAGGTGAAGCCACAGGGAGGTGATGTAGTTCTAAAGCTGAATAATGGGACACAAATGTCCTCAGATTCCCAAAACAGTCTCCAAAATAGCCAAAGGACAGAAGGTTATATTGGTTTTAAAATGGAATAATACAGCAAAAGAACTATTATCACAGGTTTTAGAAGGAGAAAAACATCATCTAGTAAACCTCATCTGAATTCCAACAGTCCCCAGTGAGTAAGTGGGACCTATCCCTTATTTCTACCACTCTATGGCACTGAGGATTTCCCAGCCATGTGAAATTAAAGGACTCTTTGCTGTCTAGTCAGGCTGTAGATAAAAGCACTTCCCTTTGCTGTTACTGCAGCTCAAGCTTCCTCACAGCTCTCAGTTAACCCCACTCACACACCACTGCCACAGGTTGCTTTAGGGAATGGCAGGTGGGTTTCTCATCTGTCCCATTCAATGAGCTTCCCTTAACTGTTCAGAAAAACAAGAAATCATTGTTTTAATTATTTGCTACAGTGTTGTACAATGCCTGGAGAAGTAAGAAATCTCTGTGCCCAAGAGGTGTCAAAATTACCTAATCACTGTATGGAACTTCAAATCTATTGTAACTTAATTTAGCTAAACTACTTCAGGTCTCTCAGATTAAGAAACAGTGGGATAGTCTTTAAAAACAAGTAAAATCAGTGTCAGAAGAAAGCTGTTCTTGGTTTTTCAGGCTTGCAAGTCAGTATTTTCTGTAAAGCTGTGAATGACCATTTCTTACCAGATAGGCAAAAATCTCTGGCAGTAGAGAAGTCATTGGATATATCTCTACTAACATGCACAACTTCAAAGTCTGAGATGGATGAATCCATGAGAACAGATGACACATTTAAGGGTTGCCATGCATCCACATACTCTGTAAAATGAACCATAAAAAGATAGAATGGCTAGAAGAAGCAGCAAAAACTTCATAGGAAGCTAATATAGAGTTAAAAGCATTGGGGAGTTCCCCACTGAACAAGTGTCATCTTACCAGATTAGTCAGCATCACCTGAGAATAAATATTCAAAGGTCTCTGACTGACTTGAACATCCATTCCCATATGCAGAGGTCACGTATTACTTGGTTTACAAAGGTATTTAGTAAAGAAATAGGCAAATCCGGAGAAGTTTTATCCAGATTTGAATGTAAATCCAACTGATTTAAATAAAAGGTCACTGAACAGGCCTAATTGCATTGAAGGACAAGGGTTATAATGTTTGCACACAAGTTCCTGAACAGGTACAGCCACTAACTTCTTGGAAAGCAGATCGAGGTTAATTTGATCATTTTAATTTGATTTGGTGGACAGAATTATGTTTCAGTTCTATGAACAGTTTTAACGTAATGTAACTTCTACATAATTAGGATTTCATTTAATTTCATATGCATATCTATACAAGTATGTACATATGTATAACTATAATCATGTCTATTACATATATGCCTATTCCCATATATACATTTCACATTCATGTACCCGTGTGAGCATGCACATACACTTATGTACTGACTCTGGTATTCCTCACAAACTGTCCTTCTGTCTCACAATATAGGTTAAAAAAAATGCCACAAACACTCTTTTCTCATACACAGATAAAAATATCTGAGAACTCTCAATTTTGCACACAGCAGACAAAGGTTTGGGACAGAATGAACCTTTCATTATTTTAGTTCCTTTCAGCAGTTCAATATGTTTTGAAAGCAAAAGGCGCTGCTGTGGCCACTGAGTTGCAAACAGTAGGTTGATGTTACCCTCTCCATGTAATTGTAGGGTGAGGACAGAGCAAAGTCAGCAGTTCCTCTGCTATTCCTGGTGAGCAGGTCTTGACCTTGAGTTCACTGACCCACACAGATGCAAAAGTCATGACCTGTCATTTCATTAAACGTTTCTTTTGGTCTACTGAGAAATCAGTGGCTGGCAAAGGCGGCCAAAGTTTCCTTTCTCCCCCTCTCACAGTAACACAGTTTGACCACAGCACTCAACATTAGACCTGAGGCTGAGGTCTGGAGTCCAAACAATCAGCTTGAAACTCCTGGTGTTGACACACTTGTCCAGTTGATGAGAGAGAACCCAAGACCCAAAACACATCACAGACAAGGCTGCATCCTTCCTTGAGCAAACAGGCAGGGAATAGCAGTGACTAACTTAGATTTCATAATTAGTGAATAATTCATGACAACACAGAGTAACTGCCACAATTTGGGGCTCTAAAGGGACACAAAAGTCTTTCCTTTTGCAAGGTAAATCCTTCACTAGGAAGTGCAAACCTCAAGCATGAGTTATCTCACAAAGGACGAGCTGAAAAATCCTGATGTTCTGCCAAGGCTGCTGCCTTAGGGCTTGGTTCCTTGGCCATCCCCCTTGCCAAAGAAATCCTCTGATGGAGTGATGAACTGACCTACTGTATTCCATAGAACTTCCCAAAGTTCAGGTTTTGAACTAGAGGCAAAAAAGCAGGACTGGGTCCTGTGGGTCCTCTACAGCCACCTCAAAATCATTCCATTCCTGTCATACTGGTGAGCAACTCTTCCAAAAGAAGGAAGCTGAAGGTCCCCAGCTAAGTAGAAATGAAGGCTAATCTAGTGTTGCCCTGTTTTACATTAACACCACAAGCTTACTTGAGTCACAGAGAGGCAAAGTCTTCACCAGCACTGCATTCAGAGGGGATCTGAATTAGGCAGGAGCAATGGCCCTGCAGTCACTGCTTGACTTGTGTAACAGACTGACTGAGTTGGATTTTTTCTTCCACTTAAGAACTGACTATTCAATTATTTTAGAGGAAGAGAGTGACTTTAATCATGTGGAAATGACTATTTTTCATATTGTCAATGGTTTCTCTTTTTAAAAAACATCTACTGTGAGCTATTGCATGACCTACGTTAGAAAATCCCAGCCTCTACATCCAGGGTGACAGTTTGTGGCACTTGTTTAGAAACATACTTTAAAAATAGACATAAATTTAAAGTGATGGGGAATTAACCATTACATCCTCTCCTGAGATTTTCTGCTGACATTAATAGATCCCCCAGGTCTTTCTTTTCCAGATTGAATTTTACCAATTTATGTTTTCAGTTTAGTTTGGTTTTGTTTTTTGT